>CM021109.1:457265155-457598130 GCA_007115665.2 Sequoiadendron giganteum
CTCTCCCAGCCCCCCTCTCTCTTTCTCCCTCCCTCTATCCCTTCCACCCTACCTAGCTAAGTCCCCCTCACTCCACCCCCTTCTCTCCCACTCCCCCTCTCTTAAACTCTCAATTCCACCCCCTCTCCATCTCTCTAGACTCTCTCTAAATTCCCTCTTCGTCTAAAGACATACATAAATGCATACATACAAGCGTAATACATATGTACATACAATCTTACATCCATACAAGCATACATACATACATGTACATAAAAATATATCAGCATACATTAATATATTGGCATTTAACATAAAGTAAGACATAACGCAAGCGCGTTATAATGTGCTCGCGTTATATGTTAGTTGACATGTTACTTGCAGAAGCAAAAACCATGTCAAAAGTGAGATATAACGTGAGCACGTTATAACACGAGTGCATTATAACGCGCACGCATTATATCTTGTTTTGGGGATTCCCGAGCCTTAGGCTTGGTATTTTCCTTGGAATACCAACCCAAAGGCTTGGAGGGAATTCCCAATGACCAGAGACATGTTTTAAAAAAATCCACCATATTTCTCATAATCGAGTTCGTGCTCACCGTTAGGATTGCATGTGGTTCAATATCGAAAAAATCGAACACATGGGTAATGTTGGGTTATCTCTTAGCTATCCAACGATGTAATTTTTTTCACTTTCTAAAAATTTTATGTCTTTCATCCATAATTTATTTTATATGTATGTCTTTTTTTTGCCAAAAAGCAGTGTTTGGTATTTTTTCTGTTATAAATTAACTGTTTATCAATTTTTCAAATAAATTACATTTTTAGAAACTAGACTCCATTCTACAAAATTAAAAAATTAAAAAATTAAAAAAAAAACAAATCAATTAGTTTCCAAAATTTGTAGGGGTAGCATGGCCAAAATTCTATTTTCAGGATATGTCCACTTCGCAAATTAGTAAAAAATCAAATATTCATTAAAAAAAATTCAAAAAAATCATGCATCAACTACATACTGTTAGCTAACTTTTGACTATTGCGATTTTAAAAATACTAAAAAAAAGTTCACCGTACGAGAGTTGTACAAGAGTTGCTATGTTATGTTTTTCTGACAAAAACAACACCTATTTGTGTACGTCCCTCATTTGAACCCCTTAATCTCAACCATTTTCAAAATAAATTAGTAGTTTAGAAAGTAGACTCAAAGCACTTGAATCCTTCTTTTTGTTCCCTCTCAAAATTTTGAGTCTAAGTATCCTCACTTTCACGTCCAATGTCAGTATTTCCTGATTTTAGAAAAAAGATGTCCACTTAAGTCCCCTTTTTGGGAACCATCTTTGTGCACTTACCCCGAAGATTCATTTCACAACTGGCGGACAAGACCCATCCTTTCACTCACTTACTACACAAGAATGTTTGTTTTAGATGGGATGAGAAATGTGAAGCTGCTTTCAACCAATTGAAACAATATCTAATGAGTCCACCTGTCTTAATACCACCAACAAAAGGAAAACCAATCTTATTATATATAGAAACAACTGAGACATCATTGGGAGCTTTGCTAGCACAAGAGGATGCAATAGGAAAAGAAAGGGAAATCTGTTATATTAGCAGAACATTAAATGGATATGAAATCAACTACACATCCATTGAAAAGACTTGTCTAGTAGTAGTGTTTTCCACTCAACAATTGTGATATTATATGCTAACTCATACTGTTAAGTTAATAGCCAAAATTGATCCATTGAAATATCTGCTCAACAAGGAAAATCTAACAGGAAGACTGACAAAGTGGGTAATGATATTGAGTGAGTTTGAAATCCAGTATGTCGACAAGAAAGCCATCAAAGGACAAGCCATCTTCAACCAACTAGCTGAAGCACCATTACATGATGATCATCCTCTACACATTGAGTTTCCAAATGCTGATGTCTTTACCATAGTAGCAAAATAGTGGGTATTGTACTTTGATGGATCATACACCCAACATGGATCAGGGGTGAGAATCTTATTTTTCACCCCTCAAGGGAATACTATTCCAAAATCATACAAACTAATGTTTCCTTGCACCAACAACACGATAGAATATGAAGCACTGATCATTGGCATCAAGGTGGCTGTAGGGTGGAAAATCACATAATTACAAGTCTATGGAGATTCTCAACTAGTCATAAATCAAGTCAATGATGACTATTAGAAAAAGGATGAAAAACTGATGCCCTATAAAAGGACGATTGATGACTTTAAGAAATACTTTGTTACCATCAAATTTGACCAAATCTCAAGCATGGACAACAAAGTTGTCGACACTATGTCCACTATTGCTTCTTTGTTACAAATTCCAGATAAATGAAGCCATTATGAGTTCATGGTGGAACAAGTGTTTACCCCTACCTATGATGATCCTGCATCCTAAGTCATATGCCACCTAATCGGCATTGATACCTCAATCTACAGGAAGATCTATACCTACCTAAGAGATAACACCCTTCCATCCGACCTATCACGAAACAAAAAAACAAAACTTCATCCGTCAAGCTGCCCGACACACCCTTATCGTGGATGTACTTTACCGACGAGGTCTCGATGGAACTCTCCTTCCATTTCTAGAACATAATGAGTCTAAAATGACCTTACAAGAAGTTCACAAAGGTATCTATTTAACACATTCAAGTGGTATTACCTTAGCAAAGAAACTCCATTTGGTGTATTACTTGCCAAATATGGAGAAAGAATCTTTCCAGTTTGTCAAGAACTGCAAGAAGTTTCAAATCCATGGTAACCTCATACATGCATCAACATAAGAACTCCAACCATTTGCATCAACCTGGCCCTTTTGTTAGTGGGGACTTGACCCTGTGGGGAAAATCCACCCATCTTCTTCCAATGGGCACAAATTCATAATCACGACCACCGAGTACTTTACGAAGTCGGTTGAAGTTTTCCCTTTAACTACCATCATTGGTAAGTAGATTGCATCCTTCATTCTAAATTACATCATCTATAGGTATGGAATTCCTCAATTCATTGTCACTAATAATGGTAGACCTTTCAAGAATCAGGATGTCCAAGAACTTTGTGAAAGGTTTCATATCCAACATCGGTTTTCTACACCATACTATCCATAAGGAAATGGATAAGTAGAGGCCTCAAACAAAAATATCTTAAAGATCCTAAAGAAAACCATCAACGATGTTGTATGTGACTGACATGTTCAATTGAACCCTGCTTTGTGGGCATACTGCACCAGTATCCGCACCCCGATAGGAGCCATACCATATGCTCTCGTCTATGGATCAAATGACATTTTACCTATTGAGGTTGATATTCCATCACTCCATGTGTCATTGAAAGGCATCATCTCAGATGAGGACTATTGGGTATCCTGATTACAAGAGTTAGAACTATTGGATGAACGTTGTCAGCTTGCAGTGGATCACTTGAAAGCATATCAACAAAGAATGTCAAGAAGTTATAATCATAAGGTCAAACAAAGAAAATTTCAGGTGGGTGACTTGGTATTGAAGGAAAAGCCATGCAATCAACAAGACAAAGAAAAGAAGGGAAAGTTTGAACTGAATTGGCTAGGACCCTTTGTCATCGTATTAGTCTATGGATCAAGAGCATATCAGTTATCCACGCTTGAAGGGGACCTATTTGAAGAACCTATGAATAGCCTCCATCTCAAAAATTTCTACACATAATCCATGTAGTGCATGGTATAAAAGTCTCGAAGAAATCCAAAAAAATCAGAAAAAGTCTTCAAGAAATCCAAAAAAAAAAAGCCCTGAAGAAATCCAAACAAATCAGAAAAAGTCTAGAAGAAATTAAAAAAAAGAAAAATAAAAATAAATCGTTACCTTGGTGAAAACCTCTGGCAAACAGGCGTCTTGGTAACAACAAAAAATCATAAAATCTAAAAAGGTACAATAAAAACAAGTAGTGAAAACCTGGTAAACCGACACTTTGTGATGAGTCAACTTCTCCATTTGTTGGAACATGTGTTGGCCATTTTCTCTTTCTATCATCACATGTACATTCCTATCATAAAAATGAGCTTCATGAACATATCTAGCTGCTGTATTCATGTTCCACTTTCGCTTGGTTTTCATTGTGTATATCCGTAATAAACTAGTTTGTTTTTCACTGGAGGTAAATTCTTGAACTCACTAGGGGCAAATAAACATTGAGTTTAAACCAACAAACAACAAACAACAAGGAAAACCCGATGAAAACAACAATATCGATAAAAATCAAACTGAACATCCCTCCCAACCAATCAAACAATCAACCATCCAGATCAACATCAAGGAAAACTAATCAAATCACATTACATGAACATCTTCTGAATCACAGTTGGATCACTTTAGCACGTATCTTCAAATGTTGGATCTCGATTATTTTTATCATTCTCTAGAGTACCTCCATGATATCCTAAACTAGAGGAACTAGGAAGGAGAATGATATTTCTTTGTCCGATTTCTGTGAGTCAATCATTACTACTATGTAAATTGTCATAGGACATACTCTACAAAGTATCATTGATGACATTCCAAATTTGCATGGGAAAATGATTAACTCTTGTTTGTTTACACAAGTGATGCTCAGGTCATCTCAGTCCAATTATACTCAGATGCTTGTGTTGTTTTGCACTATCAAACCTCAATGGAAGTTGTATGGAAGTTGTACTTAGGTCATCATGGTCTAATTATACCATCGATGTTTGTACTAAATTTGAACATAATAAAGTCTCAATGATGATACCAAGCAGGACAAACAAAATGGAAACCTTGTATTTTAGTTTTGGATGGTAGATTAGATTGCATCCATATTAGTTTTTCATTTATATTTTAGGATTTTTCCAAGGCTAGAACATTTTTCAAACGATGTTATCTCTATCATCAAATAGATTGAGTATACTTGAGATTAACAAAAAAAACATACCATCCTCTCATAGTTGCATAACCATTTGCATAATCATTGGAATCCATACATTTGCATTAGAAAACACAAAAAGAAGTGCATTACATCACATTTTCATTGCATCACATTTCGTTTAACATATCATCATCCATATACATTTATCATATAGTCATGCATTTATACATTTATCATACATTCCCATTTGAAAATATCCCAAAAACACAAAGCATTATCAGGATTCATACATTTGCATTCATCATCATATTCACATTAGAATAATCCCAAAATGAAATCATTTCTTATAAATCATCATCCATTCATGCATTAGAAATCATAAATCATTCATCCATGTATTGTATCATATTTACGTATTTCACAAAATAAAACATTTCTCATTCATCCATCCATCCTTACCATCAGTTATTCATCATACATTAGATCATATATGTATTCAAAAAATATAAAAATATACAGTACATCCCATATCATTTCCATAATTGCATCCACCTCATACATCATAATAAAAGTATCATCCATCTCATAGCATACAATATCATTCATAAAGCATCACAAGATCATATCATCATTGCATCCATACATAATCATACTATAATTAAAATAAACAACATACGAATGCCATATAAGCAACATAGCATTGGAACATATATCGCATCCATCCATCACTATCAAGTAAGCATATACACCATCACATTGCATACAACATGGAAATTAAATGCATCCATCAAAAACACAAATAAACACATATAGATCAATCGTCATCACTGCATATCATATAAATCTCAAAATAATCATAATGTAAAGTGTACACAGATGTCCAACAATGTTAAGAGATACAACATAAAAAATGTGGCAGTATCATAAGTTGCTCAAATCAGTGTATACATCATCAATGTCTCAGAGTACATTGAGTCTGACCATGAGGCTCTGTGGTGCTCCCCTCGGATGTTGTCAACCTCTTTGAGCCTCCTATCAAACCTCTTGAGGCACCTGCATGTGTTGCACCTGTACCTAGATCATGCCTAGAGGATCTCGGTGTGGTGGATGTGTCACACCCAGGTTGGTGATCTGATAGTGGCTGCACGCTGATCTAGACTCGGCATCGATGACTCTCTATTCTACAAGCACAACCTGATGATATTGACCCCGATAGTACTCTGCCTCTCTGGTGACCCACGTGACCTCCCTCATCATATCACCAAAATTAGTCCCCTTTTCCACTCTTTGTAGCCTGTCAGCCAAGGCTACTGCCTGCTCGCCCTGCTCTCTAGTTGCATCTCTCTCGACTATCAATGTGGCTACCTATGCCCGTGCTTATGCTCATAAGGCTTAAACCTGGGATAGCTATCCCTGTAGCGTCGAAACCTATAGCTGTAAATTAGCTATCTATGTCTACTACTATTGTGAGGGTACCCCAATCTATACGTGTTGTGTTGCAGCCACCAGAGATCTCCTTCGTCGAGGTACCATGAAGTCCCTGACATCAAATGTTGCACCTCTACTGCCACCACCTCTGCCATCACCTTTAATATCATCTTCATTTCCATCTCCACCATCATCATCTCCCTCATCACTTATCTCCCCCTCCTCCTCCTCCTCATCTCCTCCACCTCTCCTTTGCCTACGTGCACATGGTGGTGCCCTCTCATCATCATCCAATAGGGGCATGAGTTCGTCTATACTCGATAGCTGAGGAAAAGGATGAGTAAAGAAGTACTGCACATAATCCTCAGAGTAGTCAACCTCTATAATCTCTGGGTGATACTCCCAAATCACCAGCTGCAATCCATAGTACTCTTGTCAAGAAGCCTCATATGACAAAACTAGACCCCATTCTAGTATATCTTGTCATTGTCGTGCATAGTGAGCAACTCCTTGGGGGATGCCATGTACCTTGCCAAACTATCGGTGTACTCTACCTAAAAGGAATCTCTTGATAATGAAAGGTGTCCTACCAATCAAATATCTAGCTATACATACATACAACCTCTCTGTATCATCCTCTGGCCACCGCTCACAATCAAGATATGGTCTCCAAATCACAAAATATAAGTCATCCAACACTCTCCTCCAGTACTCCAGTTTTCCTAGCTTATGTTGGAAAACTAGACCAGTATAACCATGATCATAGGGTCTCCCAACTAGCCTATGTCTCTCCGCAACTGGTCTCGTGATAACTATATGCTCCCACACCCATATCTATAACAGTGTGACCCTTGCTGACAAAGTAGATGCTTTGAGGTATACAACCTGGTGAAGATCATGGTATAAATGGGTGAGCACGCAAGATCCCTTGGCATATTAGGTCTAATGAAGAATCAAGCTCTCTAGTGTCCAACCCCATCCAACTAACAGTCCCTTCAACCTATGGTCAAGACATAAGAATCCACCAATAAATCCAACAAGTACACACGACAATGTGGCATAGGCATCAACCATATCCCACCACGGGATCTCATAACCATAGATATGGTCATCCTCGAATACTCTCCTTAGGGCATTAGTCCCTCCCTACATAGTGACATCATACACAACCAGATGTCCAACAATTGGAATCCAAAAAATCTGGTAGACGTCCTCTGGTGTGACTGTCATCTCACCGATGGGTAAATGGAAAGTGTTGTGGTCTCTATGCCACCTCTCTACTAAAGCTATCAATAGTCCTTGATTAATCCTAATCTGGGGCATATCTAACAACGAATTCAACCCACACTATCTAATCACATGTCTCTCAGCCTGATCTAAAAGTGGTATCAAATCACACGTCCTCGGGAGTCACTCCTATGACATCAAGGTAGATGAAGGCTCCTATCATCATAACATATCAAATAAAAAATCAATCAATCAAACTTTAGTCAACCTATCAATCTAATCAACTTTGATGAGATTTTGACATCTCATGAGCACTTATCATTGATCCTCACCTATCATGAGGTCGATCATCATCAATCAATCATTGATCCTCACCTATCATGAGGTCAATCATCATCATCCTTGTTGATGGTTAAAATGACACAAACAACATTAAAACAGAATATTTCTACTCTATTTCTCCTGAAAAAGAAAGACTACATGTAGTGGCCTAACTCCCAAGGTCCTGGTAGTTGGTTCTCAACTATCTGATGTCACTCAATTGGTTCATGCAAATGTAATATTCAAGGGGCCTGTGCTGGTAACAAAGGATTCAAGCTATGACTCTTTTTATCGAAATAGTTCCTGTAAATCAATGGGTTTTAAATAAAAGAAAAAGATAGATCCAAGGGGTAAATCAGTAAGTATGAATTAAATTTATCTAATATCCAGACATATACTTTTAACAATGAATGTTTCCTTAACCGATCACAAAAACCATAGCATGACACAACCCACAGTATGACTGTACCATCGTATACATCTTAGGTGCTTAATTCAATTCCACTTATTCGCATATCACAATTATTTCCAAGATTTCAAAACAACACACATTCATTCATCATTAAAACTATAGATCAATAGACTTCAATAACTTTAATTCAATGACAATTTAACAAGATAATCTTTAAACCTAGTTTCTTCTAATGACTTTCATCACATAAGAAACTATCATGCTTTAACACAATCACTGGCATTCAGGTGGATTATAACTCATTAACCTTATCAAACAACACAATTCAATGCAAACTCCATATTTCGTAAACCTGCAATTCTATTAATTGTCAAAAAAGATCTGGTACAATGTATCTCTGCAAAAAAAACTCTATAAAATTCTATCTCCTTGCACTAGGTAAGCCAATCCAATTCTCAATTAGCCGAACCTTACAATGTGATACCCATCTGGTATTTATAGACATACAAAAGAAGTTCGAACTTCACTTCTATCTTAGGCTTTCCACCCTTTTAGGAACAATCAACTTTCTTGGAAACTCAGATCAACTTTGATCTTGAGTTCTTACATTATGCATTCAGTTTGATCTAATAATAGAAGATAGAAATAGAAGAAAAGAAGTCATGCGCCCTTAAGACTGTCAGTGTTGCATGCATGCAACATGTAAGGAAGAAGATCATCATGCGACATGCAAGGAGGAAGAACATCATGCATGCAAGATTTCTATGCATGTGAAGCTGGATCCGGTATGAACTCATCATAACTGGTGAAGACTTGTTGTAGCATATCCATATCTAGCCCATCAATCCAATCATCTTTGAATTTGATGCGATCCAACTCAACTGCAACAAACTCTTTCATACTTTTTACCTTGATCAACTCTCTCCCTGTAGCTTTTATTTCTTCTTTGACTTCTACAAGCCGATCTATCACCAAGTCTCCTTCATCATCTTTCTCCTGCATGAGTCCTTGGAATCTTTCATTCCATTTCTCTCTAACCTGACTCAACGGCATGCCATCTTTGGTCATTACATTCACATCTACAATTATGGCCATAACCGTTTCCAACTCTTCCAACTGTTGAGTTAAATTATTAACTGCTTCCTGAATCTCATCCTTATGCTTGCTCAAAAAGCCAATCCTAAACTTAAGTATGCGAGAAGTCTTTTCTACAAAATCTTTGTTATCATCTTCGAGTATAGATTCTTCTAGAAGAGTAGTTAGAGGCAATGTATTTATCTTCTCTAACTTTTCACTATACTCCTTATACTCTTCTTCTAGTTTTTCGAATGCCTCAATGTATTGATGCATCTCTTTTATTACTCCTTCTGCCTCCTTGTAGGTTTCAAATCCTTTTGTTAAAACCTCTCCTACCTCATGGTTCAATTTGTCTATCCATTTATCAACCATCTCCGCCTTACCTCTAACTTGCACCAAATCATCAACCTCCTTTTTGCTTCGCAAAATAGGAGTCTCAATAGCTGCAACCTGCTGTGACCTTGGAGAGGAAACACTCTTCAAGAATGAATGTAATTGATCCAATTGAGCCTTAAGCTCATCCTTCTTTTGTTTGTCCTTTATCATTCTTGATTTAGTTGTTGAAGCCACCACATCAATCAGATTCATTTGTTGATTTCTAGTGGGTCTTCCCAAATTAACCGTACTCAATTGATAGTCTGTGAGCTGCATATCCCCTACCTCCTTTTCAGTCATAGGCACGGCACATTCAGCAACTATCTCCCCTTTATCTGTGAGTCTAGTAGAATGCAAAACTTTAGCCTTCTTTTTAGGCCTTTCTTGCTCAATCTCCTTCATCATGTCCTCCCAATTAAGAGGTTGAGGAGGTGTTCTAGCTCTCTTCTACAAATCTAATGTAGGAGCACTGGGAGTCATCATCATGGAAGAAGAGGCAGCAACTATAGAGGATGGCTGAACATTTACCTTAGGTTGAGAATCAACCTTTGCTTTCTCTTGTTGTTCTTGTAGCACATGCATCTGCACCAACTTCTCAGCCTCTTCTCCATCTCTTTGTTCCTGCACTTTCTTGTCTTCTTCTTCTTTTCTCAATCTCTCCTCTTCCATCTGATCCTTCTCTAACTTCTCTTTCTCTAAGGCCTCCTTTTCCAACTGTTCTGCCTCCAAAGCTTTAAGTTTTGCAGCTTCGGCCTCTTCTTCCTTTTGCTTCCTGATTAGCTCTTCCTTTTCTATCCTTTCCATTTCCAAGGCTATGAGTTTCTCTCCCTTTTCCCTTTCTTCTTCAGCTTATTGTTTCTTTATTAGCTCTTCAGCATCTCTCTCCTTTCTTAGAGCTTCAACTTCTTGTTCTTTCTGTCGAGCCTCCTCTATAAGCTTCAGTCTAGCAACCGGGGCTTCCTTTTCCCTTCGGTTTCTTGCTTTCTCCTCCTCAAGATCATGGATCTTCTGTATTAATTCTACCTTGTCATTTTCTTCTTTGACCTTGATCTCATGCTCTCGTTGCCTCATTTGCTCCTCCATTGTATTAGCTGTTGTCCTTGTTTCAATTTATTTTACCTTTGATTGCTGTTGTTGAAGTAGAGCATCAGCTTGTAACTTTGCCTCCATTTCCTTTTGCTTCTCCACTGCAGCCCTTGCATCAGACTCTCTTGTAGCATCTTCAAACTATTTCCATTGCTCTTCCTGCATCAAAATCTGCTCAACAGTACCCTTCAAAGGCATGTTTTCTTCCAGGTCCTTCTCTGAAAGAGTTTCATCTGAGTCTGTCTCAATTTCTACCAATTCTTCCTCCACTTCTTTTCCTTTAGCAGCTTCAGCCATGGCATAAAGTACTCCTTGAACTTATTTAGTTTTTTTTCTTGTGAGTGGGGCTTGTGTAGATGACTCACCCAATGCAGGCGTAGAAACAACAGATTAAATTGGAACATCTCCCTCGGGTGTCTCTTCTTCTTCATAAACTACCTCCAACTCTATTTCTTCAACATTAGGAGGAAAGAATTCTAATGGTTCCTTGGAAGGTGCCTTTCTTTTAATCCTCTTATACCCTTTACCTTTCTTAATGACTGGTCCTTGAGGAGCTCAAGCTTTCATCATCAACCATTGCACACTTCTATCCAAGATTTTTTCTTCCCAGTTTCTTAATATCAATTGTTTCTTCCTCATTCCAATCTATTGGATCTAAGTTTTTGGTGCCAATATTCAAAGCTTCATATGAGGGATCTAATACCATTCCATCATCCACCCAAGTGTCAGGAATATTCTCTTTAATACCAAGCTCTACCATAAGTGAGACTGGTAATCTCTCATAATTCTTCTTCCTCAAGTCATATTCATCCTGCCTATCACACCAAAAATCCTCTAACAAATTAAAGTGTTTAGTGAACACTGAAGGTAATAAAGCATGCATTTTCTCCCTAGGATCAAAATACTTACGAGCTGTATACAATCCCAATTTCAATTGTATCAACTCATTACAAACCACCTTTGCTCCCTTCAAATGTTGACAATTGTATTCACCCAGTGTCATGGGAAACTTATGGCATCCTGTCTTGTGCTTGATCCCAAACCTAGCATTAACTCCAATGGCTTGATATACAAATTCCATAAGCACTATTCTATTGCTACAACATCTTGGAAGGAAATGGGGATGACCTTCAAAACCAAACAATCTGAAGTATGTAAATTTGGGGTATTGGATGTACCAACTTCCCCATTTAGAAATGAATGCCATAGCTTCTTGACTTAACCTGTATCCTGCATCTCCACTCAATTGGTTGATAACCACATATAAAAAGGCATCATTGACTCTCCTGAAGTGAGTCTCAACAACCTGAAGAGATAATTGATCGTAGTGTTCCCATACCTTCCTTTGTCCATCTAAGGCTCCCATTATACCTACTCTATTTAATCTTGGGAAAATCCCCAATCTTGCTGCAGCATAGACCACATATGAAGTCATGAAGAAAGATTTGGTCTGTCTAACCCTTGTGAGCTGATCATGTATGGCATCAGAAACAATCATTGACCAATCAAACTAGTAATCACCTTGAAAGATTACTTGAATAAAATGAAACATCCATTCCTTGAAATGGAAAGCATCCCTCTTCCCAAACACTCTAGACAACATCAATATCAAATCAGATATCTCCTTTTTGAAATCTGCCCTGTTTGGCTGGTCTACAAGCTTGCTTAAAGACTTCTTCTCTGTGCTTAACCATCTTTTATTTAAGTGAGACTTATTGGAATCTTTATGCTTGCTGTATTTCTCCAATGCCTCTGCCTTAGTTAGCTGCACCAAATTATTGGGATTAGGAACATTAAATATGCTTTGGAACATTTGCGGAGTAAGATCTATAATCACATTATTTTGGGAATCCATGCATAATCTTGTAGTTGGATTATAAGTACTGGCCATTGTCAATATCAACTCCAGACACTGGACTGATAAAGGAAACATAGTGATATGTGCAAGACTGGAGTCAACAATCCTTTGAGTTCTCCCTGTCAAGTTTGCCCATTCTGCAAAGGTCTCTTCATGTAATTCTTCAAAGCTATACTAGCCCAGATTAGTATTTGTGATATTTGACCAGTCTGATTCCACCTTGCTTAGTTTCACCACCAGATTCCTATGATCATACCTCAAGGTATAAGGCAGTTGTTCTGGTTTCACTTTCTTGATTTTCGGTGTTGTTTTTGATGTTCCAGCCAGTTGATTCCTTCGAGCAGCCTCCCCTGACGTTCCTGACATCTCTCAAATCTCCTACACACAAACCTCTAATTAGACCTTTAGATAAATCATCATAAAACATGCTTTTAAAACATACCTGTTACACATACATTGGAGTCGGAACCAGACAGAAGCACAAAAGAATCTCTTTCACAAAATTGGCAGACTTGGAGCAAAAACCGATATAGGAACTTCACCTAATAACAAACGGGCTTGGAGTTAGAGTCGGGAAGGTTATCGGAACCGGGATCGGAACAAAAAAGGGATTTGGTTATCTTTGAATTCTCATTTTCATATTCTATTTCCATTCCGCCTCCGCCTCCGATTTGGTCATTGTTACTTTGAAGAAAGACTTTCCATTATATGCGGAGCCAGACATGGGATGAAAACGGAATTGATAACTTTCGCAAACAAAATTCTTAAGTTCAAGATCAGTTCCGATCCCGCCTCCGCCAGTTATCATATACTTCAAGAAAACCTTTTAAAACTCGGAATCGAAAATGAAATAAAAATGGAACTGATGACTTTGTAAAACAAAAACTCTTATGTCTATAATCCATTCCAATCCCGCCTCCGCCTATGCTAATCATGACATCATCAAATTAATTTATTTTCAACATAATCGCATGATTAAAACCTAGGTCGCTATACAATAGCAAAGGAGCTTTAAAAATACCATACTCATATGACCATGGGGAAACAATGGCACTTTTAATCATTTAAAGTAATTTACAAAGACAAACGAAACCCTAATCTAACAAACCTGACAAAACTAGGGCATGGGTTTAAAACCCTGCCATTCTACTAGACGACGAAACCCTAATTTAAACAATAAACCTAATCTTCCCTAACTCACTGTAAAATCTCTAATCTACCTCACTGTAAATTCTTAATCTAACTCACGCCATTAAAAACCTTTAATCTAATCTAATCTACTGCAAATCGAAAATGACACGACGCAATCACGCTTAAGACGTGAAAGCGACAATGCCCTAAAATAGAAAGAAATGACACGATAAAATAAGACAACAAAGATTAAAGCAAAACAAACAAGCCAAAACAAGAACCTGCTCATTCAATCACATCGATGATCATAAAATTGCTTTAAAACACAATGATTGAACATGCGAGCAGATATAAAGCAAAACACAATGAACACAACTGCAAATAAACAACGAACAACAAAGATAAAAGACCTACCTCAAACACAAACAAAGTCGTGCTAACTTTCTGAATCGATTCGCACACAATATCCCTTCTCTATCTCGATCAATTTACTCAAACAAACTTTGCTATTGCTCTTTGCGCTCTCAGACTTGTAATAATAAGAATAATGATCGGCTTTAACCCTTAATAAAGGAAATATGTGAATTTCTACCTACACCGGCAACCACCATTAATGCATTAAAATGCAGTAAAGGCGGAGTCAGAACTGTAAGAGAATGAACATTGGTCTGTAGTGCAACTTCAGTCAAAAAGTCAACGACAAAAATTGGCGGGGGCGGAACTAAAATGGAAACAGGATCTTAAATTTATAAAATTTCCAAACCTCATTCCCATTCCGTCTCTGTGTTTGACAACCAAAAAACAAAACAAAAACAAATACAAAAAGTGAAGTAAAAGACCAACCTAATAAAACAAAACACAAAAACTGAGACAAAACAAACATTAAAAAGTAGTGGAGTCGGGATCGGAATAGAATTTGATTTTGCAAATTTTGATAACAACCATCCCAATTCCCACTCCGGCTCCGCTTCTGCCAAAGACCAAAAACAAAGGCAAAGAAAAGACTATCGGGATAGAACCAAAAACAAGCCCCAAAAGAACTTTCAGAACCTGATTCATCTTTGGGTCCGATTCCGACAGCGAAACCAAAGAAAAACAAAGTATTGGCAAAACTAGACTCCAAACTTTGTTTCAAAAACAACTAAGTACAAAAAACACAAAGTGGGACCCATTTTGACCAAGGCAAAAGATGGGGTGGTTATGCAAGGAATAACAATCCTATCATTGAATCTCACCTATCATGAGATCAATCATCATCTAATCTATCAACACCTAATCGAAGGTTGACGTGATAAAAAATCATCAAAATCAGGGAGTCTAATCTAAAAATCATCAATATGGCATGGATGTGCTAAAACGGGGTTTCAATGCGCTAAAAACATGAAAGCACTAGAGAAATTCACCAATGTGTCGAAATAGGGTCTCTATGTGCCAAATATATGTATGTGCTATTTAAATTCATCAATGTGCTAAACCCCTCTATCAATGCACTAATTGTTTCTATGCACTAAAACTTGACATCGTTGCACCAAAAGACCCTATGCGCTAGGGAAATAAACCTATGCACTATTTCATGCACCCTATGTGCTACAACATTAACTCAATGCGCGAAAAACCTAGCCCTATGCACTAAAAAATTGAATGTGCTACTATAGTCTATAGATGGACCACTTCAGTGACCTAATGCACTAAAATGTATAAAATTAGTTTTCAAACGTGAAAAATATAGGAAATTTAAAATGCACAAATCACAAGGAGGTTTTTTAGGGTACGTACCAAAGGTCCATATGATGTCGAGCGGTTATGATGCCACACACACTTGAATCAATGTGTCTGAATGGGAATCACCATCTTGCTCCAATTGCTCAAGGTTGCTCTTTCTCAAAATTTTCAAAGTTGCAAGTGCACTGCTATCAATAGGATTGTGCCCAACATGCAAAACCTTCTAAAGTTCTCTAATCCTATGTAACATTGGAATGTCCCAAGTTGTGGGTATCCTACGATGTTGATAGACCTCCTGGTTATGGGTTGGCTCTCTTCGAATCTCCTAGAATCTAAAAAATTATGTGAGAAAAGGGAGAAAGACTTAACAATGAAACTGAGTGAAATTCTGACTATATGTTACTTCTAAGAGATGACACACTAGAAAATATCTAATATGTAGACCTTTTTCACAACTAATATTCTTAAATTTTTTGTTAACACAACCCAATTTGAGCACTTTAAACACATTAATAATTTACTAAAAGGCTATGTTTGTTCTTCTCCTATTAAGGAGAACTGAGTTCTCATGAATTAGGAGAAAGAATAAAATTCTAAGCACAATTACTGACCTGTGATAAACTGCAATTGTATATATGCATGAATAAACAGGACAAACATTTGAAGGTCTCTGGAAATAAAACACATCAAACTTACATTAGATTATTTAAACAATGCAAAACAACAAAAATTGTGAAGGTCTCTTTGTTTTTGTTATACTATAAAGGAAAGACTCTACAAAATGACAAACTAAGGTAACTTATAAAGCTATAAAATTTTATTAATGTAAAAAGGTGAGTTACAAATCTTAGTCTCTCTACAAAAGGTATGCCAAAAGAGATGAAAAATAAGAACTAAGGAAAAAGAATAAATTTTTCCAATATATACAAATTATGGCATGCATAAAGTATCCAAGAGATGAAACTCCATGTGAACTGAAAGTGAAAAAAAATATCCTGAAGTGTCCTCTCATGAGAAAAAAGAAAAATCCTTGATAAGAGGGCCTGACATTGAGGTAAACTGCACTGAATACACTGCAAACTCTCACTCATATCATGCATGATCAAAAGGTACTCAAGAAAGCACTCCAGTTTGACTAAAAGTCAAAGAAAACAGAATTGAAGCTCTCCAAGGTGCATGAAAATAACCTTTAGTTCAACTAATTTGCATGATCAGATAACTCAATATAGAACTACAATGGGAACTCGAACTGAAACAACTGCAACTGCAACTCAAACCCCTCCATGCATGGAATTCTAAAAATCATGCAATCTCCCCACCTTACATGTATGTGAGTAAAATTTTTTTAGTATTTTTCCCCCTTTTTACAATAGTTTGTTTCAAAAATCATTAAAACAATTAACCGTATTGTGTTTAATAACATTTGAACACAAATTTACAATATAAATTAAAAGGGGAAAAAAATATATTTAATTTTATAAGAAAATCATATTCTCCTTATGTCTCCCCTCCATGCATTTCATACTTAACATCATACTTCACCACCTTCTTCATAGCATATAATATAATGCAAAATTATGCATTATTTACATTAGCCAACCACCTCACTTGGCATATATTACAATGTTTAGAACTCGGGCATGAGCAATGTTCGAATAATTTAAAAGCACCGAGCACTTGCCTAAGGAAAATAAGTGGTAATCATCGACCACTTAATCTGCTTAGCATCATTGACGATGACCACATTATTACAAAGGAAAAAAGACCCACGAGGAAATACATAATCATTTTTTTTTTTAAATGATCCCACCAAAATACCAAGCCCGTGAATGCAAGAGGGCAAACCACCAAACCCTAATCATTTCACATTATTTTGTCTTCGATTGTTGCTTGGTAAGGAAGCTTTGAGAGAAGCTATGACCACCATGGGAAGACTCTGTTGAAGCTTAGAACTATGGATTTTTGCATGTCTTATGTTGATTTCTTGCAGTCTGAAGGCACAAAAACATAGGTAGACTCTCCCTTTCATTGTTTCAAGCCTTCTTTTTCTGAATTTTTGAATGTATTTTATATTTTAAAAGCCATAAGAGGCGACGATTGTTTCCTATGCATTCCTTTTGGCCACCATGTTTTTGATTTGTCTTTATGAAAATACATGCTCAGCCTTTGATTTATTTGATGATACAAAAAGAAAAAGGTGATATTCCAAGCTTGGCTCCTATAGCTTTTCTTTGAATTCTTCTGTAATGAACAACATGGGTTTTGAAACCCCATATCACCATATAGCTTGGTTTTTGTTCCTTATATTGTTTGCAGGAAAATAAGGCTTGACCCTGTCATTTTTACTCTCCTGTAGGTTAATGATACTCAACCTATGAGTTATTTGGGCCACCATGAGAGCACCTTTGAAAACAAAAACAAAAAAATTCAAGGGTTTTGAAACCCTTTTTTCCTTGTGAGCTTGGTTTTTCTCCTCTCCACTTTGTGTATGCAACCAGAGAGCTCAACCTGTAAAACCTTAAGTGGGCTCTGTGATTTTTTGTAAAGGAAATTTCATTTCCAAGCCACTCATGTTTTCTCTTCAACTAGGTTTTCATTTTTTCACTTGTGGATTAGTTAGTTTGAAAGCTTCTTGTAGCAACTTAATGCTTGATATTATGCTTTTAATATGTATGAAGTAAGGATCTCTTTCTATCTTTTTGTAATAAAATAGGGGTAATAGGACAACAAATAGCAATGGCAGCCATACCCTTAATTCTTTTGATGATGCCTTAATGTGACAATGCCTTACTTGCAATTATGTAGATAGTCTTCTTGATGGCACTGTTCCTCCTGAGTCTCTTGAAGACTATGTATGTACTTTGAGGTTATGAGGAATAGGTCAATAACCTGATGCTCTACTTTCCCTCTAGAGTAAAGAGGCTCTATACTTTATTTAAATGCAATGTAAATGTAAAGTAGAGTTGAAACTAAGACAACAAATGCAGTTGCTTAAGCTCCTTCAACATGTTTTTTTTTTATTGTTCTTTTGAATGATGAGCAAGAGGATGTTTTGCTCAATCTATTTTCATCACAATGAATTAAAGGCAGCTCTTATGGATTCCTCTTATTACAACAGTCCTTTCTTGATGACTATTCTGGTATTAATGACTCTCATGTATTGATGAGAGAATGTCATCCTGCTATGCTGGGCTCAACCCTTGCGGGAGCCCATTTTGCTCCACATTTATGATGAAAATTGATCACGAACATAATGAGCCTATTCCTACACAATGAACAAACATGTTAGAAAAACATTGTTTCTGGTGGTTATGACTTCATTATCTTTGATGATCTGGCTTTGAATATCTGATGTTTGAATTGATCTAATTATGCTGATTGTAGGCTATAATTTTGTGGATGGGAAGTGTGATTAGGCTTATATCTGGAGCTCTAACAGGACTGTTTTCCAATTTTTTTGTAGGTTCAATTGGCTTTGAAGCACGAGGGGAACTGATGGCACTCGATAAGAGGGTCAACTCAACAATGAGCCTAAAAGGCAATGATAGATATATTTATCTTCAAACCTTCTTCTCTCTATTTTATTCTTCAAATGTATAGCTTACATTTCATTATTAGATATAGTCAACTCAATTTGAATGAAATCAATTCAGTTATTCCCATGACTTGTGTGGGCCACTTAAACGCTTTTCTAATTTTTAAACACCAAATAGAAATGGTTTATGCTATGATGTATCTTTTCCACTTCATGATGAATAAAAACAACATTACTATGCAATATTTTATGATTTTTTTTGTTATGATTTACTACATAATAAACTGAACTCACTCAAATTAACTATCAGCATAAAATATGTGTACCTTTCACCTCTAAACAAAACAATCAATCTTAGCTCTACCAAAATGAGCTATAGTGAAAATTTTGGTAACATTTTGGTGATTTTTGTTGTGTGCTTGCCTGCTAAGCATGCTAGATTAGTTTCCTTGCTTATACATTGGGCATGGAGTCTATTTTTGTAACTCAAAAAACTTGTAACTCAGTTGGTGAAACAATACAATAACAAACAAAACTTAAAACTAATCATGACTCTGTTTAAGATGGAGTTAGAGAACAGGTTCAACATCTACACTTATTGAAATCAAACAGTACTGAAATGAAATGTGCCATGGGGCACTTATTGAAAGAAAAAATGAAGCTGAAACTACTCTACTATGTACAATTGCAAACTTTGATGCTTTAATAGAACTGCTTGAGATGAATCCCGTTGACAGGGATTGGTAACACCTCTCCATCCAGCCTTGAGAGATGGAATGTATTATGTTGTTTGCATTCAGTGATAATGTATGGGCCATCCCACATGACATCAAATTTTGTGTCTTTACCAAGCCTACTCTTGAGCTCATCCCATATAAAAACTAGATCTCCCTTTTTGAATATCCTTGGGACTTCCTTTCTGTCAAACATCCTTTTCATCTGAGCTTGATGTACCTCTAAATTCCTTAATGCTTCTTTTTTGATTTCCTCCAACTTCATCAACTATTCTAGCCTAATCTCCATAGGTTCTTCATCAAACAATTATAGTTCTTTGATCATATTCAATGTAGGCAACTCATTGAGATAGGTATATTGGCCTCTTTAACATAAGTTAGAACGTAAGGTGAGCTACCTATTGCTCTCTTAGGTGTAACCCTATTAGCCCAAAGAGCTAGCTTCAACTTTTCATGTTGGGTCCTTTGATTATCCTGGATTGTCTTCTTTATGATTTTAATCAAGTTCTTATTAGTGGATTTTACTTGTCCATTACCCTGAGGGTAATAGTTTGAAGAAGTATTCAATTTTTTTTTATACTTTATAGACCAATTTGAAACTTTCAAACCTATGAATGCTAAAGCATTATCAGAAATAATTGAATCTGGTATACCAAACATGGAAACCAGATCTTGATAAAAGTTCAAGATAGATGTATCATTTGCCTCCTTTAGTGTAACTACTTTAGTCCACTTCGTAAATTAGTCTATGGCTATTAATATCCACTTATGTCCAACAATCGAAGGTGGATTGATGGGACCAATGAAATCTAATCCCCACTTGCCAAAATGCTACTCCACTTGTATTGGATGTAATGGCATAGTTGAAAGCTTCTATTTTCTTGCAAATACTACACATTTGTTACATTTTATGACCCAAGAATGGGCATATTTGAACAAATCAGGCTAGTAATAACCAACTCTCATTATCTTCAGGTCTATAGTTCTGGGTGCAAAGTGGCTTCTTGTGGGCCCATCATGAAACTCTTGCAAAATATTTTCAGATGTTTTGGTTCTACACATCAGAGTAAAATGCCATTATAATCCATTTTGTATAAAATACCAGCAATTACAACAAAGGAAATGGCTTGAAGTCTGTAATACCTTCGTTTTGACTTGTCCAAGCCTTTAGGACAATTACCCATGTGTAGATAATGAACCATTTGCTGAATCTAGTTTGTTGGTATATCTAGAATAACAACTTGCTCTTCATTGTTGAGAGTTGTTTCAACTTGATGTTCAACTGGTATGCTATTTTCTTGATTACCAACAAGCTGTTCACATAGGCCTTTGCCTCTGAAAATCTTGGTAACTTTGATTTTAGTGTTGTATTCCATAACTTTCGTGATCCAGCCTACTATTTTATCTTTAATATCTTTACTAAGTAAGAAATCCTTAACAGTGGAATGAGAAAACATTAGCTGAATTTTATTATTTGAAAGCATATGCCTAAATTTTTAAAGGATTTTGACTACAACTAATACATGCTTCTCAATGAATGAATATCTAGCTTCACAGTCATACAAAAATTGGCTGAAAAAGGCCACTGGCTACTCTAAGCCTTCTTCATTTTGTTTAAATAGCATGACATAGATGATATCAACACTTCCAAATGCATACAAGATAAAATATTTGTCAAAATTAGGATTGATAAGTGTTGGGGTTGCTGCAAGTTCCTCTTTGATCTCTTCAAAACTGTTCTTTCCTTCCTTAGTCCAGTGAAATGGAATGTTCTTTCTCAACATGATTGTAAGCAACTGCAACAAAGCTGGAATGTTAGGAATGAATCTCCTAACGAAGTTAATATTGCCTAGAAAGATTTGCAGGGCTTTCTTATGGGCAGGCAGTGGTAAAGCTAGGATGGTTGTAACTCTTTTTTGGTCAATGGTGATACCATGCTTCGAAATAATGTGACCCAAAAGCTTCCCCTCATGGACTGCAAAAAATATCTTTTTGGGGTTCAATGATACTCTGTACTCTTTGCATCTTTCAAAGATCTTCCTAAGATGAGAAAAGTGTTTGTCAAATTTCTTTGAAAATATAGTTATATCATCTAAGTACACAAGCACAAATTTATTAATAAGGCCTTGGAAGGCCATATCCATCACTCTTTGAAATGTTTCCTCTGCATTGGACAATCCAAAGGGCATATTTTTGTAGGCCATAGTACCCCACTTGGTGGTAGAGGTTGTTTTATACTGATCTTCTTCTTTAACCAAGATCTGGTTATATCTTGAGTAACCATCTAGAAATGAGAACCTTTCTAAACTTAAAACAACCTGCAATATCTACTCCGTTGAAGGTGGTGGGTAGTGATCCTTAAGTGAAGTTCTATTTAGATCACGAAAATCAACGCACAACCTTATCTCTCTGTTCTTTTTCCTAATAGGCACCAAATTTGAAACCCAAGAGGTGTGCTTAATAGGAAAGATAATCCTACCTTCAATTAGCTTTTATCAATTATATTTTCATCAAGTGTTCCAACTTCGGATTCAGAGGCCTCTGCTTCTATCTCATTGGTTTTGTGTTGGGCTCAAGCTCAATGGTGCGTTGCACTAACTCAGGGTTAAAACCCTTCAGATCTCCATATTACCAAGTGAAAACATCACTGAATTCTTGGTAAAGAAAGACAAAATCTTGTTGTTCATCCTTTGTACAGATTTTTCCAAGCTTGAGAAGCTTTTCTTTGAATATCTCAATTGGTTCGCAGTGCTCCTGCTTCACGATGAGGCTGGATTTATCTTTTCTAACCTGATCATCAGTGTTAAAGATTGGTTCAAGGGTTACGAAACCCTTTGGAATTTTATTAGACTTTAGTTGCAAAATCTGATTTTCCTATTGTTGTTCAAACTTCTGTTGGTTTCCAACAAAAAACTCTACCTCTTCCATCAGAAAACTGATTATTTGCTCATTGCTATCAAAAAATTGCCAACTAATGTTATTATCGGGTACGAATGGTCTTACTACCACTTTAACATAGTTTTGCACCTCAATATTGTGTATGTTAGCTGGTATATCAAATTGTGATCCAATAGCAGCAAGCTTATGAACTTCTTTATTCAGATTTCATGAAACAGATTGCAAAATTAAATCCCAAGTTCTATGTTTGTACAAATTTAGAAAATCATTTTTGGTTATGTTTAGATTTCTTACCTGATTTGTGATAAAATCAAAATCACCAAATACTTGCCGACACTTGATCCCTTTCTTTCTGGCCCATTCTAGGCCATGAATTAATGCTTCATACTCAGTTGTATTGTTTGAATAGCTAAAAGGAAAGCGAAGTGCAAAATAATACCTCTCTCCTTTAGGTGAAATCAACATGGCTCCTCCACCAGCACCTACTTTACTTCTTGAACCATCAAAATACAACTTCCATAGCTGATTCATCCACTGATTCAACCATTGTTTACTTTTGACTAGATTTGGAATAGTTACATCGGGCTCCTGAATCATATAAATTCCCAAACCTACTTCATCCATGAGACTGAATGGATCAACCTCATGATTTTTGACTAACCACTCATCTAAATTTATATCGGGTATGCCCTCTATAGGTACAATGGGGTCGAGGGTCATGGTTTGATCCTCCTGATCATGGAAAACTAAGTTTGTGTTTATGGGATTTGCAACATAAGGTTCAATATGGTCTTTAGCCTGTGGCTCTAATTTAATAGTTACTCTGGTACCATACCTAGTCCTAAAAAACATGTGTGACCAGTTTGATGACAAATAGCCTTCTAAATTTGCTGTAAAATCTCTAGAAAGACAAATGGTGAAGTAGGGAGGTAATTCAATGACAAAGGTGTCTTGCGGAATTGAAAAGTTCGAACAATCATGTAGTGTGAGAGGAAGACCTTTAATCACTCTGATAGAATTTATGGTTGAACCATCGAGTTGGACTACCCCTTTTGACAATGATTCATAACTCAGTCCCAACTTATCTACCAGTTGTTTAGGCATAATGGAGCTTCTTGCCCCTGAGTCTATCATGCAATTATGTACTATGCTATCACCAATAATAAGACTGACATAAAAGGGTGGCAAATTTACCTCTTGAGCTGGCAGTTTTTTTTTCTGAACTATTAGCAAGAACTCTAGGCTGCTCCTTAACAGACTCATCAGAAATGGACATCTTAGCTAGAGCCTCTTGCAAAATTTCTTTCTACCTAGGAAGGTGTAAAGCATCTAGCATGGTGATGCTAACAATAGCCTTTTTCATATGATCAATGATATTAAAAGAAGAACCACTAACTTTTTGCTGCACTTTAGGAACAACAACTTCTTTTTGTACTAGAATTGGCTGAGGCTGAGTTCTCGGCTATTCTTTAATAGGTTCAGCTTGTTTCAGTTGCTCTTTATTAGGCTTAGGTTGTCCTCTTGGTAAAATCTAGACATTTTGTGAAGAAGAGGATTGTGGCTTCTCATTTTGAGCTATAGATGTTTGATTTTTATGTTGAGCAACTTGTTGTTTACCTTTATTAGCCTGTTGTTTATATTTGTCTGCTTGTTGTTCATTAGAAACAACTTGTTGTCTTAGGTCTATAGCTCTCTTTTTTGACCTCGTATTGGCTACAATGGAGGTAGCTGACTAATTTTGTCCTTGTATTTTATTTACTCTATAAAACTCATTCCCTTGCCAGTTCATCATGGCAACATCCAGATCATTTTGTTGTGTTTGATCATCCTACTGATCATTGCTTTCTTTTGTTGTATTTTCTAGAGCAGTGTAATTTCTCTGTACCATCAAAGCCTAATTAATTACCCTGTTCATGCACATGGCTTGACTATGAGGCTGATTACATGGATAGCACCACACATAATCTTGTGCTAAGTTGTTCTACACATGTACAAGATCTTTTGAAGGGTTCACAATATTTTCGTTGCATGGTGGCCTAGGATTAAAATTCTTTTGCTGTCCCTAATTATCTGCCTAATAAGGTGGTCTATTAGGATAGAATGGTGCTTGGTAAGGCCTGAAATTCTGACCTTGTTGCCTCTTAAGAGTCACCAAGTCATTACTGACTATCAACAATAACTTTTCCATCTCTTGTTGAGTACCTCTAAGCTCTTGTAAATCTAATTGTGCTAGAAAAGCATTATTCTGAACAACTAGTTGATAGCCTAAGGCTGGATCAACTAGAAGTGGGGCAATGGGAGGTATATAAATGGGCATTGAAGGCTAGATATCTAGAAATATCGGCATAGGGGGCCTAGGTGCAATTTTTCCAGCCTATATAAGGTTATTTTCAGCTCTAAATGCAATTCCATATGCTACTGGTAATGTTAATTCACCCATTGATTATATCATCACAACAATATCACTATTTAATGATCTAAGATAATACAAAAATGCATGATTAGGTGTTGGCCTCACCATTGCTGGAATTTGGTTCCAAGTCTTCTAGAATCAGAAGTTGAAATCTGTCATCTGTTCTTGTGGGGCTCTCTTTATAGTGATTATCTGTTCAACTAGAGATAGATGATCAGATTTGTCTTGAAATTGTTTGTTCAACTTATCCCCCAAATCATCCCATGTAGCAACAAAATTTACTGCTAAACCTTTGAACCATTGAAGTGCTTTACCTTTGAATGACACTACTAGAAGTCTAATTGCAACGTTCTCTTCAGCTACATGATGAACAATACACAACAAAGCCATGTTTCTTATGTGCTCTATGGTGTGGTTTGATCTTCACCCATGAAGAAAGGTAGGCTTTTGAGTGCTAATACTGGAATATCATTGTGATAGCCAATTTTAATGGTTTTCCCCCATTAAATGGTACAAACACATGATCCCTGGCCATCAGAGCTGTTGGGACTCTGAGATTAAGAGCCTAGAGTATTGGTACATGACCTACTACTGAAAATATCTACACAGAAGTTGTAACTGCTTGGATTGGGCTCCTTGAAGGTGAAATTGATATTTTGAAACTAGGAGAAGTTGAGTGAGATCCTGGTCTGCCTCTTCTTCTAGGTGAGGAAATCAATATTTTTGGTCTAGAACTAGGAGATATCGATTAATTCCTAGAAGGTCGATCGAGTGTTCTCTTTTCTGTTCTTCCTCTTCTCTTTGGAGATGAAAGCTGTAAATATTCAAAAGGTGAAGAAATTCTAGTCTAAATTCTTCTCATAGGTTGTCCGCATTAATCTACTTGTAAATCTTGAGCTGGGAGTTGTCAGGTATATTTGTAACCTTTTGTAAGGTAGAAAACACTATTGTGTATACTAGAACAATAGATTTATCAATGAAATTCTTGCTTTGAAGTGAACTTTAGAGTCCCATCAGGTGTGCCAAAAACTTTTATCAACAGGATTGCACCCGACATGCAAAACCTTCTAAAGTTTTGCAATCCTGTGTAACATTGGAATGTCCTAGGTTGTAGGAGATTCGAAGGGACCCAACCCATTACTTGGAGGTCTATCCACATCGTAGGATACCAACAACCTAGGAAATTCCAATGTTACATAGGATTGCAAAACTTTATAAGGTTTTGCATGGGTGCAATCCTATTGATAACATGCACAAATGAATTCTTTTTCACTCCTTTATATCTTTTAAAGGGTGATTAAGTGGGATTGTTTTATTTTTTCAAAGGGGCAAAATTAATCAATTCATCAACTAGGGAAAATTTCACTATCATTTTCACATCATAAAATTTTGAAATCATCAAAATTATCAAAAAATTCCAATTTTTTTGAAAAATCCGAAAAATTCAAAAATTCATTGATTTATCTCCCGAAGGGGCATATATCTGTCATCACTTGAAAATTAGTGTCTGGGGCAGTAAAAAAAATTCTTCTTTGAAGCAATGTGTAAACACATCACTTCAAAGAGGGGCAAAATGTATACACCTAAAATCGGTCAAGATAATCAATTAATTAAGTACAAGGTATTTAATTAATAAAACTTTTTAATTCGTCTACTTATAAATAAATTGCAAAATTTATTTATATAGTTTGTTTCTTAAATTCTTTCTAAAATCACTTTCCTCTAGTTTTAATTAAATAAACAAATTTAAATAATTTGTTTTATTTGATTGATTCCCTCTCATTTAAATTTGAATTTTTTAAAATTCAAATTTGTCACATTTCTACCTATTCTTGTAACCTCCTTCCACCTCATCTGCCACCTCAGCATGTGCCACATGAATTTAAATATCTTTAATTTTTAAATTTGGAATTTCCATCAACAAACTAGAACAAACTTTGAAGGACACATGGCTTCTCTTTCCATTTGATTCTCTTCCACACTTGGAACTTCCTCCATGATTTTCTCCAACTTCCTCACTCTCTACCATTGATTTCTCTGGGTCATAATATCGACCGTTGAATCCTGCCATATCACTTGTTTCCTTGGAAGATCTATAAATAGGAGGCTCATTTATAACATCTGCATAATAGATCTCTAAACAAAATTACTCTATAGAAATCATTTGAGAGAAATAGAGCATTTTGAGAGCATTTAGAGTTTGAAGCATTTTCGCATTTAGAATTGTGGTTATCATATTAGGTTTGAATCATGTCTTAGTCTAGTAAATTCACTTCCATTATCATAATAGTTTCCTTGCAGCAATTATATCACAACATTTGCAACATAGCATAATCTTCATTTTATCACAGCAACATTCTTATTTTAGCATCATGGCAATCAACACATAGTTTATAAAATCATGTGGGAACTAGGATTCTTGCATTTTGTAGCATCCATTCTCTAGGTTGTCATTCTAAAGTCATAGTGTAAAGCAAAATATGAGAGCCATTATGATTCAAAGGAATCCTTAGAGATAGGAAACAATGGAACATTTTTAGGAATTGATTGTGTTTTGAATTTGATTAATTCTGTGATTCAATTATCCAATGCAATATGTCTCATTTCTTGTGTGTTTTTATTATTCATTTTACTCACATATTTACAACACACAATCCTTATAATTAAAACATATGAATTTTCTGCCAATAAAAAAGAAAAAGTGTTATTGGAGCCACCAAGAAACTCATAAGCGCACAAGATCCTTGGAAAACCAAATAATCCTTAGAAAAAGAGATTAGGAAAAAACAAGTTATAAAGTTAATATGCATACACATGTGGATGGAATATACATATAAGCCCTTGTATATTAAGACAATATTGAGGAAATAAGGTATTTGAGGTAAGTGACTACCCCACATGTGTAAATGAAAAGTGTGGAAACATGTGATATACACATGACATGGAATAAAAAATAAAAAGTCTCCAAGTTAGCTTAAGTAGCAAGGCATGAATAGGATTCATTAATGGCTAAAAAGTGGTTAGATGTAAAATTCTCTTTTCACACTAGCACCCTCGTAAATTCAACTTAGAGAGGGAAAACACATAATATTGGTCCCAACAACTAGGCTTGATGGTGTACCCATGTATAAAAAAGTTTCTCAAAAATAAAGAAAATGAGAAAACCCTATGGGAAAAAATTGTCCCCAAATGAGAGAATGATAAAAGGAAGGAGGCCTCAATATGACACCCCAAGTACAATTTCCTTTGCCTTAGGCGTTGGTTGCATAAAGACAATGAGGTGATGCCAAAGGTTTAGTGAAGATGGCTATAATTTGTACCTTAGTATTCAACTACTTCTAGGATATTTTACCATCCTAAATGAGTTGATAAATGAAATGCATGTGGATCTCAATGTGATTATTATATTGGTGCTCCATTGGGTTGTAAGAAACATGAATGCAATTTTTTTTTATCAAATTAAAAAGTAGTGGGGTGAGAAGGAAGAAAATAAAGCTCATCAATTATTTTATCCAAAGAAGCTCCTAGTTAGCTAAAACTACACCGTGATGCTCAACCTTCTCCAATAATAATACAATAATAGATTAGTTCTTGTAAGATCGTGTTATTAAACTAGAACTATGGCGAAACAAAATAAAGTTAGACCTCCATTTGTCAAAATCACTAGCCCAATCCAAGTCAATAAAGCCCACTATTTGAAAAGCTCCTAATGTGTAATGAATGCCAAATATAAAATGCCCTAAAATTACCTCAATATACACTTAGCTACCTTCCAATGAATCTCATGAGGAGAGGGGGAGAATCAAGAGACAATCTCAATAATAAGGTCAATTATAAAAGACTAAGGCTACCAATTATAAATATAATGTACTATCAATGGTGGGGTAAAGAAAGGGGTAGACAATATAACTCTTAATTAAAATGGAGTGGGTGCAAGATTACAATCCACCATGCAAAAATGATTATGAGCATACATCTACGAAAAATGGAGATCCACCTACTAGATTGGAGGACCTATTAGGTGAAAAATAATGCAAAAGCTTAAGATTAGTAATGTCAAAGTACTCCACCAATGTGTGTTTAATACTCCAAGTCATGGATGAGGAGCTAATCATGAGAATAAAACATCTATGTAAAAAAAAGTATCAAAATTTTATCTCCACGTCTCTATATATAAACAATGTGGTCATAATGGAAACAAGTGAAATTATAAGTAAGAAAGGAGGTGTTTATCATCTCATATTAAGCTTGAGGGGCTTGTTTCAGACCATATGATGATTTTTTTTTTCAAAAAAGTGAACAGTCCCAAAAACATCTTGGAGGCTACTCCATATAGACCACATGAAGATCACTATGCAAGAAATAACTCTTCACACTCATCTAAAAATACTAGCCATCCTTATGATGTAACAAGTGAAAGTACAAGACAAATTTAATTCATGTTGGCAATAGGAACAAAGGTCTCATAATAATCAATTCCTTCAACTTGCGAAAAATCATTTTTTATAATAGATTCCTTGTACTTTTCAATACACCCATCAACTATTTATTCGGTTTTATAGACCTATTTTATAATGAATCAATTTTTTACCTTAGGAACAGGCACACAATACCATGTATCATTTTTAATTAATGAAGAATAATCATTTTCCATAGTTGTTTCCCAATCTAATATACTCTAGTATCATTTGAAATTTTTTGAGGATCATTTAAAATAGCATGACCTAAAATATAATAACACCTATTATATAAGAATGAGTGTGACTAAGTTTATAAAACCATGCCCGCCTCATTTACTTTTGGGTAATAATATTTTTGTAATATTAAATATTTTCCCATATTAAATATTTGTGCATGTTACATACGACATACAAGAGGCCCCAAGAATGCCTAACCCATGTGATGCACACATCCCTAGATTTTCTAGGTGCACCATAAATAAATATTCATTTTACATTATAATAATTATCTAAGGTGAAAAGAAAACCTTTCCCAACATCCTCCCACTTTCCATATACATTTCATAAGGGGTCAAAAGTAAAACATCAAGGGAACAATCCCTATAGCCAACACATACCATAAAAACATCCAATGGCTCCATGTGCCACGTCAAGATAATCGTAATGATCAACAAGAAGACCACCATCTCAAACAAGAAAACTCTCTCATCCTTCATCATTCCAATGTACAAAAGATAAGGTCCAATCTAAAGATATGGCACACTAATTGTCACATAGAAGCATGGATCCTACCTCAAATTGATATTTAAACACAAACAATAAATCTAGTGGTAACAAATAGCCTAAAAAGATACCAAGAATTAATCACCATATTTGGAGTAGCAACCATAAATAGTTATAGTCATCATACCTCTAAACCAAGGTATAGTCATCATAACAAGCAAACCCCATGCCATCAACATATCCAGCTCACTCCAATCACAAATCTCTAAATATACACTATACTATAACTTCTACTACATGGATAATTTCAAATATAAAATTGATCAAAGCATCTAGAGATCCACCAATAGAACTCACATGGAAGGTGTATCTAATATCATCAATATCATGTAGTACCAAGGAGCATCCACAAAGACATGCAAAAGCTACAAATTAAATAATTATTGTTTTAGTGGAACAAGGGATATAGACTAATTAATGAATTAACGTGGATCAATATTTTCCCCACTAAACATTGGAACATAAAGCAAAAAAAAAATTATGCTTAGGTAACATACTTAAAGGAGATTTAATCTACATGGGTTTTATTCCTTTGTTGTGAAGAATGTAACACCTTGCCAAGGAACCCCAGAAGACAACACAACATGTGACTAACTAATAGAACAATTTTTTTCTTAATAAGAAGTAACAGTGAAATGCATATCATAACTTAACATATATCTAACCTAAGTCCTCTAAGGTTCCATGACTACGCTACTAACACATCTACTAACCATAAACTAGAATTATTTCATTAATCATGATTCATATAACAATCGAGAGTTCATTTTAATCAACCACATTAAATGACTCTAAAATATGAATTTCCATAACATGCCATCTGATAAAGAACATGAAAGATCATTTATAAATAACTAATATATATATGTGCAAATTTCATTACATGAGAATACATCAAAGTCTATTACATTGTTACATCATATACAATAGTGCTTCCCTAAGTAAAATTGGGAAGAATACATCAAATTATAGTAAATGGTATAACTGATATACAAGTCCAATACATATACATAAAAGATAGTCTTCTCGAACTGGATCATGAACTAGAATCCACTACAAAAGGTACAACCTCCACACACACAAATGAGCAACAAGGAAACCCAATGGAGGGAAAAGCACCAACCTCCTGACCATGTGGAACCCTAAGGTCCACCCCCCATGCTAGGAGATAACATAAGGTCCCACTACAAATGAACAATCAAGAAGACAATAGACTAACATAAACAAGGCTATACATGACTACATCACAACATTGCAACAACGTGAATGTCACATACAACACATACATCACTTACAACATTGAATTCACTTCCAAAGGCACACAAACCATAGAAAAATATCAACAACTAGAGAATGCTAGACTACAATAGGGAAGAGTGTCATCGCATGGTCCTGACATGGTTTGTCTTGGCAGTCTCTCAATAGGCCCCAACCCCCATATATGGTTGTTCGGTATACCTCTCACTAGGTCCCGACCCCATAAGGTGACCCATGCAGAACCAAAATTCCTTTTGTGAGGACCAAAATGTTGATCTTGCCAACTAGGTCTTCTTACCCCATCCTTAGCCTAAACGAGCACTACATGCATGGGTGAGGTGTCCATTATCTTTTTTATCTGAAAATTACCCATCCCCCCAATTCATTTTTAGGTTATCACTGGATTAAGAAACTCCTCAATGGGTTGTCTTGATCACCACTTTGGGATTCAGACCCCATTGAGATCCACTCCCCCTACTTACATCTAGTAAAACATACACAACAAGCAAGGCATTTACCATCTTGCACACTCAACCTAATCACGTAAATCCAAAACACAGTGCAAGGTACTTACCCTCTTGCACACATAACATAATCATAGGAATATACACATAGTGCAAGGCATTAACCCTATTGCACACAACTCAAAACATAACCAACCACTTCCAAGTGAAACAAACATAAAAATAATACATACAAAAACTAATCCCTCCTAAGCCTCTGGACACCAATCTTAACCACTTAGCACAAAAGACTCTCACAATCAATAAATACCACAATCAAACACATTATTTAATACCACAATCAATCAAGCATCATAACCATAAAATCACTCATTTTATTGAGACATTGTTCCCACATTCATATCATTTATTTAGCTCAACCACTCAATTCACTTAATAGGTTTAGAAAGTAAATATGATATCAATTATTCTAATTAACTAATTACATGGTAATTTAACATTTTAAATATTGATCACACATATATACACTATTATTGTCAATCTACCAATCATTCAATTTTTCTATGTTTGAATAGTTCATCCTCGCATAATCTTAATTAAATAATCATTTAGGAATAAATTATCTAAAATATAATATAATACACACACACACACACATATATTGCTAGCAACATATAGTTTTCAATATAATATAATAATTTACCATGTGATATTTATATATATAAATTATATACACATTTTATACACATGCATATATATATAAATCGAATGTCGATATATATCGAATGTCAAATGTAGTAAATGTACGGAAAAATATACAAGTGTAGAAAATTGTAGAGAAGAACAAAGTCGCATAACACTCAGATTTACGTGGAAAAATTTGGTAAAAGTATACCAATAAAAAACCATGGGCAAAATATCTTTCGTATTGATTCTCAGGAATTACAGAATTACAACAACCTCAAATGAGATCTAGCCTCTTCTTCACAAAGAGGGAAAGAATACCTCTCAAACCTATTCTAGCCTTTAGCCTTCTTTCTACTACTTACAAATGAGGGAATGCTCCTCTATTTATATATAAATTTGAGAAACTTAATGCTATAATTAAGTTCTCAAATTTGCCACCTCTAATCCTTCCAATGCCACCACTATAGTAATATTATTGATTAAGCCTATACGTGGCTCTCAACCATCTACAAGATTGACACATATAGAGTCCAACATGATTCTACTATGAATCACTTAACAATTTACTAAGTCAACACAATTTGACTCACTCAACTACATGTATGACACATATAGGAGTAGATTCCTACTTGAATATTGCTTGTATGACACATATAGAATTAGAGTCCTATTTGACTTCATATTCGAACAGTAAACAACCATCGAATTACACACACATAGAATAATATACATCAAATGAACATTCAATGGAAAATATAAAACTCAAGTAATTAAATCAGGTAAATAAATCCCCATATACTAAAACTCAAGGAAAACAAGAAAAGTATATATAACCATCAATTGAATTAGAAAGATACAGCATACGACATACAACATAAAACACATGGAAGAAACACAAACAAAAGAGCATTGAATACCAAGCATACTGCAACCATCAAAAGGGAAATTGAAATACCAAGCAATTGCATATATGTCGAATTATATATAAAATTGAATGCCAAGAAAATTAAATGTTCATCAAAATGAAAGGAAATGAAAGCATCAAATGCTAAACATAATTTGTAGCTATTGAAATCAAATACAAAGCATATCCATCGATTAAGACATTTCCATCAGATACCACCATTTGATAAAAATCATGATATTCGGTACTAAAGATAAACACAGGAGGAGATTCACACTGCCAAGGATAATACATAATAATTGAATTATTTACACATTTTCCAAGAATGATACCTATTATTCAATCACCAAAATTAATACATGCACAATGAAATCAAAGCATAGTTTACAACCATCGAATATCAGATAATTTATCAAAGGTACGATGTTGAATTGAAATCGCACTGATAGTAATCGATGGAAAAGCAGACTAAACCCTAAGGTGCAACAAGCAACAATTATGTAGGGGATGATAGAATATCTGTCATTGGCCAAGGCTAGTTGGCTGGGCACCATGCTTGACACACAATCGACGCCAAGGATCAATAGTCGGCCTCCAAATAATTTCGCCAGAGGAAGAGGTGATAAGCAGTGCACCCAAATAATTAAGAGGCTAAAGAAACTTTCAAGCAATTGCAAAAACGCTGAGTGTAACACCCAATATCAAATTCGGTTATTTTTAATTGCTTGGTTGATAAGCAAGCAAGGGTCGACAACTATAGAGAAAGCACCAAATTTCTTGAAAGAAAACCCAAATAGGAATCATGACTAGTAGAAAGGAAATGACAGTAGGATGCACACAAAATGGATTTTTTGCGAAGCTCAAAAACTTTCAAGAAAATGAAAATGGAAAGCATAAGGGAGGCACACAAGTTGAGTTCAATGAATAAAATTCAAAAAATTTCAAACAAATTCCAACGACTAGGAGAAATACTTCGACGCCAAAAACTAAACTGCCAAACATGAACAAGATCGATTTGCAAGGAAGAGCTTGAAATCATTAAATTTATGAAGCATTCAAAAACACATTCAAACGATCAAGCAATCGTTTCCAACAAACAAGGAGAGAAAGAATTTGAATTGCATCAATCAGGGAAATGAAAAAAGAATCAAAACAAAGCCAATCTGGATCCAACATAGGTTGGGATGAGAATTTGATGTCGAATTCTAATCCTTCAACTTGCAACCTAAACTCTCCCATTCCCAATCAAATTTTCCAGAATCAACAATGAAATGCAATTTTTTTTTCAGAAATTCTCTTGCAAAGTAAATTTTCTTCTTCCCAAAGACAAAAAAATCCATCATCCTCCCCAAAATCTATCAGAAAGATAATTATTTACAAAAAGGAAGGTTGTTAGATTTTTGAAAGAAAAAATCCAATAAAACATCAAGTTTATTTTTCGAAAATCAGTTCAAAGTAATGGATGTGCCTCATTAAAAATCCTTTCTATCTTTTTAATTATTTTTGCTATTTATCAATCAGTTATCACATGCCATTTTAATTCGATTTTATTTTATTTATTTAATATTATATTACACTTTTAAATTCATTATAAACCATAAGTATTAATAAATATATTTATATTTAATTACCAAAATACTTGTTACTTAATAATTTAATTAATACATCAATTAATCAAAAACAACATTTATTAAACAAACCAAATACCAAAAAATTACCTGAACCTTAACCTAGGTTGAAAACAAGACCACAAACAATCATCAATCAACCACAGATAAAATTGACACACTGACAAGGTACTGGACTAGATACTCATCCTCCTTGAGGATGATGGCTAGGGTAGGGGACCAAATGCTATCTCCAATCAACTATTTCATTAGGTTTAAGGCACACTCAAACCTTCTAATTTAGGTGGAGTTGATGCCTAGTACCTACAACACACAACACAATCGACCATCTAGGTATACATATAATCAGGCACACCGTGAAAGGGAATTGCAACATCGCAGGGTACTCAAAAGTGAGTGATGCAACACTGTCCCCTTCACCCACACACACAATAGTAAGAACAACACCAAGTATTCCAACCAACTCATAAATAATGAGCTACATAGCAATCAAAATGATAATCACATAATGGTCATAAGAATACATCTATATATAGTATCATAAAATAGATCAACTACTTACATCATTAGCACATACCTTTAAATATCCCCATTATTTTACCTTCATCTCTGAGTTCCAAAGCCGACTACCTGCACATCCATGACGAGAATGGAGGGGCACTACAAAGATAATCAATTGTAAAAAGTGTGATTTAATAAACCTAGGAAATATAAAATTCAATTTGATTGAATTAATAATTACACGGATAAATATCACAATTCACAAACAAAAAATATAGATATGAAAATAGCATAAAATAAAGAACCTATTACCAAATATTAGAGACCATTGTCCTAGATTCTAATGCATCACGTGAATGATAACTTGCATCATACTTCATTTCATACTATACTATACATATTTTTACTAGTTTGATAATTCTTGTACAAACATTTCTCATTAATTTTTGATATTTCCAATCTCAGATTTGAACCTACACAAACACAAGGGAGGAAAAGCGGTTGTGGCTATATAGGATTTTGCCTTGATCAAACCCCTACTTCGATAAATTATTACCTCTATAAATAGCCAAGTTGATAAAAATCAATAGTGTGTGTTTTGAATCTTAAGTGTGTCTAAGATTGTGACGAGCATTGAAAAATCAATAATAATCAAAACACTACTCAAGTTTGTTAGAGTGGATTTCTATCTACTTGAAATAAGATAATGACCCAAGAGAAATGTTATGCTCAAGGGGAAACCAAATTATACTAAATCACTTCACCCCATATTTGAAGCAAGGTGGTCAAAGCTTGAATATGAGAACCATTTGAAACCATACCCAATGATCATGAAGATGTACAGGTCGATCATCAACAAATGATCCCAAATGTTATGTGACACTCATGAAGCTTCAAACCAAAGTAGAAAGAGAACAAATGGTAGTAAATCTTGTTTTAAATTTCAAAGATAATAATTCATTTTGAAAGGGATTCATTGTAGTATTCAAATTCTTCCTTGTTTGAAAATGACAAAAAATCATGTTTAAATTGGGAGAAAGAGGGTGACCTTAGGTGTAGGCCAACATGTCAAATTTTTTTTAGGAACCATTTTAGCATGTAGTCAAAATATCAAAACTGAGGTTGTGTTGCTCAATGAAAAGGCTAACTCTTAAAAGTGTCATGCCTTTTCATGCGTTAGAGTTTGTATGCCACACATAAGTCCAGACATGAGTTGCTAATAAAATTTCCCTTGACTTAGGACTTAAATCCAATTTTAGCATTAACCAAATTTTTTGGCATAAAATCATTGATAAGGTTTTTAGGGAAAATTTTAGCATATCTCTTGAGTTGGAGGTAAGGCCAAGGTTGGAAATGATCCTAAAATGGACTAGGGGAGTGGACACTAAATTAAGCACCAAAAGAAGTGTAAACTTGTGTGTGCGCCTTTAGGGAGCACAATTTATGATGCTACATTTAGCCCCCACTTTAGCGGATGTATAACACTACGTACATATGCAAGCTAAAGTATAAGAAAGAAAATAAGCATGTAAAGGATACCCCAAAGGATATTGTAGGGGAAAAAACATTTCCAAGCAAGAGAATGAATCCCATACTGTAGGAACCAACAATAAAATAGTGTTAGGAAGTGCATCTTGTAAAACCACTTCATTAGAAAACTAGAATCATCCTGTAGGAAAAAAATGCATCAGTCCAAATTCTAGAAAATTGATAAAAAAATTCTTTAGTAGGGTCAATTGATAAAATAATATTGAGATAAAAAATAATTTTTGAGAAAAGAGGTGGGAACTAGGATTCCAACGCAACAAACGACGTAAAAATTAGAGTTTGCATACCCAAGTTATAAAGGTTTGAATGAAGAGTGCATGAAGGTAAGGTGCAAATCTTGTAAAAAAAATCTTTTATTTTTACTATAAACAGTAAAAAGCATTTTAATTTTTTCTATTCATTTGACTTTTTCAGCCTTTTTAATAATTTGAATAGGTCCACACAATCATAAGAGAAAAGATTCAATTTAGATGATCATTTTGACCATCTAGGCTATGAGCGTTGAGGGACCAAATAACACAAGGTGTCTAGGCCCATGAGGTAGGTCTAATTTTTGAATTTTTACATTAAATACTGTCATTTTACACTCATTTTTATACAAAATAACCTCATGGAGCGCTAGCATCCAACAAGGGCACTAACATTCAAGAAGTCACTAGGCTCCAAAGGATGCACCAACGTGTAAAATAGGTGCTAGTGTTCTTAGGTTTTTGGATAAAACTTAGTTTTGATTTCATAATGAGGAGGAATTGATTATGTTCTATTCAATGTAATTGCAAGTTCCTTAAAAGATGTGGGAGCATATGAGTGGAAACATGTATATATTTTTTCATAGCCACGGTTAGACATTGGTTGCCACAAAGATGAGAAATATAAGATATTTCAAGTTATGGTGGGTATATACTATGCCCATAGTGAGGTTTCATGACTTGATGTTGATGGCTCTCATGGAGTGGTGGGACACAAACACCTCCATTTTCCACCTTATGAAGGGGGAGATGACAATCACATTAGATGATTTGTATTAGATACTATAGGGAAAACCCACAAAAGTGGTTTACAATTCAAGTGAGGAAGGAAAAGTTGCAAAAAATGACCCCATGCCAAAAAATTTGGTTTTTGAGGTTTAAACGAACTTAATGGTTCAAGCTAACCAAAAAAGGGTTTTCTAGAACCCTGGTTCGAGCAAACCCACTAAATGGCCCAAACCCACCATTCTCCAAAAAAAACAAATAAAACCTTTTTTTGAAAGGGTGTTTGCTTGAACCCCCCTGGTTTGAGCGAATCCCCCTTTTCCCACCTTCTCACCCTCTAGCCCAAAAAAAATCCAAAATTTTTCCTTTCGAAACTCGGGTTGAGGATGAAAATGGAGGATACTTCACAAACCCAACTAGATGATGGTAGTCCTTGGAACAAGCTATCCAACAAATATAATTTTAATATGTCTTGGTTTTATTATGTATTTATTTTTTAGTTTTATTTACATAGACTTTTCACCAAAAATCAGGCTCTCTATTATTCACATGTGGAAAAAATAGCATATTATTAAAAGAAATTGAAAAATATGAGTGCACCAGATATTGAAGTCCTTGCTCCAACAAAAAAAAAGAATTTCGATACATACAAAAATAGTTATGTTGTATACGGTCCGCCTATGTTTGAATTGCAATTGGTTTGACTTACAAACTTGATTAAGGAAAAAATATTCAATAAAACACTATGAAACCAATTGGAAGCACTAGATATCATAGTTACAAATATAAATTAAAAAAAATAGAATTTTATCCTTCATGAAAAAAAAGTTATGCTGTATACAGTGAGTGTCACTCCTTAAAAATGTTGTTTGTTGATAATAACTAGTTTTTGAAGTAGATGGAAAACAAAGTGCAATCTTATTCAAAAAAAATTGAAAAAAAATAAAATTTAGAATCTATAGACAAAATCTCACAAATCGCTAGTTTGCATCATCTTCAAATTCCTCATGGTTTAGCCGCTATAGGTGCATGAAAGTGAAGATTTAGTTAGAAAAAAATATTTTAGTGTTTAGTTTAGCCAAAAATTGCAAACCAATATTGTGGGATCACCCTACAGATACCTATATGAGGTGAGACCATCAAGATCAATGGAAACTAGCCAACAAACTATGTTTTATACATTTAGATGGATTGTCTCAAATGTTCCATGCCCACAGATACCACCAGGCATATTTACACACATTGGTTGCTACATGGTGTCATGATCACACCATTCATATGTCACATCATACTCACAACCATTGCTCTTGTAGTAGCACCCTATAGATGAGGCTCACACCTTTATGGGGCCTCATTCATACCATTTGAGTGATAGAGTGTTAGATAACTATCTTCTCTTGGGGATGAAGTATGTTAGTGCATTTGTATCATGATCTAGGGCACTATGTGCATTACGAGGCACATAGCTTAATGACTTGCACACTTCTTCAAGTGTGGGTATTTGAGTATATTACATGCACATGACTTGTGCGATTTCCAATTGGCCAATATGGACATACTCGTGGGTAGACACTTACACATTGAGGAGGTTGTGGTAATTTGGTGAATTGTATTTCTTAATCATATTTGATAGATTGTAGCCTACAAAAATTTGATGGAGGTTGTATAGGTATGCGAGGCCATGGGTGGGCTAGACCAAACTCTTTATCAATCACTTGGAGCACATCCTCATGTCATTCTATTATGATTGAGTGACTAGACAATTCAGTCATGTGTAGGGAGTTCTTATTGTGTAACTGACCTACATGCGTTCAAAACACAACATAGCAAGACTTGAGGATGTGGCTTAAGCTACCACCACAAATGTCACCTTAAGTCAATTCAATGATAAGGTGTACATGAAATAGTTGTTGTGTCCACTAAAAATGATGTGTGAGTGAACCTAAAATATACGACATCGTGGAGCATTTCTTGTTCTACTCCCATGTTTCCCATAGACCACCCCATTGGGGATCCTAGGTTGTGGGAATATTGGGGAGATGATTTAGAGGAGGAGAGAGATGATGAGGATGAGGATTTGGCACCAGCATCAAGAGGGAGATGAGGGTAGAGAGATGATGATACCCCCTAGGAGACACCTAGGTTCGGACCTCATCTATCATAATCACTACCTACTGCAATTAGAGTGCTGAGTTGGAATGAGCACAAGGAGACAAGTGAGTTTTCCACTATATTACCTCCAACACCGTAGAAAACTATAGTCACATTTGTGGTTGCCTCCCTAGTGGATCCCTATTGGTAGTGACAATCCAAGTGAGAAGTTTATATTTATGTTTTTATTTTTGATTGAGTAGAACACTAGATGTTGCATTTGATTTTGATTTTGATAAATATGATGAGATGTATGATACAATCAATGTTTTCCTTTTTTAGTTGGCACACAAGCATGGCTTAATCTTATAGGCTGGGTCATAGCGAAGATGGTCATCACCATGTAGACCCAAAAATTGATGCAAGTTAGTTATATGCCTTAGCAGACCGTAGGATGACATGTGGACATTTTTTAGCCTATGGCCCAATTGAGAGTCATGTACGAGGAGGGGTTGGTAGAGCTTAGTTGGGTTGTGAATCAAATAGATCAGGCTCTTATAATTCCCTTCAAATGGTTAGAGTAGCATCAACACCAACAATTGATCATCCTTGTGTGGTAGATTTAGAGGAAGAAGTGGACTGATTGTTAGTTGAGATAGATCGACTACAACAATAGTACATAGATGTTAGGGTGGAGGCAGTAGATCTCAGGGGTGAGGTCAGAGACTTGTATGCATATAATGGATCCTAGATCCACTCATGTTCTACAACCTCACAATGACAACCTTCCATCACTCAACCACGAGAAAGGGCTAAGGGGTCTGGTAGCCATGGTCCTCCATGGTGATGAGACACATTATATATATTATTATATCATTATGACACATCACATTTTGTTATGGTGCTGATTTTTGTTGTACATCATGTATCTCGACACACACACACACACACACACACACACACACACACACACACACACACACACACATATATATATATATATGAGGATTTTGAGGTTTTGATCAACATTTGTGTTGTGAGATGATTCAATTAGATGTTATTTGTAATCTAATTGAAACAATGTAATGCATTATTTAATTAAATGCAACAAATATCCAACTAAATATGGTAATTGACATGTATGGATAATTAAATACAATTATGATTTAATTAAACATCCTAATGAGATTATTTAATAAATATTATAGTTATCTAATTACTATGTATGTATTGGTGATATGTTGCTAAATTGGATGAATCATTTGATCTAATTAAATAACTTTTTAAAATTTCTTAATTAAATATAACAAATGATTGTCTAGTGTACACATGTTGAATTAAGTACACTTGTGATCAAACTAAACAACATAATAATATTATTTAATTAAATGCAAGAATGATCAAATTAACATGGTACACAAATTATTGAATTATATGCTAACAAGAAGTAATTATCACTACTAAGAAAACTACTTGCATAATTCAAGAAACCCATATGTGTGTCATGAACAAAGCAACATATACTAAACAAATAGTTATATTAACCATCTAACATAGTGTTCTCTAAATAAATTCCAGCATACCATTTATAAATGAAACAATGTAATAAGAAAGTAAGTTAAGCATAAAATATATGTAGGTGCATAGCATTAATAGATTATTTGAGAGGCATACCATTCATTGTATATAATCTATATGCACCTAATTCATAGACTTCGATAACAATGTAAGGTCTTGACTAGTATGGGTTGAATTTTCCCTTTTCACTTGGAAAAGAGTTCACATTGTGTTGATTTTCATAGAGAACTAAACCAACAATTTCAAACGGGTGATGAATAAAATGCTAATTGTCATTACATTAAATTTTTTTTTTATAATATTGGAGATGTTTGAGAGAATGTATACATTGTTCATTGAGCATCTCAAGTTGTTGAAGTCATTGTTCCCTATAAGAATTTTCATCAACAATTTCATAGAGTGAAACCCATAATGAAGGAATCTCTAACTCCAAGGGCATGATTGCATCAACACCATACATGAGATTGTACGAGGCAATAACTATAGTCATGTGAACACTTGTTCGATAATCCCATAATACATAAGAAATTTGAGTGTGCCAATCCTTGCCATATTTATTAACAATCTTTTGAAGGATTTGCTCGATTGTTTTATCAAAATTTTTTGCTTGACCATTTGATTGAGGATCACATGGCATGGAGAAGCGATGTTGAACGCGAAATTTATTGAGGGACTTCTTCACTTCTTTATTCTTAAATGATGAACCATTATCAAAAACCAAAGTGTAAGGAAGACCAAATTGAGAAATGATATTATCAAGAAGAAAATGACATATCACTTTAGCATTCATGGATTGAAGTGGAACTACTTCAACCCATTTTGTGAAGTAACCAATAGCTATGAGAATAAAAATATATCCTTGAGAAGGAGGAGAGATTTTTCAATGATATCAACCAATCCTCACAAAGAAAATGGCCAAGGGGGCACTTGGGCACAATGTTCTTGGGCAAGAGATCGAATCAAATTGTTATGTCAAACTGACATTAAGGGAAATTTTTGGCGAAGGTGAAATAATCTTGTTTCATATTTTCCAATAGTAACCCATACGAAGCAACTTTTGAACAAAAGTTCGACCACCAAAATGCCCCTCGCAAGAATCTAAATGGGCCTCCTCAAGGGCAAGGGGAACCTATGATTTCTTGAGACAACGAAGGAGACCATTGTATCCTTTATGATAGAGGATATTAGATAACACATGATGCAATGCACCGCAAGCTTAAGAATGTGATATAAATAATTTTTAGATGAAGGATTAGGCAAGGTACCATCACACATATATTGGAATATTTGGGAGTACCATTCGTCTAAGTCTTTGTTGTAACAAGAAGTAGTGTTGGAAGAGAATTTTCAAAAATATATGATGAAGATATATTATGAATAATAAATTAGAAATCCATAGATGAATCATTAATGTATATAAGAGAGGCATCACTCGCTATCGCATTTACATGTCAATTGTCTTTCTATGGAATGATGTTGATAACAATAATAATAGGTCTAAGTCATGATATTGAGATAAATTATCTTTCTTCGCTTGATAAGATCCAATTATTTTCCTCATAATTAATTGTGAATCACTGAATATATGAAGATGTCTAATATTAAGAGACAATGCAACATGCAAGCCAAAAATAAGGGTTTTTTACTTTGCAATGTTGTTAGTACATAAAAAATTGAGATGGTAAGATAGGGGAAGTGGCTTTCCTATAAAAACCTTACTGATGATTATATGCCCAAAAATTTGGTCAGTGCTAAAATAAAAGTTAAGTCCTAAGTCAAGGGACCTTTGATTAGCTACTCATGTTTGGATGCTTGTGTGGCATACAAACTCTAGTTTGGCATACTAACGTCTTATCGGTACACATGAAAAGACAAGACAATTTTAAGAGTCGACCTTTTCCTTGAGTTGCATGACCTTGATTTTGACATTCAACTATGTGCTAAAATAGTTGCTAAATTCAAATTTTAACATGTTGGCCTACACCTAAGGTCACCCTCTTGATCCTTATTTAAACATGAAGTCTTATAATTGTCAAACAATGAAGAATGCAAATTTTGTGGCAAAGACTTTTCATAATGGACATTTAGCTATATAGTTTGAAAAGATACATTGAATTATGAATATAATTTACTAATATTTTCTCTCTTGGTACCTTGTTTGAAGATCCATGAGTGGTGCAAAATAATTAGGATCATTGACTGATGATCGAATTGTACCTCTTCATCATGATTTGGTATGGTTCCAAGTTGTTCTCACATTCAAGCTTTGATCATGCATTGATATGAAGTGATTTATTATGACTTTATTCCCTTGATCACAATATTTCTCTTGGGTTGGATCTTGCATTATCTTGTTTGAGGTAGATAAAAATCCACTCTATCACACTTGATTAGGGTTTTGATTATTATTGATTTGTCATTGCTCGTCACAATCTTAGACACACTTAAGATTTAGAGCACACACTATTGATTTTTATCAACTTGTTGATTTGTGGAGGTAGGAATACTAAAGAAATTGTTTGACCAGGAAAAAACCTATATATCCACAACCACTTTTCCTCCTTTGTGTCTATGCAGGGTTAGATCTAAGACTCAAAATATAAAAAATTGATAGGAAAGGTCTACACAAGAATGATCAAACTGGGATAAATTTGTATAGTAGATTTTAGACTGTAACACGACATGTTGTCATCTATGAGGTGCACCAAAATCCATGACAGTGGTCTCCAATCTTTGGTAATAGGTTTTTTTCTGTCTACTATTTTTGGATATGTATTTATTGTCTATGAATTGTAATATTTATCTATGGAATTTTTCATTCAATTAGATTGGGTTTTACATTTCCTAGGTTCATTAAATCATAATTTTTCTAATCAATTCTCTTTGCAACAAAGGAACAAAATCTAGGAAAATTGGCTCTCCTTTGAAGACATTATCCAAGCTGCATAACTCCTTTATTAGCTTGTGTTCTAATATTTAGTGGGAAATATTAATCTATTTTAATTCACTAATAATTCTATATTCCTTTTTCCATTAAAACAATTACAATATAATTCCCTCACCTCTAGTCTTCATAGCTCCCCTAGGTTCTCCACATCCAAATCTAATGTCATGGATGAGCCTCCAAGAAGAAACAAAAGACCATTGAGAGAACATGCAAATCAAAACCATGTAGCATGTCCTTCTACCAACAACTCTAAGTGCTCAAGATATGACAAGTAAAATCTCCTTTACAAAATGGCAACTAGAAACTCCTTATCAAAATCCAACCATTCAACTCAAACATAAAAAATATAATGTGAATTAATAGACCAAATAAGATGTAAGCCTCTCAAAATTAAAGAAGACCAAACCAAATATGCATTCCCAAAACCATGGAGGAAGCACAAAACCATCCTCTACACTCCTCTGATAAGCCCTCCAAAGCTATCATCCATAACTCGAGAATAATTCTAATAAGAAGAAAAAGCATAAAATAAAATATATTTGAAAACAAGGTGGTTAATACCTATTAGATGATTCACCACCAAGAGAACCAAGAGTAGGAAATTGGATTGCTCCTCCAAGATACACCAATCGACAATGACTCTTTTTAAGAACAATCTCCTCAATAGTTCCATGTTGAACTCACATCCAAACCAAGAGTAGTATCCTTAATCTTCCCATTTAGACCTCATCAAAGAGTAGCCATCCCAACACACAATCCCCAAGAAACAAGATATATCTAGCCTAACCCAAAATATGTATAGGTGTACAACCAATAATATCATGTCAACTAAACTCCAATGCAACACTACAATAAAAAAATATCACAATAAAAATGATCACACCACTCATCTATCAAATTATCACAAATGGCCACCAAAATCTCCAAATCTAGAATCAAAATCTCTCCATGACATCATGATCTACATCTCCTCAAAATATCATACATCCCAAATGAACATATTTTCTCCCAAGAGTAGCTAGATCATGCCAAGACTCTAATGCATAATGAGGAGTCCGCCATGGAACAATAACATCCATAGTTTAAACCAAGGATCATTTATCAAAATTTAAAAATCATAACCAACAACTCAACCAAAAACTCCAAGACCTCTCCATGATCATAAGATGTCAACATTTTCGAATCACATTAATATAACCATATCTTTTGAGTAGAACTCAAGATGTTAAAGAGCTCTCACTATATACAAAAATAATAATCTTAGAGCTTCGATCCATGGAGCCAAATAAAATTATAAAAGATCATCCATAGCCAAGTGATGTATATGCATCACTACGAAATCTCTGACTAAACTATTCTACCAACCTAAACATGGAATCATGATATCCATATCCTAAATGAAGATAATGTATGGATCATGCACACTCACTCAACTACAAAATCAAAAATTCAAGAGGATAAATTATAACCAAGATCTCCAAACCAAGAAGTTAAATCACCACCTAATAATCAAGAATCAACCCAACATCATTAACAATGCATCTATATAAACAATCATGTCATGCCAAAGATTCAAGCATACAAGGAACATCCATGGCACCATGATAACCACCTTATGTACTTGCATAAACAACCATGTCATGCCAAAGCTCCAAGTGTACAAAGAGCCTCCACGACACCATGATTACACCTACTGTACTTGCATCAAACTCCCACTAAGTCTCACACATTTACCACATATAGTCAACAAGTCTAGGTCCCATGACATAATTGTCTCAAGTAACACCATACTCTCCCTACCTCATAATGACAAAAAAATCAATAAACTAGGTGATCAAACAAGGAAAACCAAATATAATTTGTATCTAGAATAAAATATCTTTGGATATAGACAACCCATATCCAAGTTAGCTATGGAAACTATAAGTATAGATAACCTACAAAATTGTACAACTTATAGATCTCACGATGCAATACACAAACTCAACCATACATTGGTAACCATGTCAAATAGGGACAAATAGATATAACGATATAATTTTTCCGTGACTCATACCAAATCACTTCTAGAGTCAATTTTTCATAAACTTGCAAAGTACCACAATTAAAGGAACCAAGAAACAACTCAAATATAAATATAAGAGAGCAAATCACATATCAAAATTTTAACACCTAGCCCACTAAAATCAAATAATGATCTTGTTCACTTATAAGATATCCAAAATTGGACCTCATGGGAACAAGATATTACTTATCAAATTAAGAAGAAAAAATGGCTTCCTATTGTTGTTTCTATCTAAAATAAAAAAAATCTAGAAAAACCACTAGTATTGACGAGACCATAACTTGTCTCATCTTTATTAAAAAAAAAAATATTTTGTTCTTAATACATTAGTTTTGAAGTGGATTTGAGTAAGGTTTGGTTTCTTTTTAGTTCTCAATGTGATCCAAATTGCTTCTTACCTTCTAATATTTCTCCATGAACATGTGTAAGTTGCAATAATTTAAGTGAATATATTATTAAAGAACCCACCTTAAGTAAAAGGCTCAAGAGATACTAGTAGGAGATATCTCTAGAGACATTTGAAGGCTCTAAAGATAGTGTCAGAAGCTACAAAATATTCCTCCAAACTAGCAACACACTCTAGAATTCTTGCAAGGCTCATTGACCATCATTCCTAAATTAATAGGATACGTATCTATTCCATGCATACTCTAGAGGTCTCTCACAATTATTAGATTCCGTGATGTCTTTTCAACCACGGCTAACTCTAGTTACCACAAAACCTCAAATGCCATTGCATTCATGTGGAAGCACTAGAAGATTTCATCGAAATAGGAAAAGAAGAAGAAGAGGATAATTCAAAAGATTCATCTTTAGTAAAACAATGTTATCTCTCTTGTTTCTTAATGAAATTTAGAAATTCAAAATGATTTGGAAAGATTAAATCACAGGGAAAAAAAATTAGAAATCATTTGAGAAAATTCACTAAAATGAAATAGTAGTTCATGATAGAAAATCATTAATGTAAAAGGTAGTTAATATTAGAGGAAGTAATTGTAGTTTTCTAGAGTTTGGATAAACATATTCACAAGAATATAATATTAGATCCACATTCTTGGTGTATTGATTGATTAGATTAGATACAAGTATTATATAAGTATATTGTAGACATTTGACCAAAGGGGGGAATAAGGGCTTGTTTAGCCTGATGAAGTAAATTAGTTGTTAATTTACTTTCTAGCATTGCATTTCAAGAATTCCTAAGGAATTTTATTTTAACAAGCATTGTATTTCTAGAATTTCTAGAGTAAATTTGATTTCAAAAAAGTGAATCCTTAATCTATTTCATGTATTTGTTGTTAATTCAATTGTGTTAATTTTGTTTGTAGAAGAGATTTTCCTGCAAATTATCTCTCTTTCGTCTTGCATATAGTCATGGAAACCACCCTAGATTGAAAATTAAATGGTGAGAACTAAAATGACCCTTTCCAAATAGCACACCACAATAATTTGAAAGATATTTTTGTCAACTATGAGAATTTGAAAATCTAACTCTTTGGGAAAATAATATACCTCCCAAAAAATATCTTCCTTCGGGAAAATCATAAATAAAGTTAGTGGTTAGGTGGTGGTCCTTTCCAACATCATTGGTGGTAGTTCTAGGTGAGTGATATATCAATTATCTTGTGGTGGCAGGGATGATGGTGCACCCAAGAAGAGACACCATAACACTAATACAATGTTAACTATCAGTGATGGTGGTGCTAATTGTTGGCCCATAAAAAATGCAACCACCTAGTAACACTAAAGGGTTTAGGAACCTTCATGAGATGGGAATGACCACCCATTGGGCCCATAAAAACTACAATATTTGACCTATTTAAACTTGTGACTCCATCCATACAACTAGCCCCCACACCATACACAAAGGCCAATCAAATTTTTTCTTTAAAAAAAAGAAGTTGCACACTATTGTATAACCTAACAATTACTACATATGTAGGTGAATATTCCTATACCACCAAATTTTCTATTATGAGAGTACAAAATATACAACATATGGATTCCATATGAGTGTATAAATTTTGACTAGTCTAGATTATTCCATGCCCTTAGAAATGGCTAGAAATATTTGGCCTCCAAATCCTATCAAGTTTTATGTTGAACCATTATTTTTTGAGCCTTTCAGACTCAATGGTGAGGTATGTTTTGTCCAAGAGGTATATAACTAAATATCACCCAAAAAACCCTTATATAAATAGTCCAACTAGAAAACTTGCTTGCAAATTTTTTATCAAACCTCAAATTTACAACAACCCAGGTTTACAAACACACACATAACCTTGAAAATACCTTCATTATATTCCTACAAGGCCATGGATTCAATTATGCATATGAATCTAATCCTTTTGAGATTTTACAATAGTAGTGAGATCTCCTCCCACAACCTAACAACCAAGATCTATTACCAAACAAAAGGAAATTTACAACCATGATAAACTATTTCAACATATCCCCAAGAGAGTATGCAAACAAGTATTCAAAATTCACTAAGCAAAAAAAAAGACAAACATATCATCAAGATGACACAAGATGTACCCTTGAAAAACCCTCATGAGAGAAAATGTATCATCTCATGAACACAACTTAAAACACACTTGTAGAATGTCCATGCAAGGCTTTTGAAATGTCAATATCCCTAATTTCACTCCATGTGAACAAGGAAATAAGAATCATGTAACCGCACATCCCAATCCATGCTTCCTCTCCTCACATATGTAACTTACAAAAGATGTTTAGTCAACCTTAGCCAACAAGCTAAAGATTATGAGAGACAAGCTCAACAATTACTCATGTACTTTCTTTTATAAAAAAAAGTTTGGACAAAACCATTAAGTGGTATTTCATAAACCATGTGTGTCAAAACCATGAGCTTACAAAACCATGTACCCCCTCATTAAATTTTTGGTGCTAAATATTCTCTTTTGGTACTGAGATTTCCTAATATTGAATGTTTTTCTCAACGTGCAACTTGCATTAAATATTATCTCAATTTTACATACAACATACAAGTGGCCCCAAGTATGCCTAACCCATGTGATGCATACACCCTAGATTTCCTAGGTGTGGCACAAATAAATATTAATTTTACATTACAAGAATAATGCAAGGTGAACACCACACCTTTCCTAACATTTTGGAGGGTAAAATGTTGTTTAGCATAGAATATCCAATTGTCAAGATTTGTACTATCAAAATTGGAAAAAAACCAAGTTTATACACCAAGGCATTTGGCTAGAGTGGAAATTAGATTAAAACTTATCAAAGAAACCAATGAATGGGATACATATGAATCTCTCTTGCACTTTGGGCTTTTTAAAATCTAGTTGGGTGGACCTAATAATAACACATGGTATTTTTAAAATAATAGGTTTATTGTAGTGAAAATTTGTTCATGGTTCATATGAATATAGCAAGGGTTTTTTAAATAATTTTACAATATTAATTTCCTTGTAACTTTAATGGGCGGGCATGAACATATCAAAAAATCCTAAGCTAATATATAACACCAAAGTGTGATTCTTTATTATTATATTTATTCGAATGGATATGCATATTGAAGAAGATTAGTTCCTACTCCTTGGGATAACAGAGTCTAAAGCCTATTTCAAAATCATATTATACCAACTTTCAATCTTTGGGGTTTTATAATACTTTAATATTTCGTTACAACAGTATAAACCATTGTTGTTGACTTACTAAATAAGATCCTACTTACTAATCCTCTCAGAACATCACACACCTAAGTGTTTCTTGAAAATATTAACCACCCTCTTTGAAGATAAACTAATCAAACCCTTGAATCCTACAATAAATGTGCACACATAAATTTTCTACTCTCCTTGAAAATATACTTCTTTCTAAGAACATATAGTATAGTGTAGGAGACAATCAGATTCATAAGCATGCATTCATATCGTTCTCATGGAGAAAATTAGATATAACATACACTATAAAACAAAGTTACAAACTTTACTATCTTTTAGGAGCCAAATTATAATATTAACATAGTTTCTCTTTAAAATTTTCTCTGTAGAAAATCCCAACCCTTACAAGTTAAAATGAATTTACATTTTATAATTTCCCCAAATTTGGTGTTCAAATTTAAAAATCAATACAAATAGAAAAATAAAAAATCATGTTGATTTTTCCTCTATGGTGTGTCTAATTAATATTCTCCTTTTCATTTTTTTTCGAAAAACTCAAAATAGCCACCATTTCAAATTTAAAACTCTAGCATCTATTTTTGTCTTCGCATGTCTTTAAAAAATTATCCACGATTTCTAGAAGCCATAAATTTTGATCCAAGTACGCGATTGACCTCCCATTTTTTTAAACTGAAAGAAGTGCTCTACATTTCAGCAACTTTGAGGGGAAAATCCTTCATTTAAAGCTTCAAAATCCAATTTGAATACTTTTTTCAAGATTTCACAATTTTGAAACTTCAATATCTCACTATTTACAAATGATCTCTGGCTTAGTTTTCACCACATGGTGACTTTGTAATTCTAGAGCTCGAGGTAAATTTTTAGATCAATACATGCACATCTAACAATAGTTTCTAAAAATAATAGGTTACTATTTTTAGACTTAAACACAATTTGACTTTACCATATCATTTCAAGGGACCTTTTATGCAAACATGACACTTTATAGGCTTGAGAATATTGATATTGTCCTAGCCAACTTTGACACAAAGATACAACTTTTTATTATCGACACCAAATGGGATACAAGTTGGGATGAAATTTTAACAATAAAAAATAAAAAATTGGACATAGGCTCCAATAGATGAGAGATGGCCAATGGCTTCCTGGGTGTATTTTAGTATACCTAACATTACATGGAAGCATAAGACCATATGGAGGAGTTATCTAATGGTATGGTTTGGGAGGGAAAGCCCTTCAATCTTTAGGGAAAACTATATGGGGAATTTGTCTTTTCCTAGAGTGACAACTCTTATGTGATAGTTGAAAAAATCGATATAGATGTTCAACCCTAAAAAAAAAAAGAAACTAGTAGCAAGGAAAAAATGGGAAAATTTTGGGTAAATGCTTAGTGGCATTACTTATGTAGCCACTTTTTTATCACAAAGATCTTTAAGAAATAAGGTAAAAGCATATGGTGGGTAGTTATGTAAAGCTCTAAATGAAAAAAATGTAATAGAATATAGCCTTGGAAAGAGCTTTGATAGAAAATGGCATGTTTCTATAAAACACTATAAAAATAATTGAATTAAAAAATAGAATCTACAAAACATAACATAAGAACTATATTGTATTGAAATGATAGATTTGCATTACAATATGTTATTTTCCTCTCGAAGGGGACAACCTTCTAGAGTAATGTTCAATATAATACATTTCATGGATGGTCCATTCTTCTATCAAAACCCTCTATCGATGCCAATTCTTCCCAAGTGAACTATTACCTTCCAAGTGTTGGAGCAACAAATAATGAATGCAAAATTTAGAATTGTCACAAAAGAATCAAGTAAAATAGCTTAGCAAATAAACTTTCATAAAATGTGTAAATATACAATGAACTCTCCTTGTATATATAGGACAAGGATGAAGTGGGAAGGTGAAATAAAAATATTGATTATCCCTCCAAGATATGCGACACATTTATCTACACTTGGGACAAGTGTGAGAACATGTGTCATATGCTTGTGAGGTGAGACAACTAAACCACTTAGTGAACTTAAGCTAGAGTAAATATGACTACTAGGTGTATGAACTAAATAAAAGATAACTAGATGCATAAATAAACTTTTCACATTGACACCAAGCATGTGGGATAAACTAAGTTTGCAAAGGGGACGATTTACAAAGCATATGCATACAATGCTTTTATTGATTTTACCTTAATACAAAATTAATTAGCTAGAAAGAAAGAGTAAGGATTGTAAGTCTTAACAACCTCTCAAATAGTTACGATGTAGACAAACATTTGTTCCTTCAAATTTTCACATATATAGATCCTTTGATCACATAATTCACATTTCAAATTGGAAACTAGAACACAAAATATAACAAAGGATTTTTCTTATAGTCTTACTCCTCTTTGAATAATAATATTACATACAATCTCAATGTAGAAATAAACTTAAACTTAGAGACCGAAAAATTATTAGACAAATGTAAAAATATGAACAACAATATTGAAAGTTTTGCAACAACAAAATCCATTCATATAGTACTATCATCACCATCTCTATATCAACATGATTATTTTACCCCTTGCCCCTCTAAAGAACACTCCAAATACTATTATTCAAAACTCCCTCTTTAATCCTAGAAATGCACCTCACATATAGATAAAATCTCCATATGCAAAAATGGGCAAACCCCCACTAAGCCACTACAATAGTTACAAATTTGATAAAAATTAGTTACAACGAATATTTTCTAAAACAATTGAAATGCTTAAAATTTCACAAAAAGTGAGATAAATTATTAAATGATTGATTACATCATCCTTTCCATGTTTCAAATTTTGAACCTCCTAGTTCAAAGAACTCAAGAACCTTATTGCCATAACCTTATTGGAACTTTTTTACATTTTCTATTCCTTTATTTCCACTTACTTGTTTGACCAAAATACATCCTTCTTTACTAAATTATTTGATTGGTATTTCCCAACTTATTATGGACTAAATTATTTGATTCCTATTTTCCAACTTATTATGAGCTTAGACACCCCTATTTTTGTCTTCCTTTGAAAATCATTCTAGATTTTAAAAGATTTTCTTATCACGTGTTTTATTTTTTAGAAGAAGGCAACCTTTTGTGACTCTACTATTGTTGTCATCATTTTCTTCAACTTTATCCTCTTCTATAATATAATCTTATTTAGAAGTGTGATTCTATTCTACCAACCTTTTTATTTTATATAATATAAACATATCTCTTTAAAATAATATAATAAACATTTATTCATTGAAAATTCCTAAAATTTATTATTATTTAAAATTTTAAGCATAATTCCCCCTTTTTTAATTTTGAATTAAGCTTAAAATTTAGGATTACAAGTAACAGCAACAAGAAAAGTGTATTGTGTTTAGGACATAAACAGATACAGAATGGGACTGCATCCAGATGGTTGCATGTAATGAACAATGCACCATGGAGGTAACGTGTCAATGATCTAGCTTGCTGAACAGGAGGATTCTCTGGACAAGGTCATGAAAGCACTGGGATTTCTTTTGAGATGAGAAGGCAAACTAGCAGCCGCTGAACTCCGAACTTGTTGATCTGGATTAGAAAGGAATAGCATCTTTACAATTTCCCTCATGGAAGGCCTATTAATGGGCAGAGTACTTGTGCATAACAGAGCCACCTTTAGAGTAGACATCATTTCATCTGTATAATCCTCTGATACCCGTGAGTCCAATACAGATTGTACACCATCGCTACTGTGAATCTGATTCCGAATCCACCTAACAATGTCCAGGCCATCTCCAAACTCTGCTTCATTTGGCTTCTTGCCAGTCACAAGCTCCAGAAGCACCACACCAAAGCTGTATATGTCACACTTCTCATTCACTTTCAAGGTGTAAGCATACTCTGCACACATAGCCTATTTGTTAATACAAGATCAATCTAAGAAAATAATGCTTTGATGAATTTAGGACTCTGTACTTGTGGAAAGCTGTCCACCACCACAAGACAAAACCAGGGTCTTGAGAAGTTACCCACTAGTTCTGCATTTGCTAAGGTGTAAAGATGTAAAGAATTAAATATGTAAACACACAGAATTAGAAGTTGTTACCTGGGGCCATATACCCATATGAGCCAGCAAACACTGACATGACATCCTCCTGACCGATCCTGTCCAAATTTCTAGCCAGTCCAAAATCTGCAATATGGGCATTGAACTCGGAATCTAACAATATGTTATTTGATTTTATATCCCTGTGAATTAACGAAGGACCGCAGTCATGGTGCATGTAACACAAGCCCTGAGCAGCACCAAAGGCAATCTTATATCGAGTTGGCCAATCCTGTAAGGCTTGTGATTGAGTTGCATGAAGGCGCTCATACAGGCTACCATTAGGCATGTATTCATACACCAACAACTTAGAATCTGCACTAGAGATGCAACAGAGCAGTTTCACAATGTTAGAATGCCTAATCTTTCCTAAAGTCTCAACCTCTGCTAGGAATTGCTTGTCTCCCTGTGCTTGAGATTGCAGTCTACCATCGTTCCAGATCTTCTTCACAGCAACAATTTCCTGTTTAGGCAGTCTGACCTTGTACACTTTCCCTGTACCTCCACTTCCAATTACATTATCTTCTGTCAATCTCTTCAGAATGTTTGATTCGTTAAATTCCAGCTTGTGGAAATGTGTCAGTTTCCAAGCTCCTCTACCGAATTTGTGATGGAATAAATCCTTGCATGTCTTGTAGGAGAGACTTACGACAATCAAGAAGAGTATTCCTCCCACACCAACTGAAACCAAAGTCTTAGACAAATGTTTTTCAGAACTCTTATGCTGGACGCATAAAGGAAGCCTTAAAGGTCCACACCCACACAGGCCTGAATTGTGAAGAAAGCTTCTCTCATAGGCCAAATTATTGAAATTTTCAGGAACAGGGCCAGACAAACTGTTGGCGGAGACATTCAAGAAATTCAGCCTGAGGTTACCTAATTCACGAGGAATTCTACCCTCAAGCAGATTGTTTGAGAGGTCAAGAATATTGATAGTTGGCAATGAACCCAGCTGGGAAGGAATGGATCCCCTGATTTGGTTATTTGCAAGGTTAAGCTGTGATAGATATGGCCATGACATTGCATTTGGAAGCTCCCCAGATAGCATATTGTTATCTAGAGACAATATAGTGAGCGAGGAAAGTTGAGCAAGTTCCACAGGAATGGACCCTGATAAATTATTGCCACTAGCCAGTAAAATAGTGAGATTCCGTAGCTGTCCAACTTCACGCGGAATGTTTCCATTGAATTGATTGTGAGCTATATCCAATCTTACCAGATTAGGTGCTTTGCTGATTTGATCAGGAATTTGGCCATGGAAAGAGTTCTTTGTGAGTACTATTTCTTGAAGAAATGGAGAACTCCATAAGCCGGAGGGAACCTTTCCGCTCAGCTGATTAAACTGGACTTGGACAATGGAGAGACTTGGACAGTTTCCCAGAAATTCAGGCAGGCTGCCATTGAAATTATTTTTAAAAACAATGAACCCATCTAGTACTCCGCCTCCACAAATGTTGTGAGGAAGAGGACCTGACAACTTATTGCTCGACACATCAAACTCCAACAATTTGGAATTCATCCCTATTTCCGGTGGGACTTGTCCTGTAAGCTTGTTGCCATAAAGCTTAAGATGAACCAGCTGAATAAGCTTATATATTCCAGAAGGTATAGACCCAGAGAGCTGGTTATAAAAAAGAGACAGTATCTCCAGGTTTCTCAGATCCCCAATTCCTTGTGGTATGCTTCCAGTCAACTGATTCATGGAGAAGTCCAAGTTCACTAGGCTCTTCAGATTGCTGATATTCGCTGGAATTGGCCCAGATAATTGGTTTTTGTAGAGATAAAAATTTTGCATCTTGGAAAGAGACATCAACTTTATGGGAATCCCACCAGACAGCATGTTTATTGAGAGATCACAGTGAGCCAGATCTGTCATGTTCCCTAATGACTCTGGAATTTCTCCTACTAAATTGCAGTGTGTTATCCATAAATATTTCAGCCTTCCTAAGTTCCCAAGCTCATGGGGTATCATCCCTTGAGCTAGAGGATTGTAGGAAAGTGTTAAATTTGTCAAGGTAGACAGATTACCTAGAAATGCAGGAACAGTACCATTCAACAAGTTAGCATGCAAGAAGAGTACCTCAATCTTAGGCATCATTCCGAATCCAGAAGGTATGTCGCCAGAGAAATTGTTGAAGGAAACATCCAAAGACAGGAGCTCCTCCAGCGTATATATCTCTTGTGGCAATGACCCAACAAATACATTTTGAGCCAAGTTCAGGAATTGCAGATGGGTGAGATTAAACAGTGTAGAGGGGAAAGTCCCACCGAAATAATTCAGACTCAAGTCCAACTCTGTCAGATTACCCAATTTTCCAAAACTAGAAGGAATTTCTCCTGTTATATTCATATTTGGGAGTCTGAGAGCAACAACAGAATTGGAATGGGCATCACAAGTGACACCAGTCCACCTGCAGTGACCATCATCCTCTGCACTGGAACTGTTTTTCCAATCTCCGAGTTCCCCGTGGGTATCCCAACTCTCCTTCATCTCCAACAAGATTCGGGCTTCTTCTGAGAGGGCATTGCAGAGCTGAAGCAGTAAAAGAAAGATGCCTAAGATCATGATTCCGCCTGTTTTCTTCATTTCTGTGGAGATTTACTCACTGCTTAAATTATTCTCATCACAGAGCATCCACTCACAAGAGGGTCGAATCACAGAAGTGATAAAGCCACAGACATCATCGGGAAAACCACATAACCACAATACCCAGAAAGGTTTTCTCCCTGACCTTCCAAGGCTTTGTCCTATCCTAAGATTGACACATAGGAAGGGGACGTTTCTCTTTCAGTCTGTGAAAAGCAATCAATACCCACTGCACTTCTTTAAGAGAGCATAATTAATGTAGTTTCATTTCCTGCAGAAATATAAATGTATGGGTATTCAGTCTTCATTATTCCACGAAGATAGCTTCCCACTCGCAATATTGGTCTTATCCCAAGTAGTTACAGTTATGTTCCACCTGCATGCACAACGATTTTGGTTCTTCTGTACTGAAAATGCTTTCTTTAAATAGACGAGTATCATCTTCTGCAAATTCCATACTGTATTTGCCAGAAAAGAAACTGTCACAACTTTTTGCAGGAATTGAATAATGAAAATAGTACCTGTAAATGTTTAAGGGTGGCATAACTGGATTGGATGTAGCTAGCGTTACGGAATGACCAATCGTTATAGCATTTTTCTGACAGGGACAAATAAACAATTAGGAGTATATTGCATTTTGGAATCTAAAAAGAAAAGATAAATATACTTAATATCGAAATTATGATTCATTCTTATCATCATGTCGTAATACTTTGGAAATTAAAGCTCAATTGGGTGACACCATTTATTTTTAGTTTTCTCAATTTCTTATAGTTTATCCTTTTATTGAGTTTAGTTTTGTATTCTTATACAATAATTCACTCCCAAATAAATTTCGTAAATGTTTAATCATATAAAAATCAAGTTTTATTTTTATATTGTTTTAAATATTTTCAAATAAAAAATTGAAAATTGATAATAAAATCATTCATTTGTAAAAATAAAAGTATTCATAAAGCATAATTAATTTTGTTTTTTACTATCTAAAAATGTGAATGTATAAAACACTCTCAGCATGATTATCTTATATGTTTCATATAAGAATCCTACATAATTTGATTAAGAATCTCTAACTATTTATAATCATTTGCTAATATAAATTAATAAATTAATATTCAAAATAACAAATTTATCCATTAATCTAAAATGAAATATAATCCAATAGCTCACAACCATTTCCTATATCTACATTAACCCATAAGCAAGGGTTTCCATTACAAAATAGTTTGGATTAAGTTTTACTAAGTCATTATAAATGTTGGAAACAAGCCACACTGAAAGGGGAGGGGAAAGGGTGAGGGGGCGAGTGAATCAGTGTTGTGCAAAAATTAACTTCATTAACTATTCATCCTTCAAGCATTAATAACATTCAATCATAAAGCAAGAACAGGAATGTAAACACAACACCATAACACCAAGATTTTTACGTGGAAACCCTGTTAGGGGAAAAGCCACGGTGGATGGCCAATCCACGATTATAGTTCTAAGTATAATCAAAGTGAAGATTACAAAATGAAAATGCACATGCATTCAGGTGCATTGCCTAGAGCTCACTGCTCAAAGAAAAGATGGCTTACTACCTAAGAGTTTAGATTAAAACCATCTGAAGATTTGAACTGAGATAATAGCACCTTACAATGCCTGATTACAGTTCCGGATTAAGTACAATATTAGATCTATTGTCTTACAGACTGATTATGTAACTCTGTTTTGTTTTGCACACACACACAATACAGATCTTCAATGCGCAAGTGAAACTGCACTTTATCGCACTTCTCCTCTATTTTGATTCACAGTTCGGACACCAACACAACATCTACCACACAAAAAATGATACGAATGATCATACATATATATCCGTAATTGTAGGATTCACTTATACTTAGTCGGCTTCAATAGAACATCACAAAATTACAATTGTTGGCTCACATAATGAGAAATATGTTATGCGTACCCTAAATGGTCGGTCATAACTTGGCTAAGACCCAAACTGAATGGAGATGCACATTTAATTTGACCTTATACATCCACGACTTAGTATATTCATGAAGGCCATAATACAAGAAAATCTGCCAACCGAATCTCCTACTATCCATATGGATTGATACGAGCCACTATGCTTCAATCTTAGAAGAGATAATACATCAATAATCATTTCCTGAAGTGCGCAATACAAAATGGTAACCTGGAATCCTTACACAGATTGATGAGTGTTGAGTTACCAGATGCTATGTTCTACCTTGTCAATCTTAGACTATCTGTTGGTAAGCTTGAGTGGGGATGTGCGTACCTGATCAATGCACAGAGTTTCCATCAATGACAACATCAAATGACATTTGCAGTGACTTTTTCCAACAATCTCCCCCTTTGGCATTGATGGCAACACTTAGTGAAAAAAATGACAAGTGTCGGATCAGTACCAAGGTAGACTTCACTGCAATCCAAACTTTTAGAAATGCTACTCTCCCCCTAAGTTGATTATACCTTTTTCACTTCACTTCTCCCCCTTTGACATCAATGGCAAAGGTAGGTGTCGCATACCAAAAATGAATTAATCAAAATCGAGTCTGTACAAGGGTGCATTATTACCTTACAAAAATTGAAATATGTCTGCAAAGTCCTTCTTTAGCTGTATCAGGTTTGAGTCCCAGACATGTTTGAGACTTTCCATTATAGTTATATGTCCACAAGTCAGATAGGACAATGTTTCTACAGAATCCAGGGTGGTTGGATCCTTGACTTTCATGGTTTCCTCTCCTTCCTTAAGTGCACTACCCATTACATCAATTTTGGTGCTAAAGATGCTTCTAAGTTCACATGTTTTGGAGATGATTTTATCATTTTCATGCTTCAACCATTTCATTTTGTTTAGTAGAGACATAACTTCACCTTCAAATTTACCAACACCACCGGATAGGGGATCAAATGCCTCAGAGATAGTTGTTAACCGACTCTCCAAGTCTTTCATCTTCTTTTCATTTGCTTCTGTAAACTTAGAAAAAGATAGATAGGATTTATAAAATTTGCCTGCTTTAGATAAGGCGTCCTGTAGGTGCTTGACACAAGTAGCCAAAGTGACTTTGTCTTTGGTAATCAATATTTTCAGTCCATTGAACCTTTTTGCATCAAATTCCTTTTGCACTTTTTCCAACGTCGACTTTTCAAGAGATTCAAAATTAGTACTCATCGAGTTAATAAGAATTTTCATTTCACTGGATGAGGATTCAGTCTAATTTTTGGAAAAGGAGGGCATAATCTTTTGCAGTACTTCGGACGCGAGTGCCAACAACTCACTATCTTCCATATGAGATTTTACTTGAGCAAGTGAGACCACCTTCATTATCTAGATTGGGTTCATAGTTGATAGGTCAATGGGACCTTTAATTAGTTCTGGCTCAATCTCTTCCTTGTGTTCCACCAAGAATTTCTTAACTGATTCGGCAGAGTCTCTTGCCTTCATCTTTACATGACTTTTCTTTTCCTCAACTAATGCTTCCTTAGTTGAAGCTTTTGATTTTTCTTCATTGTTATTTGTTGATTCCACTGATATATTCACAGTTGCATCAACTTCCATGGGATTTTCTATGCTGATTTTCAGAGGTGGAATTTCAAGATTTTCTCTTGCATCGAAGTTTCCTTCTTCTGTATCTTGGACCGGATTAGTTGAAACATCTTCAGTATGAGTTTCTTTAGTTGGAACTTTGATTTTGTCATTTAGTAGTATCTCTTTCAGAATTTTCTCCATTTCTTGTGAGCATGGATCTATCGAATGGACAATACGACATGAATGTGTATATGTATAAATGTATCACACATTTGTTCCTTATCAACACAATAGTAATTGTGTATGTGCTTGGTGTGAAATCGAATGTGTGTGTATATATATGTATATATATGATATGCACATATATCCATATGTATACAAGTATATCGATACACATGTATGTTTGGAAAAAAAACATGCCCATATGAATGTATCAATATATGTACACATATGTATACATGTACATAGAGGAGTATACATATATATATATGTACACAATTGATATAATTACTATTACTATAATAATGTTAACTTGTTCATATTCATTTGTATATCGAATGTATATATACTTTATTGACATGAGATATATATATATATATATTAACATATATATACCTATACATATATATATGTGTGTGTGGGATATTATTGATATACATATATATATATGTATGTATATGTGCATATATGAGTATATATTTATATATAAATATATGCTTGGAGATTGATTAACATATGTAATGCTTAGAGGCCAATTTATTTACATAAACATGGGTCAATTCATATGTAACATATACAAATTATTTAAAGGATGAGTATAACATATATTGGCATTGAATAAAGGTTGAATTACATGCTATGTATTGTGCAACAATATGGTCGATATGGATAATGAACCATAGTTGATACTATGGATGATGCATTTTGGAACTATTAAATAGTAAATTACTCAACATTGAATGCTATTATATAAAGCGATGAAATAGATACCAACTGCAAAGTAAAGTGAAATGCATGAGAATAGGAAATGTGTACAACAAGAAGTGAATTGGTCAAAGCACCAAATAAATATGCCATCTTTGAAATGCAACTCATTTATGTTGTGTTTCTCAATGAATTTGTGACTAAGTTGACATAGGATGAGTATTGCCTATAGAATGAAGAATGATTCAAAGAGTAAAGACACACCTAAACAATAGGAGAATGATAGCATACTCGGTGCCAGAATAAGAAGTTCTATTTGTTTTAGAAGTCCATATTTGATGCAAATTGTCTGTCATCATTTTAACATGAGCACAATTGAATGAGTCTCTTACTATTGTCAAATAAATGGGTTGACCTGTAGCTTCTTATGCTGAGTTTGTGTTTAGTTTGTTGCCTCCTTTTAAGCTAAGTGAAGTGAGTTGACTTGCATGGATTAAGATGTCAATTTGCATGCATTTTCTCTAGGCTGCAATATCTCCTTTTTCTATATAAATAGAGAGGTTAGTTCTCTCATTTGGGGTGAACTTCTATATTATACAAACTTATTATGCTATTTTACTTTGCTGCATTATTTTGTGAGAGTTGAAAGTTGTTTTGTGAGAGATGAGAATTATTTGTGACAGTATTACAATATTTTGAGTTGGAGTCTTACTTTGGGTTGGTAAAGTGAAGCTAGGAAGATGTTGCAGAAGTTTGAGCATCAAGTCAGATATCTGGTTAAGTGTAAAATAGGCATGAGGATATAATCTTCCTTTATTTGTCTTTTTTATGAAATATTGAATTTTGAATGCTTTGTTTGAACTACTTGAGATTCCTTACACTAGGGAAACCTATCATTTTCTTTGGAAAGAAAAAATAAGTTATTTATGTTTTTCTCTGAAAGTTTTTGTAATTACTCCATAATAGGAGGAATTTGTTTTAATAGGTAATACATTATACTAGATATGATTAAACAAGGATAACTTAAGGGTTATCTATAGCTAAAGATATTTGATTATACTAGATAGCTAGTGGGTTACTCCTGGGATTGATTGTCCATTGAAGGGAGGGAACTTGTTTATATGCTTTGTGTGTAGAAATATCATAGAGTTTGTGGGAAAGGGAAATAAGATGTTTCTAGGGTTAAAGATTACCCATAGGAAGAAATACCTATGCATAGATTATAGTGGCCTAAATTCAATTCGAGCTTGAGTAGTGTATGTGAGTAGGATGACTATCACTCGAAGTATTGAGTGAAAACACTTTGGCCAAAGTCTAGTGTGATTTCCTTTGGCTCCACCATCAATTCCCTGTGATCTATTTATTTTCATGCTAGTCCTAGATTATGGATTTACAAGTTATAGTCATGTAGGACACAAAACTAAGCTCAATTCGTTATCATTACTTGGTTACTCAGCCAATATCTTCATTGAAGGGTAGGGCCATCTATCGAATGATATATGTGTGGGGTACTGCATATGAGTCCTTAGTTGTTGGAAAAGCGCTTGAGTGATGCTTCTCCTCCTCAGTAGGTGATATGAATACCAATATTTGAAAGGAGGATCCTGGACCATCTATATCTATTGCTTTGAAGCTCAGTTGAGCTATGTTATGTACTTGAAATTACATTCTTGGAATGCTATAATTTTTGAAGTTATTATATTAGAATTGGAATCCATGTTGATTATGTTGTGATATCTATGTTCATTTGTTCTCAATAAAGAAAGGAATTTTTTTATTGCAATGGTTAGTCAAACATAGTTTATTTATTTGCAAAGTGAAAAATTAGGAAAAATTACTTTAGTGAATGGTTGAGATGTTACATGTGGTATCAGAGCTACCAGGTTTAGCTCTGGAAGCTATGAGCTCATAGTTATTTTTTTCCAACGTTATCTAATTTTTGGAAATTCTTGTGCCAGTATGGTGCATCTCAGGTTAACTGCTAGGAAGATAGTAATCAGGAATGAGTGCTACCTAAAGGCCAAGAAGGAAAGATAGGCCATCTCTAGAACAATTAAGGGTAACAACTATGTCAATTACATCTGGCTAAGTGACACTGGAACCTTCAGTTACACACTTTCTCAGATCAGTGATGTGAAGAGAAAGGTGAAGATGAAAGCCAAGTACAATTAGCTACCTTCCATATCACCAGATAAGTTTGAATCTTTATCACTTTCTAGGGTTATGCCCTCAGAAGGGAGTGTCAATCTAATATTTATTTTTAGAGACCCTAAATTTTTTCCAATGATGAAAGAAATTAGAATTTCCTCGAGTAATGAGTCTAAGGGTTATGTACCTCACAACTATGTATTGAATGAAAAATCGAAGGTTATTATCCATTCTGGGATAGATATTGAAAAATGAGAGATGAGAAAAAATCTCAATATGTAGGGTATACTCCATTAAGTTATGTGTTAGAGAGTGAATCCAAGGGATACTCTCCACCCGAATATCTAAATGATTAATGGTGAAAAAAGGCATATTAAATGTCACTCTTTCTCCAACTAATCATTCAAATATGTCCTAAGAACCCTAGTTGGATTGACCATCAACCTCACAAGGTGAGTCAATTCTTAATTAAGAGGACTTAGGAAGGGGGGAAGAAGGTGTTCTTTTAAGTTTTTAAGGGTTCACCACCAAGCAAATGCTTGGAAAGATAAATAAGAATTCAACCTACAAAACCTAGTTATTCAAGCTAAATGAAAGGTGAAAATGATGAAATTATGCAATAGTAAGATAGGATGTGTGTACCTGGGAAGTCTGGAGATGTTGTGAGGATTTCAAAAATGTAAAAATGCTGTCAAAATATGTTAGGGAGGAAAAAGACGCCTTTACTATTGTCTTAGTCCCACTGCTATTTTTTGAGACAAATGTGAAATCTTCGGATCTCAGAAAGAAATCTCAAATAATCTCTAAAAAATTCCCTTGGGAGGGCTAGGATTCCCAAGGTGGCATATTAGTCCCGTTTTGAATCTTTTGAATTTCTGAGTGTGGTCCCAAAGCTTAAGGTATGCACTTCCTTCTTCGCCAAGTCTTTAGATCTGAACTTGTAAAAAGACCTCCAAAACATAGGAATTTGGATTGATTGTTGATGGGGCTTTGCCTTGGTCAAACCCCTTGTTTGGTAATTAAACCTTGATGAAAAAGCATAGATCTAAAAATGGAAATGTGTGTGTGCCCTAATATTTAGTGTGTCTAAGGTTATGCAAGCTAGACCATGAAGAAACCCGATTCAAATGCAATAGAATAAGATTCTTAAGATGCCAATATAAATGACTTATAAAGGAGATCTCTAATCACCCTAACAAATCACAAACATGAAATGTAACTTCCTTAGGTAGAAAATAGAGCAATAATGGAAGATGGAATCAATCAAGAAACAAGTCTTTAGGCTTGGAAAAATGGCTAGTTACATCTCCAACCTAGAATCTCTCATGATCCACAATAGGCATCCATTACTAATCCTTGGTAATTTTAGATCTCGAATTGGAAATAGACTTGAAAAAAAACTACAAAAAGACAATAGAAGGCTGGTCCAAAACTTTGAAACTCTCCTTCAAATTATTTTCTTATCACTTGTTTGCTTCAACTTTCTTGCTTCTTAGTTGCTAAGGTGAAAAATGGGGTGGGAATCTTAATTTTATAGGCATTCCTACCTAATAACCCGATTATTAGATCGCAAAGGCCAACAAAAGGTCAAATAAATTCAAATATTTTTATTTCCCACTCTTAATTCTTGAAGACAAAGCCCTTAGCACTAAGGTGCCCTAGGTGGTGTCTTGGTCCCTCTAGGTGGGACTAAGATTCCACCAAGGGCATATTGGTCTCACAAGGCTTAATTTATCAATTTGAAAGGTGGTTCACCAAGATTGATGGTTGTTTATGGATTTTGATTAGGTTTAAAGTTGAAATATGCCTTGGGATGCACAAAAAGGGGTCTTAGGGACCCATAACAAGTGACCTAAAGGGAAATTCAATATAAAGGGTGCTAAAATAGGTTCGAATTAAGTGTGAAAACGAAAATAAATGCATTTTTATACAATACACTAAATATTCACTCCATGTAATCAAAAGGATATTGAGATCCTTGAAAAATGAATAAAATTGAGTGTTTATCAAAAAGATTATGCTTAAGTATTATGTGGAATTCGTTATGTGCAATTGATAGCTCATTTTAATTTTTTTCATTAGATAATTGATAACATGATTAAATCTAATATGGATGAACCTTCAGGTAGAATCCGATCTTGTGAAGATGGTAGGGACATGAACCAATCTTGGCGAAAGCCAAGAAATTGGGCAAGGACTAGTAGGAGTTGAAGCTAGACTAGACCAAATCTTAGCAAGGTTGGAAAACCTAGAGCAAGAAAGAAGGGTAAAGGATAGAGTTGAGAAGTTCCAAATAATGAGGATGAGGGAGAAAACTCTTCTCATGAACATGATCAAACTCAAGATCATGAGAGAAATAAATCACCTTCTCTATCTGAGGAAACTAATTGGAAGCATATTGCTTTTGAACTCACTAGAGATATGAAGAAAATCACCCCACCTAAGTTTAAAGGAATTGACAGTGGAGATGAAACTAAGTCTTGGTTAGTCCAAATGGAGAAGTATTTTGAAATTTGAAATTATACTAAGGTCGCCAAAGCAACATGGGGAGCATACTGGTTAGCAGGAGAAACATGTAACTGGTAGATGAATAAAAAGATGGAACTCAATCTTATCTCATGGGAACTGACATGGAGTGAATTTGTTGATTTTTTTCCTAAAATATGGTTGCTCTAGCTCTATTTTGACCAAAAATCATGGATTTTTAGAAGGTGAGATGAATGCTTCTATATAAGAAATTTCATCATGGGAATCAATAGTCAGATCCAAGGAGAGTTAGATGTTCATAGTCCAACAACTATGGATCTTGTGTATGAGAAAGTGGTTAAACATGAGCAGAAGCTCAAAGCTATCTCCATTTTCCAAGAAAAAAAAAACCATAAGAAGATTGTGGGAGCTTGAGACAAACCAACTCCAAAGACGGCGGAAGTTTTGAAAAATGTACCAAATCAAGGAGAAAAAGGATCTTGTAATAGTAGGAAGGAATCAAGAAGGTAATGTAAGAGGAATGTTTCCAGTGGTGGGAATACCAACAATATTGGTGGAAATGCTATCAAGTCTGCAGAACCCACGAGGAAGAAAGGACTAACTGTTGGATATTCTACATGTGGAGGAGACTACTATTCTAATCAATTTCCTAATAGGTCATTGGTGTCATGATGTTATGGTAATCCACTACCTACACAGCATGCGATGTTCCAAAAAAATATACATGTAGTTGTGGATGATCATTAGGCGAAGTATCAAGTAAATCCAATAAAGACTCCAGGTATTTTGTTTGGCTTACCCATTTCTATACTTATAGAAACTAGTGCAACTGAGAATTTCATTTCACCTAGAATAGTTAATCAAATATCTAGAAAAGCTAGCTACATGGCAAAGTATTGGCATGTTGAGTTTGCAAACCAGACAAGAGCAAAGGTGGAATAGTGTTTGTTTGAAGCTAGGATAGAGCTACCTTGTTTTTCTATAAAAGTGAACCTTTATGCCATGCCTTTAGGATCCTATGATGTTATCCTAGGTATGAACTGGTTATGGAGACATAGGGCTAAGGTAGATTTCCATGCTAAAATAGTAGAATGCTTCACTAGTAGAATTTGGCAAATAAATGACTACGTGACTAAAAATTTTAGTCACATCACTAAAAATTTTAGTCACATGACTAACACTAGTAGTATTTTGAAAATAAATGACTAATTTGGTAATTGGGTAAAATCACAACTAAATGACTAATATCAGACAAATAAAAATGACTAAATAAGTTAATAATATCAAACAAATAAAAATGACTAAATAAATGACTATTACTCCTCTATTCTTTTTTCTTTCAAATTTGATCATAATCCATAGAGCTAATTAAGCCCTCCTCATGGGACCCCTACCTAAGCGGGCCATTTGGCCGCCTAGGTTGCTTGGTGCACCAAAAATACCTATTGTGTGGAAGGCACTGCCTCTCAGTGCAATATTAAGGTCTTCACATATTTTATAAAAAAATTTATAAACATTTGCATTCTTTAAATTTTATTCATTATGTTAATGAATTGTTAATGTTTTTAGCTATGATTTGAAGCTAGTTTGGTTTTATTGTTGTGTTAGCATGCCAAATGTATCAAAGAGAAATTGTGGTAAAAATGTGATACCAATCAGGCGTAGTCTTAGCCTTGGATGCTAATGCATCACGAGGACGTCTACGCACCCACATTATTGTTTGTATGGATGAAGTATAGATAGCCAAAATTTGGTCCTTTGTTTGTTGACCTTGTTCAACACCTGCAAGAACACACATATGGAAGGGAAACATGTTGTGCTCATTGAGTTATACAAATTTTTAAATTCAATATAATGATGTATATATGAAAGAAGACATTTTATGCTCAATGTACTATCTATTTACATGAGATATCTCCACCTAAATAAACTACAACACACCAATATTTTCTCTCAAGGAATCTTTGACATATTATAGGGGATAGGGCCAAGTAGTTGCGAACCTTAACTTTATGCCTCTTATAATTCTATGTGACAAATTTTAAATCACTCCAAAATGTTTACAATAAATTATTTGGTAAGGACCCCTCTTATAACTAAGGTTTCAAGTTCACATCATCAAATATGATGCTACATCAACATGCTTTTTGTTAAGGTGTTCAAAATGACCCCTCAAAAAAGGTAGGTCAATAGTTGTGCACTAAGTCATGTTCCATTGGTGCATTGATGTGACATCACATAATTCATTGCTTTTTAGTTCTAAGGAATACATTTAATAGTACTCATGATCAACATTAACAACTTTAAAGTCACAACTAATTGTGTTATACTATTAAAAATATTGAACATTAAATCAAAAAATGCAATCACAACTATTGGATCCTCTCCTCTATATCATTACATCATTCCCTCTTCTCATTGAAATTGGAGATTCCTAAAAATAATGTCTCATAATTTGTTTCTATGAATATATATATTTTATTTAAAAATAAAATAATCTCTTATGATGAAGAGTTGATCCAAATCAAAATGTATACTCTAATTGACCTTATATGAATGGATTGATACCATGATAAAAATGAACCTCCTATTAACAAAATGACCAATTAATTGTAGATGAATATACTTGCTACATTCCCTCTCTTTTTTGTGAGTTAAAAATCTACTAAACATTTTAAATTGTGCCTCCACCATGTGGAGCCTCACTCTGTAATATTTTTGTTTGTTTTAAACCTTCTAATACTGGGAAAGCAATTCAGGGCTTCATTACATGCTCTACGATTCCAAGTGACCTCTGAAGCCTGTACATAGAGAACCCCATGACATAGCCAATCTTCGGGCATATACAAAACCCTGATACATTTATAGTTTATTTAACGAAAGGGAATGACTACAAGGCCTTAGTGTTTTAGAAGAAAAATTAATAGTGACAAGTGAAGCAGACATGACGAGCTAGATGGATTAATTGAATAACTCCATCAAGATTTTGCAACAAGTGGCTCCTTTTATATAATTTCCTCCCATACAGGTTGATTTTTTTTTTTTGGTTTAAATAAAGAAATGAATACTTATAGTTGTGTATTGTTTTGGACTTTGGGAGACATGCATATGTAAATGTTTCATCAAACAAACAAGGAACATGATTTTGAGTTTTCTTTTTTCAAATATTTATTCTATACTAGAATCACTATATCAATTTGATTTTACTCTTTATAAATTTGAAAATTTAAGGAACACAATATTTGCTAGTCATTTTTAAATTTTTTGATTATTACAAAGAAGTTTAGATCAATTGGAGGCTCTATTGAATAAGTTGAAAGATAGAACTTTGAGGCGTTAAGTGCCTAGCCACAACATTGTAGCAACAAGGTATGCCTCATATTCTACCATTTTTCACCATATTGAAAAGGTTATATTTCAAAATTTTCCAATTTTCACCTTATTGAACAAGTTTTCTCTCAACTTTTACCGTTTTTCATAGGGCTTTTTTATTTGTTTGTAAATGAAGTTCTTTAGTTTTCTCTCAACTTTTACCATTTTTCATACGGCCTTTTTTATTTGTTTGTAAATGAGGTTCTTTAGTGGACTGCGTTCTTGCTCTATGGAGTGAGCTTGGATTACATTCTTCAGATTTGAAACCCATTATGTCTGTGGGTGGAATTATGGGCTCCTTGCATTGAGGGTAGTTTTAAACTTGGTCATTGGCCTTGGATTATCAGTATTACTACTACACAATAGCAACAAATTTGATAAAATGACCAACCAAAAACTTATACAATAGACATAGGAAAAATAAATAGCATATTTAAACATATAATAATTTAACAATCTAGATAGAAACTAGCAACAAGGTTTAGTTGTTTACAGGTTCGAACAAGATTTGATCTAGTTCATGCTCATAGGATTGTATCCACTACCTTCACATTCATGGTAAGAACGTCTGTATGTAATGTCCAATGGATCTTAACTAGGTAAAGAATAGATTGGCGAGAAAAATACAGTACAAATGTGATAGATACATCAAAAAGTTGAATTATACATTTAAAGTTTATGAGAATATAATATTCTAGACATGTTTGCAACAGATGTATGTGGTTTACATGTTAAGCATAATTTGAATCTAGGTTGTGTTCCTTGGAGTATCTTCATTACCATAACCCCCATGCACAAATTATCGTTAACCCATGGTAACAACTCATGTACTGTATTATTCAATATGGTGTCCTTCAAATAAGTAAAAAAATGTTGGTTGGAAAAATATGGAGAAAGTATGATAGACACAAAAAAAGAGTAAATTATACATTTTATGCAATGTACCCAATTAAAATCATGCAATATTTTGTGCAACTTTATGATTTTTTGTATTTTTTTTTAAATTTTGAAAACCAAACCTATCTAGAAGAACAAATAAGATTGAAAACAATTGACTAGAAACACTTTAGCAAACCCTCATTTGTTGATACGACTCTTTATATGATCAATCTCATCAATTACAATTGTTGACATAAACCCTATGTTACTCCAAGCACTCATATTTGAATTAAAATAATCATGTTAGCATCATTCCACATCATACAGTCAATTTGGGAAACCTCAAAGATTTTATTTTATTTTCCTACTGAGCTGGAAATGATTACAATTCATGAAACAATATTTTATTATGATTTTAGTCATAAAAGATCACTCACAAAATGCAGATTTGGACATGTCATGAAACCTTCCAATACTTGTTATGAACTATTGTAGGTTGTAGTGGTGAATTTAGGACTATGGAAGTAGGTAAAATGGTGTAAAGAGTTGTTGCATAACAACATATAATGTTGGTACAACTCCCTTAAGTTTGATTGAACGCTCCTTGACACTGGTATTGAAAGGAAAATCAGAGGTGTGGAATACTCTTTCCCAATGCTAGTACCTCAAAGGTGAAGTGCAAAGACCAACTTTTAAACTTTTCTAACCTCTAAGATGAACAAACACAACATAACAGGATACCAAAAAAACAAATACACGGAGATAACACCAGATTTACGTGGGAAAACCCTTTCGGGAAAAAACCCACCACACCAAGAGAAGACACTTTCTATTACAGTAAACAAAATTACATACAAAGCTCATAGTCCTCACTCTCTCTGATAGTTAGCTCACAACAACAAAATTTAGTTTTCATGCACTCACTATTACAATGCTTTTTCTGCATACAATGAGTACAAACTCACCACCATCAGACCTTCGATTGTTCACTGTCACTATCGACTTGTTACAAAGTCTCATATTCAACAACCAATTAGGGTGGATTTAATTTACATCCTTCACCGAGACGAAAAATTGATCTTGGATCAGATTGCCCTGCAATCGTGCATCAGGCTACCCCCAACATTAAATTTTGTTGCAGAGAAAAATACCTAAATCGGGCTCTGACATCCGCCAAAACGATCTCATACTAAATGCTTGATATATCACTTTTCACCAATCAAATTTCGACCAATAAATGTTGTTTTGCAACAGCGATGCAAAAACAACCAATGAAAATGTGCCATATGTCGATATGCCATTCATTCGCCGCTTGACTGAAAAATGATCGATCAACTACCCCCGGGCTCCAAATACCGCGCTACTGCTAGCCATACCTTCAAACTCCGAAGTATGGTGGTAAACCACCAACTCCAACTGTCATCATAGTCAGGGCCCACCATGACATGTGTATGCCACTAGTTCTCTTCGGGGAATCTAAAACCGCATCCGCAATATTCCAATAAATTTCTCTGAAATGTTGACATGTGTTCGGAGTTGGCAACACCTTGTAGGAATAAATCGGGACCCACCATATGAGGTATGAGACAATCGATCACCGCTGATCAAACTACCATGCGTCAACCACTCAGGCAATTCCACCCAACTCACAAAGTCCCATTTGTACTTGCCTCAAAAGGGAGTGGAATGGAACAAGCATTGTCAGATTAAAACCCATCACAATTGTAGATGTAGGTTTCGGCATATTGATGAGGCACTACATTGCCTCCCACTGATAAGCGTCCGTTCTGATGATGAAGGCAAGGAAACTGCACTGGCACATCAATGGGACAATGCATTGTCTCCCACCGAAATGCAAGCGTTTTTCCAATGAAGCCGAGGCAAACTGACATAACATTATGCCAACTCCAAGCCTGTTGGCCAATTGTTGTAATACCCATTGGAGTCTCACCGACTAGACAAAGTCTCAGCGACTAGAGACCAAGATGACCACATGAGAACTCCACGGTAAAGTGATAAAGGCATAAATTCGTCAAGCCTTTAACAGAGGTCCAAGCCAGTAAATTGAGGCACATTTTCCAACAAGCTCCCACTTGACGAAGACTTACTAGCTTCCTCTAGACTTCAAATTTATTGACGATCATAGGGCCCAAGGCCCATCAAACTTGCACACCATCTGAACTTGTCTGCGCTCATTGACTTTGTCAAATCATCAATAACATTCTTCAGAGTATCCACCTTTTCTAAGCAAACCTTTCCATCATCCACCATATCTCTCACGAAGTGATACTGCACATTGATATGTTTCGTCCTAGCATGGAAAGTTGGATTCTTCGCCAAAAAAATGGCACTCTGACTGTCACAACAAATAGTGATCTGACCTGCATCAAAACCAATATCAAAACACAAACCTTGAGCCAAAAAACCTCTTTTCAGGCGTGTGCCGCTTCCATGTATTCTACCTTCATAGTGGATAAATCAACTACAACCTGTCGCTTGCTCATCCAACTAATTGCACCACCATTTAACATGAAAGTATATCCACTGGTGGATATTCTACTGTCAATGTCCCCTACCCAATTAGAGTCCACATATCCATGAATGCTGAGAGTTCTTTGCGACCCCAAAAAAATACCATGGTAACACAAAGCACATTCATAAGTCCCCCTCAGATATCTAGACACTCTTTTCACAGCATCCCAATGTGTCCTTCCTGGATTTTTCATAAATTGGCTGAGTACTCCCACTGCTTGGGCAATTTCTAGCCTTGTACAGATCATCACATACATTAAAATGCCAACAACACTCGCATAAGGTACCCTGTTCATGTCCTCCATCTCAGTAGACAATTTTGGACAATCTTCAATAGATAGTTTCATTCCCTACAAGATTGGAACAACTAGCTATTTGCAATTGTTCATACCGAATCTCTCCAGAACAGTGTTAATAAACTTACTCTGGCTAACCCAAAGCTTTCTGTTCATTTTGTCCTTGGTTATTTCCATCCCCATAATATACCTTGTTGCACCCAGATTTTTCATTTCGAACTTTGTAGACAACTGAGACTTAAGATCAAAAATCATAGTCTTACTATTTTCAATGGACAACATATCATCCATGTACAGTGTAATAATAAGAACACGATCATTTTTTAGATTTTTTAATACACATAATGATCATATTTTGATATCACAAAACCCATAGACAACACAAAAGTGTCAAACTTCTAGTATCACATTCTAGGTGATTGTTTCAAACCATACACAGATTTATTTAACTTGCAGACCAAGTTTTCTTTACCTTTTTCAATGAAATGCTTAGGCTGGGACATATAAATTTCTTCTTCCAGCTCTCCATGGAGAAACGTTGTTTTCACATCCATCTGCTCGATCTCTAATTCATACGCAATTACAAGTGACAACAAAAATTTGATAGATGTTAGCTTAGCTACAGGGGAAAATATTTCTCCATAATCAATTCCCTCTACCTGGGAATACCCCTTTGCAACCATCCTTTCTTTATACTTTTCTGCATTACCCTTTAGACTAGTCTTCTTCTTAAATACCCATTTACAACCAACAAACTTTCTTCCTTCAAGCAAAGGTACCAAATCCCAGGTTTCATTATTTTTTAATGATTCCATTTTTTCATTCATGGCTTGTAACCAGGAATCTGAATCAGGCATACTAATTGCCTCCTTAATAGTCCTAGGCTCATCAGTGCTAGTAATTAAAGCATAGGCATAGTTCAAATCCAGTATAGAGAAACCATACCTATCGAGTTGTCATTTTTCACGTGTAGACCTTCTTACTGGCTGATGTTGTGGTTCTTCATCTTCAGAACTCTCAAAGCTGCAAGATCTCCTCAGTTTTAGGTACACCATGCAGTTCCTCTTTTTTTAGAGTTTGAGGAATCTCAACTACATCATTCTTCGTTTCTATCTCTAGCTATGGATCAGCTGTAGAAGGTTTCAGCTCACGAAATATTACACTTTTTCTATACAAAACCTTCTCAGTAACAGGATTCCAAATCTTGTATCCTTTCACACCAACACCATAGCCAATGAAGATACATTTAACATCCTTGTTCCCCAAATTATATCTTTTATCATTTGGCACATAAGCATATGCCTCACAGCCAAAGACACAAACATGTCTCAAAGAGGGATTCTTACCAGACCATGCTTCCAAAGGTATCTTATCAACAAGAGCTTAGCAAGGAGAATGATTTACCAGGTAACATGCTGTAGCCACAGCCTCAGCCTAGAACTTCTGCTCTAGACTAGCATTGCTCAACATACTCCTTTCCTTTTCCATCAACGTCCTGTTCAACCTTTCAGCAACTCCATTATGTTGTGGAGTATAAGGTGTAGTTTTATGCCTTTTAATCCCATGATCTTTGCAGTACCTTTAAAATCTACAGAACAAAACTCATCACCATTATCCATCCTCAAACATTTGATTTTCCTTCCAGTCTGATTCTCTACAAAGTTTTTAAACTCTTTAAACCGACTAAACATTTCTGATTTACTTTTAAGGAAGTATACAAATGCCCTTCTTGAATAATTATCAATAAAAGAAACATAATATCTAGACTTCGATAATGAAGGAACATTCCCTGGACCAAACACATTGGAATGAAAATAATCCAGTACACCAGAAGATTTATGAGGACTCGAATAAAATGAAACACGATGTTGCTTTCCATAAATGCAGTGTTCACAATCAACAAGCCCTTCAAGAAGAATTTTGTTTTTCAAGGTTTTAAAACCTTTCTCACCTATGTGACCGAGTCTATGATGCCACAACATGGTATTCTCCATTGGGAGTTTCACCTCCAACACATTTGCATCCAAAGAAGTGCCTTTCTCCTTCTCTTCATGAGAAACTTTGCTTGACTTCATAGAGACATTGTTACATTGAATAGGACATGCATCCAAATTGTATAGAGTGCCAGTTCATGCACCCTTAGCTAGCACTATTGCACCTCTAGTCATCTTATAGCCTCCACTTGAGAAAGAAACTTGCACACTGACATCATTCATCTTACTGACAAAAAGTAAGTTCCGAGCTAAACTTGGTATGTGTAGTACATCACTGATCCCTTTGGTTCTTCCATCAGGGAATTGTATTTTGACTCTTGCACAACCAACAATCTCCAGTGTTGAGTCACTTGCGAGGTACACGTTTCCGCCATCATACTTTTTGTACTTAGTGAACCATTCTCTATGAGATGTCATGTGGAAATATGTTCCTGAGTCAATTAGCCAGACATCATTTGATGCTTGAGTCACCAAGGCTGCAATGAAGGCATCTGCATCACTCTGAGAATCAATGTCTGAAGAGTTATTATTATTATTCTTCTTCTCCTTACAATCCTTTCGGATATGACCAGGCTGCCCACAGTTCCAGCATTTCATCTTGGAATTTTTACCAGGAGACTTTGATCTCCCTTCAGATTCGGATTTAGACTTCTTGTCCTTCTTCTTGCCTCTCTCCTTAGGTCTACCTAAAACAACAAGGGCCTCTTTGGCCATCTTTGAAGACTTCCTTCACATTTCTTCTGACAACAACGAAACAACCATGTCTTCCATCTTGAAAGTAGCAGTTGTACTTCCAATAGCCATTACTAGATGGTCCCATGTGTTAGGTAAGGAACATAACAAGAGCATGCAATGATCCTCCTCCTCTATCTTCACACCCCTAGACGCCAACTGAGCAACACTCATATTAAACGAGTTCAGATGGTCTGCAAAAGATGCACCTTTTTCCATCTTCAAGGAGTACAACTTCTTCCTCAGGAATAACTTATTCATCAAAGACTTTCCCTAATAAATATCACCAAGCTTCTTCCATAATGAAGCTACAGTCTTCTCCTCATGGACATTTAGGAGTACAAAATCAGCCAGACAAAGTCTTATAAAGCCTCTAGCTTTTCTATTTGGGAGATTCCAATCTTCTTGTTTCATGGTTTGTGGCATAGTTCTGAACATAGCAATCCAGAGGTCTCTATCCACTAACAGGTCTTCCATTTTGAGTTTCCACAACTCAAAATTTCTGCCATTTAATTTTTCAATATCTACTCTTCCTGATGTACTCGTCATCTCAACCAATATTTGGTTCTCCTTCACAAAACTCCCACTAAAACATAATTAGCACAAAAAACCAACCCTACTAATAAGGATAACACAACTGGCCAGGCTCTGATACCACTTGAAAGGAAAAGGAGAGGTGCAGAATATGGTTTCCCAATGCTAAAAGCTCAAAGGAGGAGTGCAAAGACCAACTTTTAAACTTTAATAACTTCTAAGATGAACAAACTCAGCATAACAGGAAACCAAAAAAATGCATACACAATATAACACTAGATTTACGTGGGAAAACCCTTTTGGGAAAAAACCCACCACACCAAGAGAAGAAACTTTGTATTACAGTAAACAAAATTACATACAAAGCTCACAGTCCTCACTCTCTGATAGCTATCTCACAACAAAATACTTGAGTTTTCATGCTCTCACTATTACAATGCTTTTTCTACATACAATGAATACAAAATCACCACCCTCAGACCTTCAATTGTTCACTGTCACTATCGGCTTGTTACAAAGTCTCATATTAAACAACCAATTAGGGTGCATTTAATTTACATCCTTCACCAACACGCCAAATCGATCTTGGATCAGATTGCCCTACAATCATGCATCGGGCTGGCCCAAAAATTAAATTCTGTTGTAGAGAAAAATACCTAAATCGGGCTTTGACATCCACCAAAATGATCTCATACTAAATTCTTGATATATCACTTTTCACCAATCAACTTCTAGCCAATAAATGTTATTTTGCAACAGTGATGCAAAAACAACCAATGAAAATGTGCAACGTGTCGATATGCCATTCGTTTTCCGCTTGACTGAAAAAGGATCAGTCAACTACCCCTGGGCTCCAAATACCATGCTACCACTAACCATACCTTCAAAATCCGAGATATGGTGGTAAACCACCAACTTCAACCATCATCATAGCCAGGGCCCACCATGACATGTGTACACTGCTAGTTCTCTTTGGGGAATCTAAAACCGCATCCACAATATTTCAATAAATTTCTTCGAAATGTTGACACATGTTCAAAAGTGACAACACCCTACAGGAATAACTCAGGACCCATCATGTGAGGTACAGGACAATCGATCACCGTTGATCAAACTGCCATGCATCAACCGCTTAGGAAATTCCGCCCGACTCACAAAGTCTTGTTGGTACTTGCCTCAAAAGGGCGTGGAACGGAACGAGCACCATCGGATTAAAACCCATCACAACTGTAGATGCAGGTGTCGACATATCAGTGATGCACTACATTGCCTCCCACCGATAAGTGTTTGTTCTGGTGTTGAAGGTGAGGAAATTATATCGACACATCAGTGAGACAATGCATTACCTCCCACCGATATGCGAACGTTCTGCCGATGAAGCCGAGGCAAACCGACATAACATTCTACTAAGTCCAAGCCCGTCGGCCCATCGTTGTAACACCCATTGGAGTCTCGCTGACTAGACGAAGTATTAGTGACCAGAGACCAAGATGACCACATGAGAACTCTATGGTAAAGCGATAAAGGCATAAATTTGTCAAGCCTTTAACAAAGGTCCAAGCTAGTAAATTGAGGCACATTTTCCAACAGGTACACACTATAGAAAGATGAAAAATGGCTACTATGGTGTCTAAAGGCTGTATGGTTGATGCAATTCAACCCACAAGTGTTGGTATTCCATTGATCTACAATAAATGCTAGGAAAACAATGACCAATGTGCATGCAAACCCTTGAAAATTAATTTTTGAATTTTTATGCAGTTGGGCTACCTCCAAAAATAGTTCCAAAACTCTTCAATGATGTTAACCAACAGTTGGTATGACCATGAAAACTAAGATCCAACCCTTTAGGATGCCCAAAAATTCACCAAAAATGTGTCGGTGATGAAAATATCCTTTTTGCTTGCCAAAAACACTATAATGATACAATAGCAACACTATAGAAGATTGAAAATTGTCTTCAAATCTTCAAAAAGTCGATAAAATTGTGATCCCTAGATGGAATCACCCAAAATGGGAAATAAAGGTTTCCTCTTTTGGTCCAATATAATGAATTCCAAGAGGGTTTTCATCCTCTAGAATTTGAACACGCTAAGGGTTTTTGTCCTTGGATGCCCTAGATTGAACAACTGCTCAACTCTAAAAGTAGCATGCAAATGATAGCTTGAATGATATTCAAATGAAGATAGGCACCTTGATATACCTTTTCAAATCAAGCCCTTGGGTTCTAAATTTCCCTCCCAAGTATTTAAAAATACTTTCAATTTTTAATTTTATCTATTTATTTAGTTATTTTTTAATTTAAGTATTTTAAATTACATTTATTTAAATACTAGTGTTTAAAACACCTTTAATTTTAATTATTATAATATTATTAAGTTTCCCTTAAACAATATTATTAATTATCTTAATTTAAAAAAGGGGACATGGAATTTTAAATTATAATAAATGAAGTGAGTTGTTTTGGCAAGTTCACTAGTATAGGAAAAGTAAGCCCCACCAACAACAATAGATCTCATTGTTTCAAATCCAAATCCATATTGAGATGCAAAGGAAAAGGTAGAGATTAATCGATATCAATAGGAAAGGAAGAGGCAATTATAGAGTAGAATTTGAACCTAGCTCAAGCTTCTTGGACCATTGCACCCATGGTCAAACACCCATATTGAATTTTATATATGATGGACCTAAAGTATGGAAAAAAATGAAATAGTTAACAAGTAAAATATAGATAAAATCAACAACTGCATATAGACAAGTATGATAACCCTGGAAAATTTAGGTAGGATTTTTAAAATTTAAAAAATTGAACATAATTAACATGTCTTATTTACAAAATTGAGTTGTCTACAAGTATGAGAGGAATATGAACCTAGGTAACATTTGTAGTGTTCTTATTACCAATACATCCATAGGAAAAAATATCACACTGAATTTATGATGGTTTATCTAAGGAAAAACAAGGGCCAACAATAAATAATAGAAAATGTACAAGAGATTTATAAAAAAATTGGATAATATATATTAAATTTGAAAATATTAACATTCCTTGTATATATTTATGACAGAATTAGTTTTTTACAAGTTAGAGAAAAATTTGAACCTTGCATACTTCCTGAAGTGTCCTGTAACAATCATGGCCATGGTAACAACTCTTGTATAAATTTCCTTACTATTGACTTGAAATAAGGAAATAACATTAGCTGACCAAAAGAATACAATAGACACCAAAAGAAAAGTTAATAATAGTCTTGAATTACACTAATCGAACATTATCAATCTACATTTACAACAAAACTGACTTATTTACAAGTTAAGAACAAAATTTGAACCTAGGTGAAGTTTCTCATTGTGTCCTTTTTATGCTTATAGTCACAACTCTCTTATCAAATGCTCCATAAAATTTTATAAGGGAAAAGAAGTTCTTCCAAATAAATACAATGGAGATCAATAAGTAAACAATGCAAATCATGATAACTTGATATTCTAGAGATATTTACAACAAAAGTGAGTTGTTTACAAATAAGTGGAAGATTTAAACTGTGATCACCCTATTAGGACTACCACCATTACTGTCACACCCATAGTAAGAATTTTTGTATGGAATGTTCCATACCATGAGCTCCAAATAAGGAAAACTTAAAGAACAATATTTGACCAACAAAATGTAGAAGGAATATGATAGACCTGGGAAAAAGACAAATACAATGCACAAAACTGTAATTTCTATATGTATATTTTCAACAAATTTGATTTGTTCAGAAGTTAGGATATACATTGTCAACAACTACTAGAACGATTGTTAGGTGTCTTGGATCTTTCTAGTGATTCCTGGGTTCACAATTCACTATTGATGTTCGGAATCTAGCCCGACCTTCAATGTAAGCAGGTTTTGGTCCTAGGTGGAAAACTGGAAATCAATTACTTAATATAGAAAGGAAGAATCTAAGAGCATACACTAAATATAGTGGTATTTGCAGAACACAAAATGAGATTGAGCTATGCACACAATTGTTCCTCTCTTGTACAATCAATAAGATCCCTTTGTATTGTATTCATATGGAGCTAACTCGAAAGATATTTATTATTTTGTCTAGTTTTGATCAGTTACATAAAATTTATATCTATGAGTTATGACCAATTTTGTTACTATAGTTACATTGAAATACTTTGGATCCATAGGGCCTATTTAGTATATAACAATTATTTGAGAGTAACATATAGCATGTGACAATGAACATATAGTTGAAAACTTTTGAAGGTCCTAGCAAATTGGAGATTGGCTTACCTTATATGTTTGTTGTTGTTACATTTCAAACCCTTCTTTAATTTATTATTTTCATTCTACTTAATTATGGTTATGAAAATTCTAACAATTTTTATTCAAACATGGTGGGGTATCAGTTTGAGTCCATTGATATTCCTGAGGACAAGGGTGTACTATTTTGGTTGTTCTAGGGTTCGCATACAAACTCATTCAATGCAGTTTGGGAAGAAATATTGGATAGATGATCTTGCACTAGTTCAATTTTTCTTTCCCCACAATAGAAGGTTTTAGTCAAGTGATGGGAACTTTTATGGAATCTTAATGGTCCATCTAGTGGTATGGAGCACTTTCTAAAGTTCTTTGGTTCACTTTCTTAGTGTAGATTGGTGCCATATTTTCCATATTTTTCACACATGCTTTCCCAGTATTGATGTACATTAGTTTTTTTGTTATAAAAAGATTTTATTTGAACAAGCTTCTCTTTTGCTTTGAAATTAGTATATGGATGCAATCCATAACATGAATTATCCTGAGTGGATTTAACATAGCATGTAACTGAATATTTTCTTACATTAAAAAAATGTGTTATATGTTAGGTACCAAGTGAAGTTCTTATATGTTTTCTTGGCAATAATATTTGAACACAATTGTTAGTCTTTTTAGTCGAGTTAATTGGGACAAATTTTTAAGTTACCTCAATATACAAAATTTTGGCTCGTGAAGGGATAAATGCAGAACCACTTGCATGAGATTTTAAATATTTTGAGCTAAGGGTACGCATATATTTCTGTAGCTATTTGCATCCTTTGATTCTAGCATTTTTTTGAGTTTTTATGCTCTTAAAATGATATTTTGATTATGGATGTTTATGTTATTATTTTCCTCATCTTAGTTTCTTTAAGCCATCCCTTATAATAAAATAGTACTACTAAAATGGTTGGTGTTTGAAATGTAACTAGTCTATGCTTCTAGCCTTTTACTTGTCTAACCTTCTACTTTGCAAGAGTCTAAGTATATAGGCGTGCTTTTGGTTTTGTAAAGGTTAACCCCTATTGAATATTTTAATTTACTTGCAAACTCAAAGCATAACTAAATAAAATTATAGAATCAATGTGAGGTGCATGTAAGAACCCTTACTAGTTGAAATTGAATTTTTTCCTTTGCTGGTCTGAAAATTTCTGATCTGTCTTGCTTGCAAAGTACTTAAAATTTTTAACTTCTATCTTCAACAAGGGTTTGTAATATCATGTAGATTGAAAGGTTCCAAGCATAGATCCAAACAACATGAAATGAACTTGAAACATAGATATTAGGCTTGTGCAGACATAATTAAGTTTTTGAATAGGTGGCAAGGTATGGGGAGGCCTGGAGGTATGATTTGCAATAAACCCTCCTTTTGAGGGCCTAAAATCAAGGGTTTGATAGTTTTCTATGTTAGAAGAGTCATTTCTGGAAACTAATTATGGATTTATTGGTTTGAGGCCATTGGAAATGCTTCCCCAAAGTTTCAGTTGTTTGTGATTAGTCTAAAGATGGGTTGCTTTGTAATTTAGGTATAATTAACCTAATTAGGACAACGTAGGAGTGGGAGTTTCAGGAGTTTGGACCAAAGGACTAGTGTCTTATCTTGAGATAGGTTGTGTAACTTCCAAGAGGGTGTCTAAATCAATTATTTTTTTGTAGTCATTTGGCAGGTTTGGGAGTTATGGCCTAAAAACAAGATTTGCATGGCTACTAGAGTTGAGGGTATGGGGAAGGGAGCCCTAAGTTAGTTTTAGACTTTGTGAGTGATTTGGATTGGAAAAATTGGCCATCTTAATATTGTTAGATGCCTCTCAAAGGCATGTTGAAAATTTGAGTTGTTCTGAGTTCCTTGTGTCTCCATCACCTAGTTCCCCTGATGCAATGATAAAAGGCAAGAGTAACACTATCAACAACAGTTTGAAATGTCAAATCGATATTTCAAGTCACCTTGACATGTCCATCGGAAAAAATCTCCCTGATGATCTCCTTCGGCCAAACATCTACCATCAAAACGAGTTAGAAATCTTACTTTGACAGTTTTGGTCACACCGACGACGGTTCTTATTGGCAAGACATTCATAGGTCACACCAACATCGACCAAACTTCTACTATCAGAATGAGTTTGAAATATCACTCTAATAGTTCAAGTCATACTGATGACTTCTGTCGGCAAGACAGGTCCTAGGTCACACCGTTATGATCCCTTCAAGACTTTAGAACAAAACTGCTTATCGACAAGAAATTCCAAGGGTCTCAGCGATTCTTCTCTTTCAGGAGTTCCATGTCAGTAAGTTTGAGGCACTTTTTCCAATTAAACAATTTTAGAGGTTTTGATCAAGACATTCATGTGGCAACCTCAATCAAATTCCCTACAAATATATACACATAGGCCACATCTCTTACTACTTGCACACATTCTCTAGCCCAACCTCCTCAAAGCATCTCTAAGGATTTGGAATTGATAATCCGTATCCTTGCAATTCCATGAATAATCAACTACTCTGAGGAAGTAAGGGCCCTCTATACATGTGACCATTATGTTGATGAAATTGTATTCCTTCTATTTTATTTGATGAAAGCTCTCAATTTTTGGTGTGTTTACCTTATATAATATCTATTCTCATATTTTAGAGGTTATAGATCAAGAGGATGAGTTTAGTGTGGTGAATAATCACTGCCCTAGTTTGAAAATATGGTTTTATGAGTAAAGATGGAGGTTAGAGTCTAGGGTTTATAAAAATATCTTTAGAAGTGGAATTTTCAGGGAATAATAAGCTTGTGCAGACCAAATAAAGAGTGATCCAAGTATTGGTTGTGAGAGTTTGGGTTTGGAGATAGAAGAAACTAAAGACCCCTATGGTAGCCAAGGCCTAAAGAGGCATAATTCTGACTGAGACAGTCAATTTTGAATCATTTGGTCCAAAAGGACCTATAACCCACTTTGACATATGTTTTAACCAAGCCAAAAAGGTATCTAAAGGTGTGGTTAGTTTTGGGTAAACGTGTTTATCTTGGGAGAAAAGCTCTGACATACCATTTTGCAGACCTACAAATAAGGAGGTGGGGGTTGGGAGGGAATTTGAGTGGTGGGTGGGAGGCCCCTTCTTCCCGCGGCTGGTATAGTTGGCATAGCGAACGGCTTTCTTGAATCCTCGACGTCATGAATGAATTCTTTATCAAAACTAGAATTGCCTTGCTGACTGACGGAATTGTCCGTCTTCACCCACTATGCACCATTCTCTATATGGATAATCAGCTCCCCGGGAATGGGAGTTGGAAGTGAACGGTAGTATCTGGAGTTGGAAGTGAGCTTGGTCTTGGTAGGGGTAGTATCTATTGGAAGTAGGTAGTATCCATCTTTCAAGCCAAGAAATAGAATGGGGAAGGGGCGAACGAATCGGCCTAAGAATAGTAAGAGGGGCGCGGAGATGAGTCCGCTCCTTTCTCCACATGGTACACTGGATAGTATAGATGGTTTGGGAGGACAAATGATGGGTATCGATTCATATGTATGATTCCTGTTAGTTAGAAGGATCACCCTTCCCACTCATATCTCATGACGGTGACAGAACACGAAGAGGAAAAGAATGAATGACCCATCATGATTAGTATCCAAGAATCACCACACCTTATGAAGGAACTAGGACCAAATGAGGAAACCCGTGTTCTTGTGGTTTGTGATAAGTTGAATTATGTTGAGTTAACCCTAATGGAGAGGTCTCAGGTTTAGAGTTGGTGGCTTGTACCTTTTATTCTAAAGTTTGTATTTGTAAAAGCTATTATAGCTCAATGAGGATAGTTTGGTGATGAGATGGTCTTGTACTGATATTTGAAGGAACCTAGTCTATTTTAGTCAATAATTTTCAAGTTGTTAAAGGTGGTTTGAAGGCTTGATAAAATATTGGAACTCTGATTGTTGTGTGGATGTTTGATGGCTTAATGAATTTTGTGTTTTGAGGAATGAATAATGAGTGAAATATGAGCAAACAAACAAGGATGGTTTGTTTAAGATTGAGTTTGGTCAAACTGAGATTGTAGAAGGTATTTCTTTCTTTCTTTACTTGCATCAAAATACTCCTAAGCCTATATTCATATGTATTCTATAGGCAACAAGAAAAAACATCCACACAACCACCACAGGTTTAACTAGCATCTTAATGATATAGTTTAGAGTGTCCTCAAGATAGCCAACATGGGAAAGAAGGTCAACCATGCACACATAATGATCAATTGTAGGTGTAATGAAATAATACTTACTCATGTGATTGAAGTATGTACAACCCTCATCCACTAAACCTCCATGGATGCATGCACATAGAATACAAACAAAGCTTACAATGTTAGGATATGTTTCAGAGTGCTTCATTTATTCAAATATTTTGAGAGCATCCTTGCAAAATCTATTTTGTGCATATCCTACAATTATTGCATTCCATGAGATGACATCTCTTTGAGGAATTCCATCAAATAGTTCACATGCCTTGTGTACGTTTCCACATTGTGCATACATGTCTAATAGAGCATTTCCAACCATAATATCTGACAAAAATCCCCCATCCATTATGTTCTAATGGATGTTCATACCTTGCTCCAAAGCTTCCGTTTTGGCACAAGCAAGGAGGATGTTAGCATAGGTTGTGGAATTTGGCTTCACACCTACTAATTTCATTTTTTGAAATTTTCTAAAGCCTTTTCAGCAAATCCATTTTGTGCATATCCCGCAATAATTGTATTCCATGAGATGACATCTCTTTTAGGCATTTTGTCAAACAGTTCACATGCCTTGTCTATCCTTCCGCATTTTGCATACATGTCTACTAGGGAAATTTCAACTACAACATCTGACAAAATTCCTCTATTATTTATGCTTTGATGTATGTTCATACCCTGTTCCAAAGCCCTCATTTTGGCACAGGAAGGAAAGATGTTGACAAAGGTTGTGGAATTTTGCTTTATACCTTCCAATTGCATTTGCTTGAAAGTTTCTAAAGCATTATCAACAAATATGTGCATATCCAACAATAGTTGTAGTCCAAGAGATGACATCTCTTTGAGGCATTCTATCAAAAACTTCACATGCTTTCTCTATGCTTCCACATTTTGCATACATGTCAACCAAAGCATTTCCAACTATAATATCAGACAAAAATCCCCCTTCTATTATGCTTTGATGGATGTCCATACCTTGTTCCAAAGCTTCCATTTTGGAATAGGAAAAGATTTATATCAGATGTCCCTTGTAGTGCTTTACAATGATTGAAAAGGTTATTTCTTATGAATGGAGTAATAAATTTATAACCTATCAACAAATGTGGTTGAAATTTGCAGGCAACAAATTTGGATTTTGATGAACACAAAGGATGAATAGTTATTGGAAGGGTAAATTATGGTACTGTTCCCAGAGGTATGGAGATAAAGGTAAAGGCTATTTTAGATATCCCTTTGCTTTCTACAAAGAGTGGAATATATATCCCACTTTGTTCATTGTGAATAATAACCAATTCTCATCTAAATTGAGTGAAATAATGGGCTGCAGTTTGTTACAAAGGAACCATCTTGAGGTAGTGTCACCCTCCTGAACAAACATTTTGTTCAAGAAAAAATAGGAATATCATATAATAAGCTCAATTGGTGGGTGTTGATCTTGACTATTTGAATTAACTCATTTTATATAATTTAGTAATTTGTGCAATTTTTCAGTGAAGCCTTTGTCATCTTTCCTTGTATTGGTCCATTTTTACAGCTCATCACTGCACTCCATGTCTATCACTCATGCATTCTTGAAAAGATCTATTAGGGCATCTGTTGTTCAGAGGTTAAAATCCTTGTGTATTTTTCACTCTAGGGGATTTTGTAGGGTATCCATTAGAATTAGATATTTTCTACAGAGATAAGAAGGGAGAATGATATGGACTATTTCATGGAACAAAAAAAAGACTTTGAACCCCATTGAAATTTAGAGTGCTATAAGAGAATATACGTTTGAGGGTGGTTGCAATGGATTGCTAGTTATATTTTATTTTATTTTTTATTATTTTATTTTCTGAGTAGAAGTGGGTTTTCTTGCTTTCGGAGATGACCATGAATCTAATGCTTGAAAATTTTTGAGCTTTTGTTGTTTCTTGGAGGTGTATGGAATCAATCCTTTTTGAAAGTTTTGTGTTTTAGAGCATGTTGGGAGCTTCAAATCCACCAAAATTCCAAGAGAAAAGATAGAATGCATTGGATATAGTGTGGTGCTCATCCTCTGCATAGATTTTTATTGATATGAACTTGAGGTATTGGATCCACATTATTCTCTTGATGGTTTTTTCATCAAGTGTTATAACTTATATTAAAAAATTGACTACCTTTTGTGGTTGGTTTTATTTTTTCTATTTGGTTGCCTTTGATTCTTTGAGTTCCTTGGTATTGACTATATTAGGAAGCCATGGCTTTCTCAAGCTTTGAAATATGATTCCTTGAGCCCTGACACCATTTGCAGTAGGTTGTAGTCTTAAAATGTCTGCTTAGACATGATGATTTTGAGCAAGGATTTATAGGTTCATTTCATGACACATATATATCCAAACATAAAAATTCAATGGTTATTGCAATGCATGGTAGTAATTTTATGAGCAATAAGCTTTTGCTAAAGAGAGCCAAAAACTAGTTGATGCACATTATTTTGCAAAAGAGTGGAAGACAATGGGTTAGTTAGATGCATTTTCAAACCATTTGAGATGTGGATCTGGAAGATCCAAAAATGTTAATATAACAATACAAGAGAAAGAAAATGGGTTGACAAATAATGTCATTTATATGCTTGTACTAGATCAAATGCTATTCTTGTAGACTTGTGAAGTTAATAATATTTCTGAACCAAGTTTTATTTTTCAGTATTAATTGAATTCATGATGCATGTAATGTATTAAACAATGAGTTTAATTATCACCTATCATTTGTGTGAAATTTTAATGAACACATGTTTTTCCCGCTAAGTTTTTCAATGCTTTTTATTTGTTATTTTCTCTAATGAAGTGTTCAGTAGAAGTATTTCCATGTTACCAACTGAACCATGAACTAGATGTTCCCATTTCTGGAAACTCCTAGTTCTTGCATTAGTCTGTTCCGTTTTAACATGTAGAGATTCTTTTGTCACTTTTATTTTAAGCTATATGCAGCTTGTTTATAATTGTTGATGAAAAAATAGCCTCAATAATTATGTTTGTAGTTGATCAAGTAAGTTTGATTTCTTGTAAGAATAGATGAGCTTTGCACCATCTTAGCCTTGTTCTTTGCCTCCTGACCTAATCATGTACTTTGGGTTTTAAAGTGGAAAGCTTATAGTGAGTGCATTGCATGGCTTTTGAGACCCATATTGACACGATGAAATTTGTTAGCTTTTGACTAATCTGATAACCAAAAAGGAATTTTCATTTAGAGTTTGGAGTTATTTTGTACAAGATAATCTTGATACTTAATAGAAAAAATATGCATCAAATAACAAAGTATTGAGTATGGATTTTTTTAGAACATTTTCTAATATAATTTTTTTCATGTTATTCAGTGAGGATGAGTTAAGGACATATTTGAAAGACAAAGATGCTTATAACAAAATTCTACATTCTATAGGTGAAGTGAAGCATATGGATAGTGTAATTTTTCTCAACCATATTCTTGTAATGTATTTAGAGATGTTCTCTACATAATGTATTGTGACCTACATCTATATGTGGGGATGTTTTGGGATTAATTGAAAACATGTTTCCCAATTGTCAAGTTTTTTCAAGGAAAAATGATTATTTTTGAAGCAAATGGCAGTGCAAAAATGAAAAAAAAATGTATTTTTGAATATGTAAGCGAGATTGATTATATTGCTCAAAAAAATATTGATTACATTGTAAGGTGCATTTCCTACACCGCATATACCTGCTACTCAATTCAAAATGCTATTGAATTTTCTAAGGATTTGGTAACAAAGGGCCTCTTCACCTCACCCCTACCAGACACTATAATTTTTTTTATTGTTAAGCCAATTGCCTAGATTACATTCTACATAAGAGACTTGCAGATTGCCACGCAGGGCTTGACTTACTACATGATTCTCCAAAGGATCTTTTGATTCTATGAGCCTGCTACAAAATGTAGACTAAAAATTCTATGAGCTTTCGACTTACTACATGATTCTCCAAATGAATATGGCCATAATTTAATTATCTATTGTGTTGTGTTGGCCAACTAAAAAAATAGTGTTGTTGGAAACATAGCTGGCACACTCACAGAAAACTCGTGAGTTTTAAAAAAAAACAAGTTTTTTTGAGGTTTACTTGCCAAACCCCAAAAAATGAGTTTTTTTTTTCGAAAAACTCGCCAAAAACTCGTGAGTTCTTAGTGGCGAGTACTCACCAAAAACTCGCGATTCTGTGCAAAAAACTCGATTGCGTAGAAATAAAGTCAAAAAACATCTTTTTTAGTTTCATTTCATTTTGAAATTGAATGATACTTTGTATGAGGAGATACCCCCCCCCCCGAAGCAAGGAGATATCATTTCCAATGATTTTCCATCGAGGAGAGCAGATTCAAATGCCATTTTGTGTGGATTTTGAAGAGAAATTCGATTCACAGGTAGGGTTTTTGTTTTTGTTTTATGTTTTTGCTTAATCATTTTCTTTCATTATTCCTGCAAAATAATCATTCCAAATTGAAAAAAAGTCATGATATAGCACAAAGAAATATTTTTTTTGCATTTAGAATCCAAAAAACAAGATTCATCACAATATTTTGTTGATTTTTGCTGATTTTTTTCATTTTTTTCACTGTTTTTTTCATTTTTTAGACCTAGGTTCATTTTTTTGTGTAGAATGATAAGATTAGTTAATAATGTTAATTTATAATTCATTTAAACACATTTTTATCAATTTAAATCAAATTTAGCTCTATATCTTTTAAGTTTTAAATTTTTAATGATTTAGGTTGTTTTTTAAATTATTTTGTATTAAAAAACTAATATGTTGTACATATTTTTTGTATGTGTAGATTGATATTGGTCATTGAATACACAATATAATGGATTTTGGCTTTGGTTCAGCATCAGGTTCTGCCCCCTCCCCATCAAGTTCCAGCCTGCCCACACCATCATCATGGGTTCCAGGCACTCATCCTCCAGGGGCTAGAGACCCTACATGGAAGTATGGTGTGAGAGGGCACGTACTTGGAACAGTTGTTTGTAGTGAGTGCAGTAATACATATCATGGAGGCATAAATCACATCAAATACCATCTTGCAGGAATTCCTCAGCATGATGCCATGCCTTGTAAGTAGCCCAAAGAAGAGATTAGAAGAGAGATGCTTGCACTACTTTCAATTGCTAAGGAAAGAAAAATGCAAAGGGAGAGGGAAAAAAAAGCCATAGTAGCTACCATAGCTAGTGGACATGCGCATGCCCATGGTCAAACTTAGGAGTATAGGGCTGAGCACATGGAGATAGAGTGAGATGAGGAGGGAGATATTGGCGTTGTGGGCTCTCTTCGTGGTCCACAGATTCACATTCATAGCACAACCACAACTATACTGTCCTCTAGGACACCTGTTTCCTCTAGTTTAACTTCGACTAGAGTGCCAATGCCACCACCACCTTCATCTTCACGCAACCCACAAATTTTTTTTGTGCCTCAAAACACATCAGGAGAACAGGTATCATTGGAGGCTACAGGGTGGAACAAGGAGGTACATCAACATGCCGACTTGGCATGTGCTGAGTTTTGGTATTTGAATAACATACCATTTAATGTGGCGAGTAGTCCCTATTGGCACAATATGGTCACTGCATTGACAGTTGTGGGAAAAGGCTACAAGCCACCTTCTTGCAAAGATTTGAGTGGGAGATAAGTGAAAGTCAACTTAATTTTATGCTAAGTTTATGTTCTTTAAATCAAATTAATTTATTATTTATTATTTATGTTGCATTCAAGCTATTTTTTGTTTAAAACTTACAATTTTGTACTTATTTAATTATTTTACTTTGTACCTACAGGTTGCTCACAAATGCAACCCAAAGGGCAACGCAAGTGGTTGAAGAACAAAAAAATAAATGGAAGAAATATGGCTGCTCCATTCTTTCTGATGGGTGGATGGATGGGAGAAACCACACCATCATTAACTTTTTGGTTGCTTGCAAAGGTGAAGTTGTGTTTTGGAAGTTGATGGATGCTTCCAACATGATAAAAACTTTAGATACATTGTGTACATTATTGGAAGAAGTTGTGAAGGAGGTGGGGATTGCTATTGTGGTGCAAGCTATCACAGATAATGCAACAGTGCATGTGGCAGCAAAAAGAATGCTTGAGATTAGACATCCATCACTCTTTTGGTCACCTTGTGCGGCCCATTGCATTGACCTTCTTTTGGAGGACATAGGAAAACTTGTTTGGGTGGCACCGATTATAGTGATTCAAGGAGCATCATAAAATTTATCTACAATCACCCTTGGGTTCTTAGCTTGATGAGAGATCATACGCAAGGGAAGGAGTTGGTGAGACTAGGTGCCACAAGGTTTGCAATGATTTTCATAACGTTGCAAAGCATTTTGGATTCTTTGGGCTCTTTAAAACAAATTTTTGTGAGTCAAGCACATAATGATTCCTCATATTCGAAGAATCTTGAAGGAGAGAGAGTTGCTACAATAGTCTTTGACCCCTTGTTTGCACAAAAAGCTACAAAGATCGTGAAGGTAACTTCAAAACTTTGATTTTAATTTTAAACTCAAGTTAAATATAAATATATATATATTTTTAATTTAACTTTAAGCCTTTCATTATACATTTCTAACTTTAATATTTTTGTATTTTTAATCTAGGTGTCAGAGCCCTTGGTAAGAGTCCTTCGCTTGGTAGATGGGGATCAAAAACCCATGGGATATATTTATGAGGCCATGGATAGGGCCAAAGAGGCTATCAAAATTTACTACATGGGGGACAACCTGAAATTTTATCCCATATGGTAAATTGTTGATAGGAGGTGGAACAATCAACTCCACCAACCCATCCATGCAGCAGGGTACTTCCTCAACACTTCTTATCTCTTCTCAGAGAGCTTCTCTGATCCTAATGGAGAGGTTATGGAGGGGCTCATGACATGATTTCAGAGGATGGAATCTGAGGTCGCAGCAAGAGACCACATCATCAATGAGTTGGATATGTACAGGGAAGCAACTGGTAATCTATTTTCTTCGAAGCTGGTTGTTCGAGGAAGAACCACTCTGCCACTAGGTATAAAATTGGGAGTCTTTAACTTTTAAGTTTATTTCACATGCATCTTATAATTTGATAAAATGTGTTTTGACTTTTGAGTCTTTGACTTTGTTTTCTAACTCTTCAATATTTATTTATTTTGTAGAGGTTTGGTGGAAAAATTGGGGTGGAAAAACCCCACATCTTCAAAAAATTTCCCTCCGCATATTATGTCAGCCCTGTAGTGCATCCAGTTGTGAGCGCAACTGGAGCTTGTTCGAGTCCATTCACACGAAAAAGAGGAACAAGTTAGCACAAAAGTGCCTCAATGATCTTGTCTTTGTGCAATACAACCTTTGGTTGTGCACAAAGAGAGTAGAAGAAAAATCACTGGATCATATTGATTTAGATGAGATAGATCCTTATAGTGATTGGATAGGGCGAGATGAGCAACCTCCATTGTTTAACGTGGATAAGATCTTTGAATTTGAGAGACAAGCAATGGAGGATGTGGGTGCATAAGGAGATGTAGGGTTGGAGGACATTGTTGAGGATATGGATGAGATTCAGCTAGAGCCATAGGCACAAGCGAGGAGCAAGCAATAGTAGCACCGCGAGAGCGATCACTGCCACCACCATCACACACACATGAGAGGACTAGAGGACCCAGCCCTTCTTCCCTAGCTGTTGCTAGACTAGGGAAGAGGAAAGCCTAGCATGTTTTATTTAGTTACTATTTAGTATTTGCTTCTAGTTTTATTTTTATTATTTTCATGTATCAGACTTTCAAGCTTTTAGCCATCGAGATTCCGCATAAGAATGCGATTTTGTTATCAATTTACATTAAAGTAAATCAAAATTAATAGAAAACACTTTTGTACTCATTTATGGATTCATTGAATTCATCTTGTCATTGAATTTTGCAAAAAAAATGTGTTTCTAATGAAATTTATGCAATTTTTTAAGTTCTCGAGTTTTTTACCGAGTTTTTTCCAAGTTTTAAAAACTCTCAAATTTTAGTTTTGGCGAGTTTTTGCTTGGGGCGAGTTTTCCAACTATGGCTGGAAATACTCAACCTATATTCATATATGATCCACATGTACCATAGATTTAACTAGCATCTTAGTAATAATGTTTAGGGTGTCGTCAATATAGCCAGCATGGGCATGAAGGTCAACCATGCACACCTAATGATCAACTATATATGTAAATTGTAATGCAATAAGGGTTACTGATGTGTGATGTGCAACCCTCATCCACTAAACCTACATGAATGCATGCACCTAGAACCCAAGCAAAGCTTACAATGTTAGGATGTGTTCCAGAGTACTTCATTAATTCAAAGATTTTGAGAGGTTCCTTGCAAAATCCATTTTGTGCACATTCTGCAATCAATCATTTCATTCCATGAGATGACATCTCTTTGAGGCATTTTGTCAAAAAATTCAGGTGTTTTATTGACGATTCCACATATTGCATATATGTCTACCTATCATAGATACAACACTTTAATATAATAGAGTGTGGAGGTTCAAATAAGCTCCCTGATTCCATTGGAAAGCTGTCACAACTGCAACACTTGAGCATAGAAGGGTGTAAAATTTTAAATAACCTCCTTGATTCTATTGGCAACTTGTCACAGCTGCAACACTTGATCATAAAAGATTGTAGAGGTTTAAATAACCTTCCTTATTCCACTAGAAACCTGTCACATCTACAGTACTTGAAAATAGTAAGTTGTAGAGGTTTAAATAACCTCCCTGATTCCATTGTCAACCTATCACAAATGTAGCACTTGAAAATAATAGGAAGTTTCAAAGGTTTAAATAACCTCCTTAATTCTATTGACAATCTATTGCACCTGTACCATTCAAAACTAAAATATTGTCATGGTTTTAATAACCTCCTTGATTCCATTGGCAACCTATCACAACTAGAACCTTGAACATAGAAGTGTGTGAATGTTTAAATAAACTTCCTGATTCCATTGGCAACCTATCACAAATGCAACACTTGAACATGGTAGGGTGTATATATTTAAATAACCCACCTCATTCCATTGGCAACCTATCACAATTGTAGCACTTGAACATATAAATGTGTAAAATTTTAAATAACCCCCCTGATTCTATTGGCAACCTGTCACAACTGCATCACTTGAACATAGAAGACTGTAGAGGTTTAAATAACCTTCCTGATTCCATTAGCAAACTGTCACATCTACAACACTTGAAAATAGAAATTTGCAGAGGTTTAAATAACCTCCCTAATTCCATTGTCAACCTCTCACAACTGCAACACTTGAATATAACAGGAAATTTTAAAGGTTTAAATAACCTCCTTGATTATGTTGACAATCTATCACAACTGCAACACTAAAAAATAAAATATTGTCACAATTTAAATAACCTCCTTGATTTCATTTGCAACCTGTCACAGCTGCAACACAACCAATTGCAATTGCTAACAATTTTTTGTAAAACCTACAATCATTGCATTCCATGATATAACATCTCTTTGAGGCATTTTGTCAAACAATTCACGTGCTTTGCCTATGCTTCCACATTTTGCATGCATATCTACCAAAGCATTTCCAACCATAATATCTAACAGAAATCCACCTTCTGTTATGCTTTGATAGTAAATACCTTTTCCAAATCTCCCATTTTATTACAGGCAGGGAGTATGCTAGCAAAGGTTCTAGAGTCTAGATTTACACTTGCCAATTGCATTTTCTTGAAAGTTTCTAAAGCCTTTTCAAAAAATCCATTTTGTGCATATCTTGCAAGATTGCAATCCATAGACCACATTTCTTATTGGGATACTACTATGTATTATATATGCATTGATGGATATTCATATCTTGTTTCAAAGCTCCCATTTTGGAACAGGCGGGGAGGATGTTGACAAAGGTTGTGGAATTTAGCTTTACACCTACAAATTGTATCACTCAAATTTTTTTAAAGCCTTTCCACCAAATTCATTTTGTGCATATCTATTGTAGATGTCCTTAAGCTATATGACAAAGGTGTATATACAATTTGAGATCAATTGATAAGTTGAGACATGTAATGTTGATTTGATTTACATTTTACTTAAGATATAATTTCATTGCATTGTTGAATTTCATAGTTCAATAATTGGGATTCTCAATGATCTTGTATACCCAAAGTGTATGTGATAGAAATAAATTAGGTAGTCATGCCGATTAGTTTGTCAATTTGAATTATTTTGAGTTCATAAGTACATAGTGATAAGTTTTGATAAATAATATAATTTCTTGTTGCATTTATCATAGAAACAAAGGCCTCTTTTGATTGTAGCAGAGGATGTAGAGAGTGAAGCATTGGCTACTTTGATCTTTGAAATTGATTTTTTTTTTTTTACTAAATTGATAATGTTTGAAGTTTCTTTTTCTTTCTTAGATGTTGAGTCTAATTAATAAGTTTAATGTTGTGTTGCAACTTTTAGGTGAGTATGTTGATATGATAAAGGCTAGCATTGTCGATCCTCTAAAATTTATCAGAATTGCATTAGTTGATGCAGAAAGGTAAAACTATTTATCTTTATTATAATTAGTGGAACTTGCAACTACAATATCTGATAAAAATCTACTTCCAAATATGCTTTTGATGGATGTTATATCTAATTTTGATACATTCACTATATCTAGCACCTAAGTTTAGGGTGCCATAGTTGGAAAAGGAAAAGAAAATGTTTGAATTTTATCCCTTGTATTATTTGACTTTTTTGAGTTTTTGATGTGCAAATTTTGAAACGTTACTTTCAAGCTGCAGCTCCAAATTGGAGAAGTGAAAGGTGGATACTAGCGAGGAAGAGTTTGGATGAGCTGAAACCAATTGTGGCTGGAAAGTTGTGGATTTGCAAGGGGATTAAATTGGTCGAGCCTCTATAGGAGCTCGCTACCCTTCCAAAAGGACCAGAGTTAAGGAAGGGGAAAACAATATAAGTATATGCAAATAGGAGCATTTTGTTTATATAGTGTCTGTAAGTTGTACAGTGTCATTGAGACATTGAATGTAACCAATGAGATTTTGATTTTCCAATGAGGCTTGATGAAATAATTTTTCAGAGTGGTGTTTTCTCCACTCATAAATACTATGTTGTGGTTCCTCTTGATTTGTTATTTGTTTGTGTTTGTGTCTAATCAATCATATTTGTTCAAGCATTTTAGTCTTCATTTCATGGTGCTTCTTCAACATTTTAATATCTATGATACTTGAAGTTTATATGCATAAATTTTTGAGGATTAATTAAGTTAGATTTGATTTTGTAATGACTAAATATATGACTAAAGTAATGACTAAATTAATGACTAAATATATGACTAAATTAATGACTAAATATATGACTTTAAATTGATGACTAAATATATGAGTAAAGTAATGACTACCATGGATAAATAAATGACCAGTTAACAACAATCAATGACTAAATATATGACTAAATAAATCAGTACCATGACTAAATAAATGACTAAATTAATGACTAAATCAATGACTAAATAAATGACCAAATCAATGACCAAATCAATGATTAAAATCAATGACTAAATAAATGACTAAAATTGTTTAGTCATAAATTTAGTGGTGTTATAAATGACCACAAATAAACTACTAATAGTCACGTGACTAAAGTTAGTCATTTATATGCAATTTTTAGTAGTTTATTTAGTCATATATTTTTGTTTGTGTACTAGTGCTTAGATGATCTTGGTAATCAAGTGAAGCTTCAAGGGACACGTAGAGAGGTCAAAATTCTTCAAATCTTATCAATGTAATTGTTAAGGGCTAAGAAGAAAGGGTGCAAACTCTTTGTAGTCAAGATGGAATAAGTTGAAGAAAATATTGATGACTTGGGATCACAGAGCTTCCAAGAGATGGAAGATGGTGAAATGGAAGAAACTGGAATGTCAAATATGGAGAGGTATCTTATACTAAGAATTTTTTCGGATGTGTTTCCAGATGAATTACCCAGGTTACCACTGAAAAGGGTTTTTGACTTTTCAATTGATATAGTTCTAGGATCCAAACTTGTTTCTAAGGTACCTTATAGAATGATGAAAACCAAGCTAATGGAGCTTAAGACATAGTTGGATGAACGTTTTTCTAAGGGGTTGATAAGACCAAGTGTTTCACCTTGGGAAGCACCTGTCATCTTTGTGAAAAAGAAGGATAGTACTTTGTGTTTGTGTATAGACTATCACATGCTTAACAAAGCTATACTGAAGAATAAGTACCTGTTACCACACATTGATGATTTATTTGATCAAATGAGGGGAGATGCCATATTTTCTAAGATAGATCTAAGATTTGGATAGCATTGGTTGAGAAGTAAGGATGAAGACATCTTTAAAACTGCATTTAGAACCATATATGGACACTATGAGTTTACAGTTCTACCCTTTGGTTTAATGAATCCACCTACAAAATTTATGAACCTTATGAACAATGTATTTAGGGATTGCCTAGATAAATTTGTCTTAGTTTTCCTAAATGAGATTTTGATTTACTCAAGGAATGAGGAGGAACATTGTAGGTATTTAGAGATAGTTCTACAACGACTTAGGGAACATAAGTTGTATGCAAAACTCTCTAAGTGTACCTTCTTCTAGAAGAGAGTGCATTATCTTGGACATGTGATATTAGCAGAGGAAATTTTAGTAGATCCAACTAAGATCAAGGCAGTGCTTGAATGGACAGTACCCAAGAATATCTCAGAAGTAAGAATTTTTATGGGTTTGGTGGGATACTATAGAAAGTTTTTTACAAACTTATCCAAGATAGCCTTTTCAATCACTTCTTTGTAGAGAAAAGGGAAGAAGTTTTGAGTGGAAAAAGAAGTATCAAGAAGAATTTGACCTACCCAAAGAGAATTTAACTACCACACAAATCTTTAAAGTACCAGATCCTAAGGGTGACTTTACTGTTATCACAAATACATCAGGAGACGACTTAGGGGGTGTATTAATGAAAGAAGGGAAAGTAATTGCTTATGAATCAAGGAAGTTGAAACCTTATGAGTAGAATTATGCATCACATGATTTGGAGTTAGTAGCTATGGTTCACACATTGAAAATGTGGAGGCATTACTTGTTAGGGAAACCCTTTGAAATGAAAATTGATCATCATGGGTTGAAGTATCTATTCACTCAACCTAATTTGAATTCTTGACAAAGAAGATGGTTAGAGTTAATATCTTATTATGAATTTAATATCAGATATATTAAAGGGAAATAAAATCTAGTTATCGATGCCTTGCGTCGAAGACATCATATTGCTTCAATAGTGACCATTCAAATTGACTTTAAAGGACAATTATTGTAGAAATGCAAAGAGGATGAGTACTATTTGCAAGTTAAGCAAGCACTCACTAGAAATCCACATAATGCTAGGTATGAAGGTTTACATTTTGAACCTAGTGGTATACTTAGGTATAAGGGGAGAATGTATGTACCTAACTTAGAAGAATTAAGCAATTTAGTATGGAAAGAAGTACATGAAGCAACATACTTTGGACACCCTGGTGTGACAAAAAAGATGAAATATGTTAAGCCATTATATTTTTGGAAGGGTATGAAAGGAGACATTGCTTGATTTGTGGCTAGGTGTATTGAATGTCAAAGGGTGAAAGAGGAGCATCATCATATTGTAAGCTTGTTATACCCACATGATGTACCAAAGAGGAAGTGGAAAATCACAAGTATGGAATTTGTGCAAGGATTTCCTATGTCAATGAATAAGCACAATGTCATTCTTGTGGTTGTGGATAAGCTCACCAAAGTGGCACATTTCATACCTGGGAACCTAATTGATGGATCTCCTATCATAGCAAGGAATTTTTTTTAAAGAAGTGTTTAGGTTGCATGGGATTCCAGAGTAGATTATCTTAGATAGAGATGCACGAGTCACTTCTAGGTTTTGGCAGACCTTGTTTTATACACATGGGACTCAATTGGATATTAGCTCAACATATCATTCAGAAACAAATGGACAAACTAAAAGGGTGAATCAAGTATTGGATGACCTTCTTAGAATGTATTGCATGGATCAACAATACAAGTGGGAGGATTACTTTCCTTTAGTGGAATTTTCTTACAACAATTCCTACAATTCTACAATAAAGATTGCTCCTTTCAAAGCATTATATGGTCGAAAGTGTCAAACTCCTATAAGTTGGGTCAGACTTGGGGACAGAGTAAGTCTCAAGCCAAAAATGTTGGCTGAGATGGAAGAGAAAGTAATAATTATCAAGCAAAGGTTGGATGAAGCTAACGATAGACATAAGAGCTATGTTGAAGCTAAGAAAGTGCCCAAATTTTTTTCCATAGGTGACAAGGTGTCATTGAGAGTGAAACCTCACAAGAGTTCTATTAAATTGGGGAATTCTTTTGAACTAGCTCCACATTATGTAGGACCTTTTCAAATTCTTGAGGAAGTGAATCTGGTATCTTACCAAATTGCGTTGCCACTAGCTCTTTCCAAGATGCATAACATTTTCCATGTATCTTACCTAAAAAATTATATACCAAGTGATAATCATGTGATTGATTGGAATGATTTATAGGTACAAGACCTAGGAGGGGTAACACTTGATCTCGTCAAGGGGCTCAAAACGTATAAGCTTCACTTGCATAACAAGGAGGTCTTTCAATGCAAAGTCCAGTGGAACCAATATGTGGAAGAATCTACCACTTGGGAAGACTATACCGAGATATAGAAAAAGTTTCCTCATGTTTTAGATGCATTTAAGAGTACTTAAAACAATACGTCATTTGTTTGATTAATTTATGTTGCTACATAAAATTCATTGTGGACGATGATTCACAAGGGGGAGTATGTTACACCCCAATTGTGTATTTACTATTTACTATTACTATGTAGGGTAAATGTGAATGCAATTTGAATTCTGGATGAGAATACATTGTTCTTGCACTTTGTTATAATGATTTATGAATGAATGTTATTTAATTTAATGATATGTGAAGAAATGAATATATGTGAAATGGATAGTTATTGAATTGAATATTCTAACTATGGAGAAATATTATGCATAATGCATCTTTTGTTGAACAACTGATTACCATGGGAATGTGTTAGTTGATGTAGGTATATTTTTAATCCTCTAAGTGGAAGGGGGGGTATCACTCAGGAGAAGATCTTGGTTGGGTAACCAGTAATGTAACCTTTATGAGCTTACACACACTCACTGTAGAATGGTTGAGTCAAGTTATTGTGTTGGGAACTAATAATTTATCCTTAGAATGTGTGTTTGCATTAGTAAGGGTCTTTATTACTGTTAAATGCATGCTTGGGTGATGTGTATATGTTTAGATCTTATGATTTCTTCCTTATATTACCATGCTAGTATTGATGAGTTGAACACACATGAAATGTATGTATATGTATACATAGGAATGTTGATGATAGTCAAGATGCATGGAGGAACACACACATGAGAGTAAATAGGTAGGTGTACCTATGCACACTTATGAAAAAGTTTCTTGTGAGCATGGAGCCATCGAATGGACAATACAACATGAATGTGTATATGTATAAATACATCACACGTTTGTTCCCTATAAACACAATAGTGTGTATGTGCTTGGTGTGCAATTGAATGTGTATATATATGTATATATGATATGTACATATATCCATATGTATACATGTATCGATACACACGTATGTTTGGAAAATAGACATTCCCATACTAATGTATCAATATATGTACACACACGTATACATGTACATAGAGGAGTGTGTATATAAATATGTACACAATCGATATAATTATTATTACTATGAGAATGTTAACTTGTTCCTATTCATTTTTATATCGAATGTATACATACTTTATTGACATGAGATATATATATTAACATATATATACCTATACATATATATGTGTGTGTGTGTGTGTGTGGGATATTATTGATATACATATATGTATATATGTATGTATATGCCCATATATGAGTATATATTTTTATATATATATATAAATATATGCTTGGAGATCGATTAACATATGTAATGCTTAGAGGCCAATTTATTTACATAAACATGGGTCAATTTGTATGTAACATATACAAAGTATTTAAAGGATGAGTATAACATATATTGGCATTGAATAAAGGTTGAATTACATGCTATGTATTGTGCAACAATATGGTCAATATGGATAATGAACCATAGTTGATACTATGGACGATGCATTTTGGAACTATTAAATAGTAAATTACTCAGCATTGAATGCTATTATATAAAGTGATGAAATAGATACCAACTGCAAAGTAAAGTAAAATGCATGAGAATAGGAAATGTGTACAACAAGAAGTGAATTGGTCAAAGCACCAAATAAATACGCCATCTTTGAAAAGCGACTCATTTCTGTTGTGTTTCTCAATGAAGTTGTGACTAAGTTGACATAGGATGAGTAATGCCTATAGAATGAAGTCTAATTCAAAGAGTAAATCCGCACCTAAACAATAGGAGAATGGCTGCATACTTGGTGCCAGAATAAGAAGTTCTATTTTTTGTAGAAGTCCATATTTGATGCAAATTGTCTGTCATCATTTTAACATGAGCACAATTGAATAAGTCTCTTACTACTGTCAAATAAATGGGTCCACCTGCAGCTTCTTATGCTAAGTTTGTGTTTAGTTTGTTGCCACCTTTTAAGTTAAGTGAAGTGAGTTGACTTGCATGGATTAAGCTGTCAATTTGCATGCCTTTTCTGTAGGCTGCAATATCTCCCTTTTCTATATAAAAAGAGAGGTTAGTTCTCTCATTTGGGGTGAACTTCTATCTTATACAAACGTATTCTGTTGTTTTACTTTGCTGCATTATTTTGTGAGAGCTAAGATTTGTTTTGTGAGAGTTGAGAGTTGTTTTGTGAGAGTTGAGAATTATTTGTGACAATATTACAATATTTTAAGTTGGATTCTTGCTTTGGGTTGATAAAGTGAAGCTAGGAAGCTACTGTAGAAGGCTGAGCATAAATTCAAACAATTCTTTAAGCATAAAATAGGCATGAGGATATAATCTTCTTTTATTTGTCTTTTTTTATGAAAGATTTAATTTTGAATTCTTTGTTTGAACTACCTGATATTTCTTGCACTAGGGAAACATAGCGTTTGCTTTGGAAAGGAAAAAGAAGTTGTTTATGATTTTTTGTGAAAGTTTTTTTAATTACTCCATAATAGGAGGATTTTTTTGTCATAGGTAATGTTATACTAGATATGATTAAACAAGGATAGCTTAAGGGTTATTCATAGCTAAATATATTTTATTATACTAGATAGCTAGTGGGTTACTCCTGGGATTGATTATCCATTTAAGGGAGAGAAATTTTTTATATGCTTTGTGTGTAGAAATATCATAGAGTTTGTGGGAAAGGGAAATATGGTGTTTCTAGGGTTAAAGATTACCCATAGGAGGAAATACCTATGAATAGATTATAGTGGCCTAAATTCAAGTCAAGATTGAGTAGTGTATGTGAGTAGGATGACTATCACTCGATGTAGTGAGTGAGAAAACTTCGGCCAAAGTAGTGTGATTGCCTTTGACTCCATTGTCAATTCACTTTGATCCATTTAATTGCATGCTAGTCCTAGATTGTGGGTTTATAAGTTTTAGTCGTGTAGGACACAACACTAAGCACAATTGTTTTTCATTACCTGGTTACTCCATCAATATCTTCGTCGAAGGGTAGGGCCATCTATTGAATGATGGATGTGTGAGGGACTGCATATGAGTCCATGATTGGTGGAAAAGTGCTTGAAATGTTACAACTTAAGGTAGTTTAACTATGACTACTAGGTGTAGGAACTACATAAAGATAACTAGATGCATAAATACACTTTTCACACTGACACTAGCATGTGGGATAAAATAACTTTGTAAAAGAGATGATCAAAAAAGCATATGCATCCAATACTTTTATTAATTCTACGTTAATACAAAAATAATTAAATAGGAAGAAAGAGTAAGGATTTTAAGTCTTAACAACCTCTCAAATAGTTTTGATATAGAAAAACATTTGTTCCTCCAAATTTTCACATATATAGATCCTTTGATCCCATAATTCACATTTCAAATTAGAACTAGAACAAATAAAATATAATAAAGGTTTTTTATTAGAGTCTTATTTCTCTTTGAATAATAATATTACATACAATCTAAATGTAGAAATAAACTTAAACTTAGAGACCAAAAAATTATTAGACAAATGTAAAAATATGAATACAATGTTTTGGAAGTTTTACAACAACATAACCCATTCATATAGTATTTTCATCATCATCTCTACATCAACATGATTATCTTGCCCCTTGCACCTATAAAGAATACTCCAAAGATTATTATTCAAAAAATACCTCTTTAATCCTAGCAATGCACCCCACATATAGATAAAATCCCCATATGCTAAAATGAACAAACCCCCACTAAGCCACTACAATGGTTACAATGCTTAAATTTGATAAAAAAGTGAGACAATTTAATAAATGATTGGTTGCATCATCCTCTCCATGTTTCAAAAATTTGAACCTCTTAGTTCAAAGAGCTTTAGAACCTTATTTCTTATCTCCATATGCTTGAGATTATAGTCTAGCATCATTCCAGATCTTCTTCACAACAACAATTTCCTAGTTAAGCAGTTTTACTTTGTACACTTTCCCTATACCTCCACTTCCAATTACATTATCTTCAGTCAATCTCTTCAGAATGTTTGATTCGTTAAATTCTAGCTTGTGGAACTATGTCAGTTTCCAAGCTCCTCTACCAAATTTGTGATGGAGTAAATCCTTGCATGTCTTGTAGGAGAGACTTATGAAAATCAAGAAGAGTATTCTTCCCACACCAACAATTGAAACCAAAGTCTTGGACACATGTTTTTTAGAACTCTTATGTTGGATGCATAAAGGAATCCTTGAAGGTCCACCCCACATAGGCCTGGATTGTGAAGAAAGCTTATTTCATAAGCCAAATTATTGAAATTTTTAGGAACATGGCTAGACAAACTATTGGCAGAGACATTCAAAAAACTCAACCCGAGGTTACCTGATTCAAGAGGAATTCTACCCTCAAGAAGATTGTTTGAGAGGTCAATGTTGATGGTCAAAAGAGCACAACAATGTTAAAACATAATATATCTACCCTATTTCTCCTAAAAAATAAAGATAACATATAGCGATCTACCTCCCAAGGTCCTAGTAGTTGGTTCTCAACTATGCTAATGTTACTTAATTGCCAATATAACCATAATATTCAAGGGGCCTTTGCTAGTTCAAGATACAAACTGCATGGTGCAAATTACTCTAACATTTTGTGGTGTAAAATAAATGGAAAAAGATAGATCAAGGCGTAGAACAATAAAATATGAATACAAATTCTCAATATCCAGACATGCATTCCAACAATGAGTGTTTCTTTTATAGACCAATAACCACAACATGATGTAATATATAGAATAACCTACACCATTACATACATTCATAGTGCTTAATTCAATTACCACAACCATTCACAAAAATACTTTGAGATTTGAACAAATCACTCACCCATTGCTAAAACACAAATCAAATAGACATATAGTAATTCCATTCATAGACAATTCAATGAAATAATCTTAAAATCCGGTTTCCTCTATTGATTTTCATCAAATAGAAAAGATTTAGGCACTAAAACGCACTGGCATACAGATTGATTATGATTCATTAACCTTATCAAAGAGATTCACTTTCAATAATAACATGAATACTATATAAAACTATAAAAAGGTATCCAAGTTCAACTTGAACTTTAAAAAAAAAAAGTATCTTGCTACAACTATGAAATCTTCAAACTATAATTCTTATTTTTTATCATATCAGGTGGCTAATCCTTCTTCAATCAACTGAACTTTACAAAATAGAGCCCAAAAGTACATATAGGCCTGCCATGCATAATTTTCTCTCAATCAAAATATGAGATCCACAAATCAAGGAATCAGAACTGTATGAAGGAACTAGACTAGCTTATCTTTAGTTCAAAAAGTGATTGCCTTGTTGTCCAAAACCTGATGCCCAAGGAAGAAGATATAATTGGTGGATGAGAAATTTAGTTCAACCCATGTCAAAACCCTGTAAAATAGGAGAGGAGAGGAAGTTGTATGTCAAAAAGAGAATGTTATGTGGCCAACTTACTCCTGTGTTGCATGCTTAAGGAGATACTCATCATAACTAGAGAACACTTGTTGAAGGATGTCGACATCAGGTCCATCTACCCAACTATCCTCAAACTTGATTCTTTTCAATTCTGTTGAGGCATATTCTTGCATATCTTTCAATTTCATTAACTCCCTCTTGGTAGCTTTTACTTCCTCTTTGATATTCATAAGCCTATCTAACAACAAGTCTTCTCCATCATCTTGTTTTTGCATTACTTCGTCAAATATATTGCTCCACTTTTCCTTCATTTTATTCAAAGGAATTCCTTCTTTGACTGGGGTATCCAGATTGACTATAATAGCCACCACTGCTTCTAATTCATCAATTTGTTCATTTCAGTCCTTACAAGCATCTTGAACTTGATTCCTATGCTCATAGATGAATCTAGCTCTGAACTGGACTATATTTAAAGTATTCTCAAGAAAATCTACATTATCCTCTTCAAGGATTGACTACTGTAGGAGAGTTGACTTTAGCACCTTGTTGATATCTTTCAACTTCTTAACATATTCTACATATTCTTCCTCCTATTTCTCTAGGATCACAACATGATGATTCATTTTTTCTACCAACTCAAGTGCTTTTTAATGAAATCCAAAACTATCTACCAGCACTTCACAAACCTCCTAATTGAGCTTATCAATCCATCTGTCGAGCATCCCCATTTTACTCCTCATCTACACTAAGTCATCAACTTCCCTTTCACTTAGTAGGACTGGGGTTTCTAGAGCAGCTACTTGTTGAGACACTCGAGTGGAGACATACCTCAAGAATGTATGTAATTGATCCAATTGGGCTTTAAGTTCATCTTTCCTCTACTTATCCTTGATCATCCTAGGATTGGTGGAGGAGGCTACAATATCAATAAGATTCATTTTTTGGTTCCTTGTAGGTTTCCCCAAATTGACCATGCCCAATTGGTAATTAGCTACTTGCATGTCTGCTCTATCCTTATCCACCACTGGAATGGCACATTCAGCAATAATTTCTCTTGCATATGTGAGCTTGGTAGAATGCAAAACTCTAGCCTTTTTCTTGGGTCTCTCCTTCTCTATTTCCTTCATCATCTCATCCCTATTGAGAGGTTGAGGTTGAGCTATCTATTTCTTTTCCAAGTCATTTTTCAAACATGTTGGAGCATTAGGGGTAGTGGCCACTTGTGTTGAGGAAGAGGCAACAATGACAAAAGATAATGGTTGCAATATGGTGGATTTAGGTTGAGAATAAACCTCTTGCACATTCTGTTGTTCCCTTTGTGTATCCTCTTGTGTGAGTCTCTCAGCTTCTTCTTTATCCTTCTGCTCCTACAACGTTTTATTTTCTATCTCCTTCTTCAAATGTTCCTCTTCTAACCTTTTTTCCTCAAGCATTTGGTCTTTTTGCTTTTCTAACTCCTTGATTTTGTCCCATACTTCTTTCTCCTTTTGTTCATTCTTGGAAAGCTCTTCAGCTTCCTTTTCCATTCATAGGAATTCTTCTTCTTCTCTCCTCTTATAGGATTATTTAAGAGCCTTGAACTTAGCCTCAAGGGATTCTCTTTCTCTCCTTTGTCTGGCCTTTTCCTCCTCAAGATCATGGATTTTCTGTATTTCCAATTTATCACTCTCTTCCTTCATTTTGAGTTCCTACTATTTTTTTTTTGTTGCTTAGCCAATTCATTATATTTTAATTTAGCTTCCAATTGTTGTTGTTTGAGCAGTGCATTAGCTTGAGCCTTTGTATCCATCTCCTTTTGTTTATCCAATGCCTCGGCTTGTGCCTTAGCATCTGATTCTTGCTACTTTGCTAATGCCTCGATCTGTGCCTTAGCATCCTCAAATAACTTCCACTGCTCCTCAGGAGTCAGAACATGCTCTTCCTCAATATTTTGGGCAGATGCATCTTTCGCCATATCATCACTAGAATGTGTTTCTTTTGAATCTGTGTCAATGCCATGAATTTACACCTCAAGCTATTTTCCTTTTAGTGTGTCTGCTTCCTCATGAAGACTACCCGTAGGTATTTCCTCACTAGGTTCTTAAGGGAGATGAATTTGAGAAGAGGAGCCTTCTCCAAATGTTGCATTCTCCACACCTTGTGCTTCAGGAGTTTCTTCTACAAGTATTTCAGGAACAATTCCCCTTTAGTGATGGGAGGAAGATACTCCAATTGCTCCTTGGGGGCTTCTCTCCTTTTGGTTCTTTGGTAAACCTTGGTTGCCTCAGCTTTCCTTTTCTTTGAAGTTTGAGCAAGTGGTTCCTTTATTCTCAACACTACCCATTAGATACTCCTATCCATTACTATTCTATAAATCTGTTTAATGTCAATAAACTCTTCTTCCTCCCAATTGATTGGATCTAAGCCTTGGATGCCTACTTTTGTTGCTTCATATCCCGGGTCTAAAATCACACCATCATTTGATAGTGTGTTAGGAATATCTTCTTTCATCCCATACTCAATCATGTGTGGGATGGTTAGCCTTTCCTAGTTTCTCTTTCTCACAACAAATTCATCCTACAAATCACACCAAAAATCCTCTAGAAAATTATAATGCTTATCAAACATAGTGGGAAGTAACTTATTCATCTTCTTCTTTGGATCAAAGTGCTTTCGAGATGTGTAGAGTCCCAACTTGAAATAGCTCAACTCTTCACATATTGTTTTTGTAGCTATATTGTGAAGACAACAATACTCTCCCAACTTCATGGGGAACTTATGGAACCCTAGTTTGTGCTTGATACTGAACTTTGCATTAACTCCCATGCTTGGAATATAAACTACATGAGGACCATTCTAGCAGTGCAACACCTAGGGAGTAGGTGAGGATGTCCATCAAACCCCGATAACCTGAAGTAGGTGAACTTGGGGTATTGGATATGTTGGCATTTTTTACTGCAACCCAAACGTATTTCCCAAAAAGACTATGAACTTGCCACGTTCAATAATAAATTCTAGGAAATGTATGGCCAACTTGATGAGAACATACATAATCTCCTACACTTCAGACTCTGTAAGATCTAGGAGGGTATTCCCTAAACTGTTCTCTTAACATACAAAATTAAACGATTCATTTGCACATGGATAAGCAACAGATAGATTCCCACATTATGCTAAAAGCATGAAATCCTTCAAGAAGTTGGCTATTCCCTGAAAAGGCTCAGTTCCAATTAACAGAGAATTGCAAACATGACTAAAGTAGATTGATAGGAAATGTATGAATAAAAATATCCTAAAGCCATAACACAAAACATGAGAGAATAAAATAGTGATAAGAATTCCAGTGCCATATCTCGAAGCACAGAATCAAAAGAGAACACTGAACTACAGGGAAAATTTCATCTTAAGTATCTATGATCTATATGAATTGCATTACAATCCCCATATCTATACTTGAATCTATTACTTCTTTATGAATCCTATTTTTAGCTTGCATGAACTTACTGATTAGTTGAAGCATTTAACTGATCCTTTGAACCAGAGTTATCATTAAACGTAATTCACAGTAAAGAACAAATGAAGATCAATGAAAATCATCTTGGATCAATATTTCATTAATAATCCATGCAAATTATCACAACAGGAGAGAAAAGAAACTCAAAACATTTGCATGTTAAACACAAAAATTCTTAAGAACCCCATGCTTGACTAAGTTCTCTTATCTGACTCAAAACCTTCTAAAACCTAGACTTACATTCATACTCTCTGTATCACTAGACTCCTATCTCTCATATCTCGTATATTTCAGAAAACCTCTCTCATGGCCCAAAATTCCCTTTTATAAAACAAGGAAGCCAACAAGCCTCAGGTCAGAGAGTACACATGTCCATTTGTTATTGCACCGCTAAATCCTAATTTAGTTACAATTTCATTATGCGATTGAAAAGCATAAGACAAGAATCATCATTAGTTGTTATGGAAGAAAAGAAACCTCCCTCCAAAGGGCCATTTGTTCACGTCAAAAAAGGAATCTTTAACTGTTGCAACACTTTATTCCACCTCAACACCTTGTACTTGAATTTGAAAGGAGAATGCATATTTTCAAATATAACCTCTAAGGCCAGACCCGTATTATACATGACCAAGTTTCATTTCCCACACACAGTATTCATATTTCAAATTCATCTGTAAACACCTTTTTCCATAATTCAAAATCATCCTCAGATGGCCAATTAAAAGCCACAACCTGATCAATCTTATCTCAATAGGGTGCATATTTCACCATTACGGACATGGACTTCTTATCAAAGCTCTCTAAGAAATTGATGACAAATGATAGTTTCTCCAATGTATTCTCCAACATACCAATGTCAACATTTTTGCATATCTCATGGGTCTAAGCAATCATGATATTAGTCATTCGATCCTTCCAAATCTGCAAAGGTTTTATCTCGTCTTGACTATGCAGAATAAGTGGCAAAGGAGTTAAGTCCTTTCCTTCATATATAGCCTTTAACCCTTTGATATTTAACTCCATAGGGGCAACATACCCCTGAAACTTCTACTCCACAAATCCCTTGACAAATTGGTAAGTTTAAATAACCATAGGATACTTATCCCCATGTTGTTTTGCTCCCACTGCCATGAATTTCAATTTCTCGATTCTAGGGCTCCATCTGTCCAGAAATGGGGTGGCCACCTCTCTATGTCTTGGGAACATCTTAAGTGCTTGCAACATTAGAGCATAATTTGTATGAACACTGTTAAGTTTTCCCTGGATCTTCCTACTTAAATGTTTCAGCACAGTTTCCACAATCACCGAATTGCTCCTTCCTGTAGACTCCCGGATTTGCTGCACCATCTCTTTATATTCCTTAACTTGCTGAATTAATTTCTCCCTAGAGAGTCCTCCTAGGCAATTAGTGCTTTCAATTGCAATAGGCACTTGTCCCATGTTATATGGAACAATATCTAAGGACTATCCTTGTGAAGAGAGTTGAGATTGCTCCATAGGTGGATCGGAGATAGTGCGGCTAGAACTAGCCTGCCCTTGAGACCACAATGTTTCCATTTGCTGTTTTAATAAGGCCAACTCAGTTTCTAGCTCTGCCACCTTTTATTGACTCTTATTATATTCAATAATAATGTCATTGTATTGGCCTCTAAGAGTATCCCGATCCTTGGTCAGATCCTCAATAGTTGCCTTGGTGAATTTGGCAACATTTACTACCATATCAATAGCCTCCAATGCGGGGTTATTAGAAACTCTTCTTATAACTAAGTGACCACTAAAATCAGATGGTTCTGCAACAATTGGTTTCTTGGATCCAGTGGACAAAGACCAGACTGCAAAATCATCCCACTCTTCACTAAAATCTGACCCTTTGAGCGCTAGCATAGCTTCTTCATCAGTTGCAAGAAGTGGCCTATTGGCCCTTCTTATTGTATTGAACACCACAACATCAGAAATATCCCATTTAGGAAGTAATAATACTCCAGCCTTCTGTACTAATTCTCGACCCTTCTCTGGTGTTATTTCTTTAAATTTTTCCTTCATCCATTCTCTAACCTTAGATTGACTTACCTTCTCTGGAAGCTCAAGGTGCAAACTTCTTTCTTGTGCCACTTTCTTAGCATATAATGAGACATGTTCTCTCCACACAAAATCTTTAAAATCACTGGTTTGGATAAAAGAGTCATCCATCATGAACTCTCTATAGGCCTCCATTCTTAGATCATCATTATTTGTTATTCCCTTTATTTCATCTTTTCCCAACCTTAGAGCAACTACCCCAGAAGTTGATGGAGTGTCCAGTGGGAAATATGGAGTTCCTTGGTGCATTTCGTCAGTAGTAACAATGATATCTTCATCCTCTTCACCATCAAAATCAACCAAATTTATTCTCTAGATTTTTTGTCTCTTTGGTGATGAGGGACATGTTTGGTCAACAAATCTCAGAGGGGAATCCAGATCAACAATATTTGGCAATGACTGCCCTAAAGAAGATGGTGCAACACTTTTAACAACTTGACCAGCCCTGCTTCCCCTTTTTCTAGAGAAAACCTTTATCTTCTTCGGAGGATGATAAGTAGGCCTCTCCCCCAACCTTACTTCAGGGTACTCCTCGATATTTTGTGACTTTCCCCTCTCTTCCAGAACCCGTTAATCCTTCAAAATCCCCACCAATCTCTCAAAATTGTCAATGGCATACATAGCCCTATTGAATTCACCATTAATACTAGGTATAGGATTGAAATTAGGTAGTTTTTATTACTTTCTTTTCACCATCTTGGTAAAGGTGAGATATTTTTCCTTTTTCTCATCTTGTACATCTAAATGAAAAGAATTCGTGATAATATCTTCTAGAAAGTAGAAATTATGGACAAAAGTTCCAGTTTGATGCTTAGCCTTCATTTGAGAGATAAAACCCTTAGGATCATGATTCCTAGGGCGTATAGTATTTAATCCATAAGGTCTAAGCAGTGTGTACAAATCCTTCCATCCTCCCTTTTCCATAAAAAAATATGCAAACGTTGTATACTCAAGGAAGAAAGACCCTTTCTTCTGTTATGCTAGCAGATGTACTTCTTGAGCACACCCCAACTATCTCATGATTTCTAGAAATCCAATTCTTAGGGGCACATCCCTCGATAAAACATAAGGGTTGACATTTGTGCCATATACTCTGAAAATTGTTGTATTATGGTAAGGGATAATATCTCCCCAATTATGTGTTAATTTCTATTCAGGCCTTCTCTCCATTGGCCTCAAGAAATCATGAATATCTTTAGGAATCCTGGGAGGATCACAGACTAGAGCCTTCTTCAATTTGGATCCAAAGACATTTTGGAACATTACATAATCAAACTTGTGATCATGCATATCAAGGATCCTAGTCCAATATTGGACAAGCATTTCAATACTACCCTCCTTTTTCTTCAATTCCATATCCTTTTCAAACACTGCCTAACCCCTATATAGAAACTTGTTAATCAATAGGGAATACCATCTGAAACCAACCCACTTCTTTCCTTCCTTTAGAGCCACTAGACACCCATGTGTCTTCTCTGCCAAATAAGTGGAAAAATCATATACCACGTTAAAACCTGGATGTTGAATGTTCACATCCATGTACATGACATCGGTAGGGAGAGTATTCTTTAAAATTATTCCCAGAACTTGGCACAAGGAACAAACTTTCTTCTTGAAATAGTTAGAGAAATAGTTTATAACAAAAGCTTTGGCTCATTCTTGCCAATTATCACCTGTTTCTTATTCTTTCCTTTTCCCAATGTTGCCAAATGAGGTACCAAAAGTGATGTTCTAAACAAACCCTTGGTATTTTTGTATTCTTCTTTGAAGGCCTCGAGATTTATGGCAACCATATCCTGACTCCGTTCATGTAGACCAAATATTTCTACAATTTCTTACCTGGTTATCTTTACCATTTCTATGCCAGAATGCGTTCTAACAACTCTGGTTATATAGTCATACCTCGCAACATCTTTCAATAAATCTACATTCAAGTAGACATTAGGAACCACCAGCTTGCCCAGATCCAACCTCCATGGGTTACATAAAGGAACACATAAATTTATATTCCCAAACCAATTTGAGAACAACTACCATCTAGTATATGGTAATTCAGTGTCCCAAGCCGCACATTACTTGATAGTTGATCCTTCTATGAGCAAGGGCCCATAGAACAAATATTTTCCCTTAGGCCTTTTAGTAGAGGGTTTTAATAGATCTATAATATCCTGGGAAAAGGGTCTGGTAGTGGCCTTAGAGCCAGAGCTTCGGGCCTTGGGTTCCATTTATACAAGGCAAAGAATAACTCGAGCTAGGGTTTTTATATGTCTAACAATTATAACTCACACCCTATAGCTTTAAACAGAAAATGCTTCACAATTCTAGAAGCCACAACAATTATTAAGACAAGCTTTAAGATACTTTAAAACAAATCTAATCGAACAATCCTTTAGGAACAAAACAAGAAGCAATCGATAATGGTTCTTCAAGCAACCATAAAACCTTCTGAAAACACAAGAAATGGTATATGTGTTACTTACGGTTTCACTTGTAGAAAGTTAATGACAATGATGCTAGAAAATCAAAAAGACGGCTTTCTTCGCTGGGCACCAGACAATTCTTCTTCAGCATGGAGATACACACTAAAATAGAAATTCTTTGATCTTTTAGCATTTAATTATGAGAGCAAAGTCGAACTCAACCATTACTATTCACTCGCATGAGATAAAATAGCTATAGTACAACTCTATCCTATTTCAAATGTGATCCATTGATAAAAAATAATGTAGGTCAGGAGAACGGCTCAGATTGAGTCAAAACAGTTTGAAAATGCCACGTTCGTTCACCAGTCTTTAGGCAAACATGAAATCACCTACCGAGCACCACATCAACATAGAATGGGCCCCACCTTGGTCGTCCTTTGTACAACATCGGCGTCCATGCATAAAAAATTTGCACACCTCACAACATTATTAAAACTAAAGTTTTAATTATGCAAGGTCAACGAGGAACGCCGAAGATACGTTGGTAAGGAAACAACTTTCAGCACTAGCATCCATCATCGGTCAACGAACAAAAAATGGTTCCCATAATCATATGTGACAGGTGGTAGCATCTCGCACGCCTCGCACCACTTTTATTATGTCAGCAGGAAACCTTGCGAGGTCTGCAAGGAACGGTCAAGATGAGGATCACTCCATCCGACGGCTACACAATTTGCACATGCAGAAAAGTTATTTATAAAAGGGGGATTGACTAGGTGGATGGTGAAATGACCCTCAAGGTCGAAAATATTTTTTAGAGGTTAATCTAAAAAATTTTACCAACCTGACACTATGGAAAAATCCAATATGGTCAGGACGCAAAGGATTGAGAGGACAAGTAAAGAGGGGTCAGTAAAGTATCAACCAAAAGGGGTTAAGACCACACTTAAAAGACTGACCACCATTAATAATAATTCAACATTTAGAAAGAACACCGATGAGCCAAACTCATTTGTACAACCCAAAACCCAACCAATTAGAGCCAAGGATAAAATAAAATTTGGAGGGAGGTTCGGCTGAGCCCTGAGTAGATGTTTGCCGATGAAGGAGGGGTACATTGTTGGTCGCATCAAGAAGGGGTCTCAAATGGATTCCACAGATTCCCTACTTAGTGTGAAACCTACATCACCAGTCAACCTATTAATGATGACATACAAAAATGAATCATTGACTCTCCTATAATGCTCCTCTGATGTCTGCAAAGTCAACTGATCATAGTGGTTCCACACTTTCTATTGTCCAAGAGCTTCTCCCAACACTCCTACTATATTTAATCTTGGGAAGATACCCATCCTTCCAGCTGCATAAATGACATAAGATGTCATATAGAAGGTCTTTATTTTCCTTTCATTTATCATTTGATTGTGCAAAGTATAAAAAAAAATCATACACCAATCAAATTTTTGTCTACCATAAAATATAGCTTCAATAAATGGGAACATCCACTCCTTGAAACATACAAAATCCTTTTTCCCAAATATTCTAGAAAGCATCAGGATTAAATCATCAATATCCTTCTTGAAATCTCCTCTTTTGGGTTGATCAGGCATTTTAGTCAAAGATTTATTTTTGGTCCTTAACCACTTCTTATTCATGTGATTCCTATTGACATCCTTATTCTCATTGAATATTTTCAATGCATCAGCCTCTGTCAACATCTTTGGATTCATGGGAGTAGGTGCATTGAACATCGACCTCATCATTTGTGGGGATAAGTCAATTATGAAATTCCCTTGTTGATCCATACATTGCCTTGACATTGCATTATATGTTCCTGCTGTAGCTAAGATTAGATCTGGACATTGGATTGAAAGAGGAAAGAAAGTAACATGGGCTATTCCTAATTGAACTATCCTCTCCATTCTTCCAGTAACTTGTTCTGAAAAGGTTTCTTCAATAAGTTATTCACAATCAAATGTCCCTAAGTTGGTGTATTTGATGTCTTCCAATCCATAATCTAACTTGCTAGCTGTGGGGGTGATCATGCAATGTTTATATCTCATCGTGTAAGGTAGTCGTTCCACCTTTATCTTTTTGGGCTTTACTTGTTTAGAAATTTCATCTGCTTGGCCTTCCATTTTTGAAGTTCCTACATAGGCCCCTGACATCATTCACTTCTTGCATGACAACCCAGGATTGGATCTATAGAAAGTATAAAAACCAGTATTGGAGAGCTTACCTTCCATGTTACTCTATATTTTTTCATGTAATTTCTACATACTTAGAAAAATTAATCACTCACCAGAGGCGAGACCAAGATAGGAACATCATTAGAAAGATCTAAGTATTACTGGGGTCGGGATCAGAGTCATCATCAGAATCAGGATCTAAACAAATTGTATATCTAGATCAGGACAAAAGTCAACATAGTTATTGGGACCGGGAAAGGAATGGAAACCAGACTCGATACATGACAAAGTTCCAAATCCCAATCTCGTTCCACTTCCACTTCCACTAAAGTAAAAGATGTTTGATAGTCTAAAGCTCATCAGAAGTGGGTTCAGAACCGAACCCGACATGTATTTCAAATAGAACCTTATGGACAAAAATCATTCTTGGATCCAACTCCGGCCATTGTCAAGTATGGCACTTTTCTTAGAAGGTTTTCCTAATCACTCATAATAACTTTAGAATGAGGTCACTAGATAAGTCGAGGAAGCTTACAACAACAGTACAAACCCATCCCTCATATGACTGAGGGGAAACCAGTAACTAGAGCACAAATTTAAATTGGCATGGACACGAAAACAATAGCTTATACAAACCTATCAAATTAATAAATTAGGGCATCGAGAACCCTACTCTGAAATCAACGAGCCAACATTTGAAAAGATAGAAAGGCCACATAACAGATCAAAGACTATTAAGAACCCTAAAATCCTTTGAAAATGATAACCTAAACCCTAGGGCATGATGGTATAGACACGACCAAATACAAAAATGACCGTGATGATCAGAACAAATTAGAAAAGATAAAAAGAAAGCAAACAATAACAACAAAAGAAAGAAGAAAAAAGAGGGAAAGCAACATCATAGAAAACAAAAAAAAGATTCACAAGACAAAACCTATGAATTGCAAGAACACTAAACGAAACACAAGAAATGAAAGTGATAAAGGAAATGAAATGAAGAAGTCCACCTACCTCAAAATGCTACCTAATAGGTTGACACTTGATCCAAACCACGCACAAATGCTTGCTCCTCGACCAAATTGAGCTCCTCCTTTTCTTCTTTGGCTATGGTTGGATATCACTGTTCAAAACAATAATAATAACCAACAAATTAACCTTAATTAATGTTAAAAATCAATTTTATGCATGTGGAGGGTCCGCAATTAATGCCATTAATGCAGTCGTCTAGGCACGGGATCATGACGGGAACATGCACAAAACCCATGTGTAACTAAGGTGAAGTGGAGAGACAAAATAAAAGGCGGGGGCGGGATCGAAGTCGAAACTGATTAGGGAAATTTTGATAAGTTCACTATTTTGTTTCAATTTCAGTTCTGGTTCTGCCAAAGATGAAGAAAATAAAGAAAACAACGAAAGAAAGAAAACAAGACGGAAACACAATCGGAAGGACCGAACTAGGAACGAGACAAACAAAAGAAAAAAGCAGAGGCGGGGTGGGGATATGAGTCAAACTTCGAACTTGTCAAAGTTTCGAGTTTGGTTTGTTCTCTGGACCTGCTTTTGCTAGAAGAAAATGACAGTGACCAAAAAGCAGAAATGAGGAAACAAGCACGAGTGGGAATGGAATTGATCCGGGAGATGGAACTTGAATAAATTCCAAGTCAAGGTCCGGTTCTGGTTCTGGCTCCGCCAGAGCAAAAAGAAAAGCAAAAAAGACTCAAGAGAAAAGAAAAACTCCTAAGTCCTAAATGAAAAGGACAAGAAATAAGAGGGACCCATTTTGACCAAAATAAAAGATGGGTGGTTATGCAAGGAATAATAGTCAAGACTATTGAGAATTGGTTATGAACCTAGCTGGGAAGGAATGAATCCCTTGATTTGGTTGTTTATAAGGTTAAGTTGTGATAGATATGGCCATGAAATTTCATTTGGAAGCTCCCCAGATAATATGTTGTTATCTAGAGACAACATAGTGAGTGAGAAAATTTGAGAAAGTTCCATAGGAATGAACCCTGATAAATTATTTCCATTAGCTAGTAAAATAGTGAGATTTTGTAGCTCTCCAACTACATGTGTAATGCTTCCATTGAATTGATTGTGAGCTATATCTAATCTTACTAGATTAAGTGCTTTGTTGATTTGATAAGGAATTTGGCCATAGAAAAAATGCCTTTTGAGTATTATTTCTTGAAGAAGTGGAGAAATCCATAATCCAGAGGAAAATTTTCCACTCAACTGATTAAATTAGATGAGGACACTAAAGAGACTTGGGAAGTTTCCCAGAAATTCAGGTAATCTACCATTGAAAATATTTTTAAAAACAATGAACCCATCTAGTACTCTACCTCGACACATCAAACTCCAAAAATTTGGAATTCATCCCTATTTCTAGTCGGACTTGTCTTGTAAGCTTGTTGCCATAAATCTTGAGATGAACTAGTTGAAGAAGCTTATCTATTCTAGAATGTATAGGCCCAAAGAGCTGGTTATAAAAAAGACAGTATCTATAGTTTTCTCAGATCCCTAATTCCTTGTGGGATGCTTCCAGTCAACTGCTTCAAGGATAAGTCCAACTTCACTAGGCTCTTCATATTCCTGATATTTGTTGGAATTGGCCCAGATAATTCATTTTTGTAGAGATAAAAAATTTGCATCTTGGAAAGAGACATCAAATTTATGGGAATCCCATCAGACAATGTGTTTATTGAGAGATCATAATGAGGAAGATATGTGATATTCCCTAATGGCTCTAGAATTTCTCCTACTAAATTGCAGTGTGTTATCCATAAATATTTCAGCCTTACTAAGTTTCCAAGCTCGTGGGGTATCATCCCTTGAGCTAGAGGATTGTAGGAAAGCATTAAATTTGTCAAGGTAGATAGATTACCTAGAAATGAAAGAACAATACCATTGAACAAGTTAGCATGCAAGAAGAGTACCTCAATCTTAGGCATCATTATAAATCCATAAGGTATGTCGCTAGAGAAATTTTTGAAGGAAACATCCAAAGACAAGAGCTCCTCTAGCTTATATATCTCTTGTGGAAATGACCCAACAAATATATTATTAGCCAAGTTTAGGAATTGCAAATGGGTGAGATTAAATAGTGTAGAGGGGAAAGTCCCACTGAAATAATTCAGACTCAAGTCTAACTCCATCAGATTACCCAGTTTTCCAAAACTAGAAGGAATTTCTCCTATTATATTCATATTTGGGAGTGTAATGCCCTGCCACACAAACCCCATAGGGCAACTAAATAGAAACACAATATATATATTAAAAACGATCATAAATTACAACATTAAACATTAATACAATATAAATCATTAACCTAATCCTATGGGGTACATGGTGCGTTACTTAATGAACCCAACAAAAGATGATAAGCGATTCTAACTAAAGCAGAATAAAGAAAGCATGATAATGTACATCAAAAGAAAGATACAATCTCATAAATATATATCATATAGTGTTACATTTAACATCAAAGTTCAAATTACAAAGGTGGAATATATTTCCACAGGTATAACACAATATAGAAATCCAAGTTACATTACAAGGCCTCTTCCCTTATAACAATGGGAAGGGTAAAATCCAATTTACAAAAGTACAGAAATGAAAGAGAAATTTTCAAGGAACAGTCTTCTCCATGAACACTGAGATCAGTGTTGCTACATCCACACCTTGATCACAACTGGGGACCCAATGGGTGCATTTCACGCTTCCACCAGATCATGTGAACCCGAAGGAACACCCCTTGTGCAAGGAGTCAGTAAGAAAGAACCCTCGACATAGACTCAAACATAAGGAAACATGTCACAAGACTCAAGCCCACGAAGAAGCATAAATGCCAATAGTAAAATAAAAAACTAAAACAACTCTAGAGGTACAAGAAAACAAGGGAAAACAAAGGGTGCAAATGGGAGAGTGTCATCACATGGCCTTCATGGATTCACTAGAATACCTATAATATAGGAGCCACATCCATCTACAGTTAACCAAACAACTTGTTTCAATGTGTCGCCCCATAGGGTGACTCATGTGGAGCCAACTACCTTTCGTGAAGACAAGGTAGCAACCTTATTGACTAGGTCTTCCCACTCATCCTTAGCCTTAGGGAGCACTAACGACAGGGGTGAGGTGTTAATTTTTATCTTATTATGTGATAACTAGTCCCAACAAACTAAGTAAATTAAATTAGGTTTTCACTTGATTAAGGAAACTCTACTACGGGTGACCACTAGAACACTGGTTCCGAGGAGAGCCACTCTCCCCTATGGTTGCCCTAAAACCAAAACCAAATCAGGAGATGGGTACCACGATGCCCAAACCAAAGAAGTAGATCCACAATAGGGTACCTCCCACTAACTCCCACATGGTAACACATGAAAAATATAAATGGAACCATAGAGCACACTCACATATTCCCTAACCTCTGGAGAAACGCTAAGTCCACATCAGACATACTAAAAGTAACACGTTCAAATTAAAAATACACTTAATAATAATTATCAAACATTTAACTCATAAATCAACTAAGTCTCCATGAATACATCATTAATATCCATTCTAAATAAAATAAGGCATTTCACTAATATTTCCATTTAAACATAACCCTAATTTTAAATTTAAATATATCTTCCTACAATTAAATTATTCACAAATTAAATAACTAAATCCATAATTTACTAGAATCTAAATTGAAGAGAAAAAATGATAAATTTGATAAATAATAAAATATTATTTAAAAATTAACTTACTAACTTAATTTATCAAACCCAAAGAATAAATATTATTTACTCAATCCAAGTTTTCAATTTCTATTATATTTTTTATTTTTAATTCATTCCCACAACAGTATCTAAGTTCTTATTTTCCTAATTAAATGAAATCTAAATTATAAATTAAGAAAATTAGTTGCAACACAAAAAACAAATTAAGTCTTTATTTGACTAAGTACAAGAAAATAAGTTTTGAACTATATAATTGAATTTGATAACAAATATGATTTTTTTTCAAAATATAATTAAACTAAAAAGATAAAGAAAACCAATTTCCAAATCACTATCAAACTGCAATTATTTCCCTGATATTTAAACGGAATAAAAAGGGAAATCATTTTTAGTCAGAATATTAAATCCACTACATTTTCCTCTTTAAATTTTTCTTTAATAAATTAACCAGACAAAATTTGCATTAATTATTTCCTTTCGAAAATACACAGACATTTTTCTAGCCTATACCTCATATGTATATAACCATACTGAAATAAATTCATATTTTAAATTCAACTGATGGAACTAAGACTGAAAACATTTCAATAACTCAATACCTTATTTCCAAATCAAATATTTATATATACATATATAAATACATATATACATATATTTACACATATATATACATACATATATAAAATTTCACATTAATACATACTTTGATAATACATCTGCTAGCATACAAGAAGCATAACATCTATATATATATATATATTTATATATTTATATATAAATATAAAAAAATTCACACATTAATAAAACCACAGGGTTAAACAAAACATACGCGCATTAATAAAAGTGTAGGCTTATATAAAAAGGGGGAGGGGTGGCTAAACATAGTTGTACCCCCTCTTTCCCCAAAGCTTTGAAGGGAGTGGGGAGACGGTGGAGGCTCTACCTACACATTGCCCTCCCCATATGGGGGTGGCGGTTGGAGGTAGCGCCTCCCCCCAAGCTTCCCCACAGTCAAACAATGCACAACTAGCAAATAACGAACCTGCCCTAGGAAAAATATAAATATTTTCATCACTCCGTACAATGTTTGAGCATAGGCTCCATAGAATAAATAAATAAATAAATATATATATATATATACATATATGTATATTTACATTTTTCTCCATCCAGGTTCAAATATCAAAATAACAGAGAATATCAAAACAACAAAGGATTAAAAATAATATCTTCAATGATATATATATATATATATATATATATGTCAAATCCTTCAGACAATGATTTAGAATGAAATTACAGGGAAGATGCACAAGTTTTTCTGGAAAGCCAATTGGGGAAAACGAACGAAAGATTTCCAGACAAGAGAGGTTTCCAAATTTGTTTTTACAAACTGAGAAGGAATCAACAAATTTCGAAAGAGGAAATCAAAATTTTTGAAGGGATACAAAGAGGGAAAGAAATTAAGGAAATCCCTAAATAGGAAAAAAACAAATTTACAAAGGAAGAGGGAAAAACATTATGCCATTTTCTTTTTCCATGAAAATAAAACGAAATTACAGAGATCGAATGAAATAATGGAATTACCTGGAGTCCAATGCAAGCTCGATTTGAGGACAAGTTGCGAAAATCCAACCATAGATAATTCTTCAAGACAGTGATACGAACACTCGCAAAAGTGGATTCATGCAAAATCTCGTTGCAAAAATAACCAACTTTCAGCTTCAATGATCGAATCGACGAAACATTTTCAAAATTTCATGATCCCACTGTAATTTTATCATCAAAATTTCAATTGTCGACATTTTAACATTTTTCCTAATTTCTTCCCACTTTCTTTTTCGAAAAAGCAACAAATGGGAAATATATCTTTTTTCCATAAAAGCCAGTCAAAAATTGTCATATAATTTCTGGAAATTTCCCATGCAAGAAATCCACTTAACTCAAAATTTATTGTCTCTTCCTAAATTTGGAAGAGAATCTTCCCATTTAAATTTGCACAAATAAATGCCTTTTAAAATATTTTAAATTGTAATTAAATGAATTCCTTCTCAACAAATAAAACTTATACTATATTATTTTTTGCCAAATCCCCACTCAAATAATATTTTAAACTTAACATTTATTTAATAAGAATAAATCACTTTGATTTTAAACATGGGTAAACATGATAATATTTCCCTTATTTAAGTTTCTTTTTGAATAAAATTAAACTATAATAATTTTTTCAACTATATTATTTAATTTTATTAATTTAATTTAAATAGTCATTTAACATTATGAAATAACAACAATTTACTAATGTACTTATTATTTTCCAAGGCATAATTATCATATGAAATTTAGGACATCTCATCAGATTAATATTTGCATCATGAAGCAACATTTAATTAAAACATAAAACCCTAGATCAAGCCATTAATAAACTTGTAAAATTCATAGAATAAAATGATTAATTAACAACCATACCACACAAACAAAGAATAAAAATGACAAGGACAATCCCTGAACCAACTACAAACATAGGTAGGGGTACTATCTTACCAACTCCCTAACCACATCAATCCATTGGGTAGTTAGGATGTGCTCAAACCTGACAATGCGGGTGGAGTCGGCATCTGGTACTTGCATTCCTACATAACACAAAATGTCAAACAACATATATACGTCTAGCTCATAATCAAATACATCATGAAGGAGAGTTGCGGTGAGGCAGGGTGCTCACGAATGAGCGATGCCACCCCATCCCCTTCACCCAATCAAAACAGTAAAGCAATATATAAGCATCACATCATCAAAATATCTCCACAAAGTAATATCATCATAACATGAGTATCTCACACATAAGTCCATCTATCATAATCAAATGAGCATAACTGTCTGCCACACCCAACACATGGCAAAAAATATGTCAAATAGAGTATCATGAATGCACCAGAACATAGTCAAAAAATCAACTGAAGCAAACACACACACACCAAAGCAATATCAAAGTATCAGAACATGAGAGGCACTACAGGGAGTCTGAGAGCAACAAAATAATTGGAATGGGCATCACAAGTGACACCAGTCCACCTGCAGTGACCATCCTTTGCACTGTAACTGTTTTTCCAATCTTTGAGTTCCCCATGGGTATACCGACTCTCCTTCATCTCCAACAATATTTGGGCTTCTTTTGAGAGGGAATTACAACGCTAAAGATGTAAAATAAAGATGCTTAAGATCATGAATCCCCCTATTTTCTTTATTTATGTGGGGATTTACTCACTACTTAAATTATTCTCATCATAGAGAAACCACTCACAAGAGGGTTGAATCATAGAAGTGATAAAGACATAGTCATCATAAGAAAAACCACATAACCATAATATCTAGAAAGGGTTTCTTTTTTACCTTCCAAGGCTTTGTCCTATCCTAAGGTTGACACATAGGAAGTGAACGATTCCTCTTTCAGTCTTTGAAAAGTAGTCAATACCCACTACAGGTCTTTAATGGTCTTCCACATTCTCACTTTTGGGTTTCTTAGAAGCTTGTAAACCTTTTATCATGCTACCAATGTTGATGAATCTACTCTGTATTATTATATGAAACTTACCAGCTTTGTTGTTTTTCAGAGCTAAGACTGGTAAGGCTTATATAAGGAACACTTTGGATTAATAAAACAACTCTTGATGAATAATTTTTTTTTTTTGTTGGTATTGGCATGGTATGATGGTTTATAGGTGGCATTGTTGTTCTTTCCACCAAGGTTCAAACTCCATTGGGGTGGTATTGTTGAATGGTTGTATTTCGGTTCATAGCTTCGATCAAAAGTGTTTACCCCTTGAATAAAAAATAATAATTTTTAATTTTTAATTTTAAATATATTCATTTAAAAATAAGTCCATTTTATATAAAAAATTAATATAAATGCTTCAAACATCTTTTATTTAAGATATCTAATTAATATTATCATCAATAATTCATTTCTTTTAAATAAATAATAATTGAGTTATCCTTTTTAATAATATATTCATTTAAGGTTTTTGATTAATATATTAATAATATCATCAATCATATTTATTTAAAATAAATGTATCATTGATGATAATATTAATTAGATATCTTAAATATATTTATTTAAAAGATGTTTGAAGTGTTCATATTAAATTTTTATTTAGGATGGATTACATTTTTTAATGGATATATTTAAGATTAAAATATATTAAAGGTTTTGCAAATGGGATTGCAAGCTAAGTGGGTTTAACCTTGGGAAAAACTCTCTAGTTAAACACGCTTGGGCTAGAGTAGTACTAGGATGGGTGACCTCCTGGGAAGGCCCAATGTGTTACCTCTGTGAACATCATCTAGATGCAATGTGTGCTAAGTGGACCATTCATTATCATGAGAGATGGGTTCTTGTGAACTACTTCTCCTGAAACATAGGTCAATGAGTTGAATCCTGATAGAAATATTACAATATATAGAATTATTTTTTATTCATCAAAAGTTATTTTATTTATTACATGTCTTAAAAAACTATTGTCTTTATTTTAACATGAAATAATTTTACTTGATACATATTTAAAACATTCGGTTTCTTTACTTTATTTTATTATAGAACAATTTTATTTACTACATATTTATTTTGTTTTGAATTAGGGAATATAAATATTTTTCTTTAAATTTTTTTTAGAAAAATGAAGTTTTGTCATGAAATTAACTATTATTGAAATATTTAAATTTACTATAGATTTATAAGTTGGTTATATTTAATTAAAAATATAATTATTTGTATTAGCAAGTTAACTGCCAACTTTTAAATTAAAAATATTATTTTATTTAAACATAAAATAAAAATAAATAACTAATGCTAAATTTTATTAAATAATCACCTTTAAGTTTACAATAAATATATTTATGAATTATTAAAAATCATATTTTATAAGATTATAAAATAATAAATATACATTATCTTATAATTTTTGACAAGAGAAAATTTATGAATAAATATAAATAATTAATATTTTAACTTAATTAAAACAATTAATATCAAGCGAAAAATAATGTTATATAGAAAACATAATTTATTTTATATATACAAAAAAAATGATTAAGTATTTTTTTTTTATATGTTAAACTAGCATATATACCTTATATATAATCTATATAATAGACACCAAGGGATATCATTTTCAAGGCATATTTTTTGGCTTTTGTGCATTTTTTCTTATTTTAAAAAATACGCCTCAAAAATGATATCTCTCGGTGTATATTATATAGATTATATATAAGGTATATGTTGGTATGTGGTGACTGATCATGCTATACTGTACACTTTTTAGTACTGTACGCTTTTTTTCACTTCGTCACCAAAAAGGAAAAAAGCTGACTTTGTAAACCCTAATTTATGGAAGGTTCTAAAATCTTGTTATAAGCGGTTGAGTTGGAGAGTTGTATGTATGTGATTATTCGCAAGATTGTAATAAGTTTTGCACTGGATAATAAAATCATTGGATGGCTGCAGTTTTGTGGATGTAGCCCAGATTAGGTAAACCACAGTAAATTCTTTGTGTTATCTTGTTTCTACTATATTTTTCTATGTGTTTTATTTCTTTTTTTTATTGATCAAATATGCATTTAACTTGTTAGATATCTTACTTCTAAACCTAACAAGTGGTATCAGAGTAGGTTGTGTTCTGTTATCATCTACAGGAAGGTCTCATGGTTGAGTGGGAGTCTCACGGTTGAGTGGGAGCAATGGTAGACGAGGGTCAGTTGAAGGTTGAGAAGTTAAATGGATAGAACTATCAATTATGGAAGATGCAGATGGAGGACTACCTCTATCAAAAGGATTTATGGTGGCCATTGGAAGGGAGAACCAAGAAACTCTCATCAATGTCTGATAAGGACTGGGATATTTTGGATTGAAAGGCACTTGGCAATATTCGTTTATGCCTGGCATAATCAGTGACGTTCAATATTAGAAAAGAAATGACAACTCAAGAGTTGATGGAAAACCTAGCAAAGCTATATGAAAAGCCTTCCACTTTCAATAAGGTATTTCTTATGAAATTTTTATTTAATATGAAAATGGTATAAGGTAGGTCAGTTGCTGATCATTTAAATGAGTTTAATATAGTTACCAGTGAATCAGCTTTTGTAAATGTAAAATTTGATGAAGAAGTTAGGGCTCTTTTGGTTATGTGTTCTTTGCCTAAAAGTTGTAATAGCTTGGTAATGGTTGTTAGCAATTCTACTTATGGTTTGAATACATTGAAATTTGATGATGTTGGTGTTATTTTGAGCAAGGAAATTCATAGGAAAAGCTCAGGTGGAACATCCATATCAGACAGTGTTTTGAATGTAGAAAGAAGGGGCAGAACAAAAGAGAGAGGAAACAATTCTAGAAGTCATGGGAAGTCATGAGGAAAATCAAAGGACAAAAGGTCCCAATCTAGAGACAAGAGAGATTGTTGGTATTGTGGTAAGTCAAGTCATTTAAAGAAAGATTGTTGGTCTCAGAAAAATAAAGGAGACAAAAAGGATGGAAATAAAGAGGCAAATGTGGTAAGTATTAAATTTGATGAGGATGCTTTGATTCTTTCCTTCACAATATTGACGATTCTTGGGTGTTAGATTCAGGGGCTTCATTTCATGCTACACCCCATATAAATTATTTTATTGATTATGTCCAAGGGGATTTTGGGATGGTTTATTTGGGAGATAATGAACCCCGTCGGATTGTTGGAAACAAAAGAATCAAGATTAAGTTTCAGAATGGGAATCAATGGCTACTACATGAGGTAAGGCATGTTCAAAAGTTAAGAAGAAATTTAATTTCAGTAGGGCAACTAGATGATGAAGGTTGTGCTATTACATTTAGTGATAAAAATTGGAAGGTGACAAAAGGTGCCTTAGTGGTAGAAAAATGTGTGAATGTAGGCACCTTATATCTTTGTACAGGTCATACTATTCCTTCTACTTTAGCTATTATAGATAAAAATCAATGTTCAAGAATAGATATTGCAGTTCAGTAGGCACAAAATCAAATAGTTGTTGTGGATTCTAAATCAACACTATGGCATAATAGACTTGGGCATATGAGTGCAAAAGGTATGAAATTGCTTCATTCAAAGAATTTTTTACTAGGTCTAAAATGTGTTAATATAGATTTCTATGAAAGTTGTGTTTATGGAAAACAAAAGAGAGTTAGTTTTCTCAAAGATGGGAAACAAAAGAAAAATGAGAAATTGGAGCTTGTGCATACGGATGTATGGGGACCAGCTCAGGTATCTTCTCTTGGTGGCTCTCAGTATTATGTTACATCCATTGATGATGCAACTAGGAAGGTATGGATTTATTTCCTTAGGCAAAAATATGATGTATTTGAAACTTTTAAGAAATGGAGAAGCTTGGTTGAAAATGAGACGAGTAAAAAGTTAAAATGTCTCAGATCTGATAATGGTGGTGAGTACTGTAGAAAAGAGTTTGAATATTATTGTTCCTCTAATGGTATTCATATGTAGAAAACTATTCCAAGGACTCCACATGAAAATGGAGTGGCCAAGCGCATGAATAGAACAATAATGGAGTGTGCATGGACTATGAGATTGAATTTTGGGCTGCCTTTAAACATGTGAGTAGAGGTTGTAGACACCGTTGTTTATTTAATTAATAGAGGTCCCTCTAATCCTTTGGGTTGTGGTATTCCAAAGGAAGCATGGATAGGTAAGAAGGTGAGTTATTCTTTTCTCAAAACCTTCGGTTGTGAAGCATTTGCACATGTAGATTATGAAAATAGAACCAAGCTTGATGCAAAATCAAAGAAATGTATATTTTTTGGATATGGCATTGATGAATTTGGTTATAGGCTTTGGGACTTTGAAAATAAGAAAATTGTGAGAAGTAGGGATGTCATATTCAATGAGAAAGTGTTGTACAAAGATCAGTTGCAACAGCATGAGAAGAAAAAAATGATTATGTAGTGTTGGATGATACTCCAAACAATGATTTTCTAGTGATTCCTCATGCTCCACAACAAATATCACAAAATCCAGTGAATGTTAGACGATCTTCAAGGATAAGTAGACCTTTGAAAATATTTTCTCCCTCTTTGTATTCTATTTTATTAACTGATGTTGGTGAACTAGAAGGTTATCATGAAGCTATGCAGGTGGATACCAAGGTTTAGTGGGAGCATGGAACGGAAGAAGAAATGGACTCCTTGCTGAAAAATCAGACTTGGGAATTATGCAAATTTCCTGCATGTAAAAAGGCTTTACCAAAAAAATTGGTTTATAGGCTGAAAGAGGATGATGGAGGTAAGAAAATATTTAAAGCAAGATGAGTTGTAAAGGGATTTGCACAAAAAAAGGTTATTGATTTTGATGAAATATTTTCTCCAGTTGTTAAAATGACTTCTATTCGTACTATTTTAAGTATTGTGGTTGCTGAAGATCTGCATTTAGAACAGCTTAATGTTAAAACAACTTTTCTCCATGGTGATTTGGAGGACGAAATATATATGGAACAACCACAATGATTTGAGGTCAAAGGAAAGGAGAAACTAGTGTGCAGATTGAAGAAAAGTTTATATGGCTTGAAGCAAGCACCTCAGAAATGGTATATTAAATTTGATAGTTTTATGGATGAGCAAGGCTACAACAGGTGTAATTCAGACCATTGTGTTTACTTTAAGAGGTTGGCTGAAGATAGTTACTTTATTTTATGTTTATATGTTGATGATATAATTGTAGAGGGGTCTAACATGGATCACATAAAGGAGTTAAAACAAAAGTTAGCATATTCATTTGATATCAAGGATTTGGGGGCAGCAAAACAAATCCTTGGTATGAAGATTACAAGAGATAGGAAAAACATAAAATTGTTTCTATTTCAGGCTGATTATATTGAAAAGGTGTTGCAGAGATTTCATATGGAGAATGCAAAATTTGTCAACACACCTTTGCCAATTCATGTCAAATTGACTAAGGATATGTGTCCAAAGACACAAGAGGAGGAATAAAAAGTGTCAAAGTTACCATATGCTTTAGCTGTAGGTAGTGTAATTTATGCCATGGTATGCACGAGACCAAATATTGCACATGTCCTAGGAGTTGTTAGAAGGTATATGAGTCATCCTGGATTTGAGCATTGGAATGCGATAAAATGGATTTTTAGGTACTTCAGAGGTACATCCAATAAATGTTTATGTTTTGGGGGCTCTAATACAGATTTAAAAGGCTATGTTGACTCATATTTGGCAGGGGATATATATACCAGGCGGAGTACCACAGGTTATGTATTTAGAGTTGGTGGGACAGTAGTGAGTTGGATTTATCGATTACAAAAGGTGGTTGCTTTATCCACCACAGAGGTAGAGTATGTTGCTGCAACAAAGGCAGAAAAGGAGACGATATGGCTACAATTTTTCATGGAAGAGTTGGGCAAACAATAGGATAAAAAACAACTTGTTTACAGACAACCAATGTGTTATACATCTTGCAAAGAATTCTTCCTTGCACTCTAAGACCAAACACATACAACTGAGATATCATTTCATCTGGTTGGTGTTGGATGATGGACAGGTCAAGTTGGAAAAGATACATGCAGATTCCAATCCAACATATATGTTCACAAAGGTAGTGGCAAGGGAGAAGTTGAGCTACTCTTCATCCTCAGTTGGTCTTCATGGTTAAAAGTATAATAGAGCAACCAGGTCCAATGGTGCTTATTTCCAGTGAGAGCTATAAGTGCAACAATGTCATCTAGGATCAGTCTCCAAGTGGGGGATTGTAGGTATGTGGCAACTGATCATGCTATATTGTACACTCTTTTTTGCTTTGTCACCAAAAAGGAAAAAATTCGACTTTGTGAACCCTAATTTTTGGAAGCTTCTAAAAGCTTGTTATAAGCAGTTGAGTTGGAGAGTTGTATGTATGCGATTATTCGCGAGATTGTAATAGGTTTTGCACTGGATAATAAAATCATTGGATGGCTGCGGTTTTATGGATGTAGCTTGGATTGGGTGAACCACATCAAATTCTCTGTGTTGTCTTGTTTCTGCTATATTTTTCTATGTGTTCAATTTCTTTGTTTTATTGATCAAATTTGTATTTAACTTGTTAGATATCTTCCTTCTAACCCTAATAGTATATATGCTAGTTTTTAGTCACAACAGACACTCAATAATATTATATTGAAATATTATTATTATCAATATTATATTTTTATTATTAATGTTAATATTATATTATTATTTATTTAATATAAGTATTATACTACTATAATTAATAAAATTTTGCTATATTTTCAATTTAATTATATTATTATTAACATCAATACTATTTGATTATTAATATGTTATAAATGTATATAATATTACTATTATATTATTGTTAAAGTTATCTTATAATTATTATAAAGTAAATGTTATATTATTTTTTAATTATTGTATTATTAGGTTAAGATTCAGGGTTAGGGGTAGGGGTAGGGATATGCCTATAGGGTTATGATTATGGTTGATGTAGGTGATTAATGAAAGAAAAGTATTTGAATTGAATGATAAGAGTGTTGTCGTCAGGGTTGCAATTATGGTTTATGCTTAGGGTTAGGATTAAGTGAGTCTTACGATTATGTGTTATGGTTTGAGGTTAGATGTAAGTTTAGTTTATAGGGTTGGAGATATGGTTAGGGGTTGTTTTTGGATTTGAGTTATGGTTGGGGTAAGGATTAGGGTAAGGGTTAGGTTTAGGACTAAGGTTAGGGTTAGGGTTAGGGTTAGGGTTATGGGTGGGTTAGGTTGTGTTTAGTCTGGGGTTAGGTTTGGTATCAGGGTTATTGTTAGGGTAATATCTAAATTTAAGTTTAAGTCATAATTTCTTGTTTTTTGACAAGAAATAATTATAGTTTGTTTTTTCTCTCATTTATTATAGAAAACTATAACAATCTTAAATTTAGACCTTTCCTTGAAACATAAAATCTTAATCCTAACCATAACTCTAACCTAACCCTAATTTTATTTATCTAAACCTAACCCTTATTTTATTTCTCATAACCTAAACTTTAATCCTAATCCTAATCATAATCATAACAATAGTCATAATTGTAAATCTAATCTTAAACCCTAAACCCTAAACCATAACAATAACCATAAACTTTCTCTTACCCTAACCATAAAACATAATGTTAACCCTAACCCTAACATTAACCATATTCTTAATCCTAAACTTAACCCTAATCCTAACTCTAATCCTGATTTTATTTATCTTAACCCTAACCCTTATTTTAGTTCTCATAACCCTAACCATAATTTTAATCATAACAATAATCATAACTATAAACCTAACCTTAAATAGTAAACCATAAATCATAATGGTAACCATAAACTTTCCCTAACCCTATTAACCATAAACCATAATCCTAAACCTAAACTAGCTATAACCCTAACCCTAACCATATACTATAATCATAACCTAAACTAACCCTAACACTAGCCATAATCCTAATCTCAACCTTAACCCCAAACCATAATTATAACCCTAATCCAAAACCCTAAGCCTAATCCCATACCTAATTATAATCATAACACTAAACGTAACCTTAAACTATAGACCCTAATTATAACCCTCAACTAACCCTAACTTTAATGTGAACAACCATAATCCTAATCTTAACCCTAAATTGTAACCCTAATTATAACTATATTCCCAACACTAACCCTATTCCTAATTTTAATCCTAACCCTAACCATAATCCCAATCGTAATGCAAAAAATAAACCCTAACTCAACCCTAACCTAGCCCTAACCCTAACCCTAATCCCGATTGAAACTCTAATTGTAACCATGAGCCCTAATCATATTCACAACTCTAATTCCAACAAAAATATATAAATGTTAACCCTAAATTGTAAACCACAGGCCTTAATCATAACCCTAACTTATACTTTTAATCCTAATAAAAAACCATAATTTTAACCCTAACCTAAACATAATACTAACCCTATTTCTCATAACCCCAATGCTAACCATAACCCTATATCTATTTGTAATATAACCCTTTGTAATTGAACCTTAATCGTAACCCTAACCCCACCCTAGCACTAATTGTACCATAACCCTTTATGATTGAACCCTAATTTTATTGTAATTATAATTAAAATGTAGCCTTAAACCTAACCTTGATCATAACTATAACTCTAACCTTGATCCTATCTATAACTCTAACCATAACCCTAACCCTAACCTTAACCTAATTGCTACCTAACTCTAATGCTAACTATAACCCTAATTGAACCCTAATACTAATAATTGTACCATAATCCTTTGTAATTGAACCCTAACCCTAAACCTAACCTCAATCCTAACTGTAACTCTAACCCAAACCCTAACCCTAACCTTAACTCTAACCTTGATCCTAACTGTAACTCTAACCATAACCCTGACTCTAACCTTAACCTTAACTATTAGCTAATCCTAATACTAACCATAACCCTAATTTAACCCTAATACTAACTCTAACCCTCATTGTACCATAAATGTAACGCCAACCCCAAGCCTTATTATTTAAAAAATATACTTCTCATAACCCTAACCTATATTAAACTTATTTATCATAACCCTACCATAACCTTAACCTAAGAAAATCCCTAGTCATAACTAAAAACCCTAACCCTAACCATAAATCTAACTCTAACCTAACCCTAACCCTAATCAAATCCTTAATCATAATTGCAGCTATAACCTTAAAACTAACCATAACCTTAACCCTAACATGAGTTAAATTATAATCTCAATTGTAATCCCAAGCTTTATTATAGAACCCCAATTTAAAAAAAAAACTAACCCTAATGCTAACCCTAACTTGACCATTAATCGTAATCACAACCCTAACCATTAACCTTAATTGTTACCTTAACCTTCCCCTAACCATAGCCATTTAAACCATAATCCAAACCCTAACTCTAACCCAATTCCTAATTGTAACCCTAATCCCTAACCTTAATTTCATATCTAATCCAAACCATAACCACAACTCTAACTCTAACCCTAAACGATAAACCATAAACCCTAATCTAACTCTAATCCTAACACTATTTCTCCTAATCCTAACCCTAACTCAAACATAAACTCGATCGTAACTAAATATAATATAATAATGAAATGAAGAAAAAGCGGGGGAGAAGAAGAGTGTCCTTAATCCACCTTTTTCTACATAGGGTGTTTCATTCAAAATATGAGATCCAAGAACCTCGAAACAACTATCAACCCAAGAGGTGAATTGAATGAAGATTAAGGGATCTTGCACTCTTTCCTGTATGCAAGGATGGGGTGGTGAGCTAGATTTCTATTTGGATAAAAAGAATTAGGCTAATGAACAAACCCTAATCCTAGATCTAACACACAAAATGCATAAATTGAACACAAAATAGAAAGAAACTGCAATTTTTTTTAAGGAACAAGAAGGAAAGGAGGCAGTGCACTTGGTGAAATCTGACTTTTATGTGCTGCTAATAGGAACTCATTCACCACCAAAGGTGAATGGGTCCTAGTAGGCCTTTTCGGGGAGTTCTAAACTAGAAATAGAAGCTTGAAATGTATGGAATATGATGCTTGTAATCCCCCAACAAGGACTCATTCACCCTTATAGGCAAATGGGTCATGCTGTGACTTTCTACAAATCTCTAAATTTGGGTTGCAACTTCAAAGTCTTCTCTTCTCCTTTGCACTTTGAATTTCCTATTTCTGAATCTGGATCTACCTATAACCTGCGAAACAAATTTGGTATCTTGTTGGTGGATAGGGGTTTTCCTTAGTCAAACCCGTTGTTGTTAATTAAACCTTTGATGATGAATGGAAGTCTGAAACATGTAATAGTGTGTGCAATCTCAATTTTAAGTGTGTCTAAGATTAATATTCAAGAGAATGTAAAGGAAATTTAGCCAACTGTGTTAGGATAAAACCCTTGAATGCAATGTGAACAATGTTGATGACTCACTAAAGGATGTTTCTAATCCCTCTAATGAATCACAATCTGAAAATACTTCTTGTAGGCTGAAAATAGGATGATTATAGAAGATGGAATCACTTCAAAAAAAAGTCCTTAGGCTTGGTTGTATGACTTGTGCATCTCCCAACACCTAGAATCCTTCATGATTCTCCATAGGAATCTATCATCAACCTTCAATAATGCTTTATCTAGGATACAAAATGAGCTTGAAGATATTGAAAGTCTACTCCAAACTTCACTTTTGCTTGAATTCTTTGTCTCTTACTTGCTTGTAATCTTTCTCTATTTTTATCCCTTAAGTTTCTTAGGTGAAATTATGTCAAATAACCTTGTATTTATACTAAATTAGAGATTTAATCCTAAAATTCAAATAACTTAGGTCAACCTCATATTTGGAAATGAAATTAATTAAAATCCCACCAAGATGAAATTAAAATAGAGGGTCCTAGTTAAGGGAGGACCCATTCGCCACCCTGGGCGAAAGGGTCCTGGTTCACTTTCTAGGACCAAGCTTTGGGGGGTGAAAAGAGGATCAAAATCCCAATTGGAATATGCAAAGAAAGTGAGGTCTTGTTAAGGGAGTACCCATTTTCCCTTAGTGGCGAATGGGTCCTGACACACTTTCCAGGAACTAAAATTTTCCACATTCAAAGTTAGATGATTTAATTGTTGGGTGTTGGGATTGATCTTCAGGATGTGCAATTTAGAGGGCTTGAATTTGAATTAAAAGGGGCAATTAAGTCTAATCAACCACCATTAATTAATACCACCCTAGATAATGTGAAATTATGTTTGAACACTTTACAACACCATAAATAAGGCATGATTTAAGTACAAGAGAAGTCCATTTGGCTTAAAGAGATGAGTAGGCCTTAGGAAAGTGTGAGAATGTCTTACAACACTTTAAAACACTTTTGTAAAAGGTGAGATTTAAATATATTTTAATTAAATAAGGACCCTAGAGAGGTGTGAATGTGTACACAACACCTTACAACACTAGTCTAAATCATATTTAAGTTAATTATGTGTTAATTATTTCAAATAAAGTGTGAAAAAGGATTACTTTTTTTGACACTACATTTAGCCCCCACTTTAGCTGCCATATGATACTACGTGAATATGAAAGCTAAAGGAAATAATTGCTAGGAAAAAGGATACTCATATGAATTCATTAGGGAGAATGAAGCCCCCACTATAGCTTCATGCAAAACTACAATGTTAGGAACCACTTCCTGCAACACATATTCGTTAGTCATTCAAAAATCCTCTTATCAAACTTCTATGAAGAATTGAATTTGAGTGTAGATGTATGCACCCCCTAATTTTGTTTGCTTTATGGAGGTGGAATTAGGGTGAGAATGAAACCACATCAAATTATGCAAGTCGTATCATAGGGTATTTCCAAGGACCATACTACATAATGATAGATAGTTGATGAGAATGGGAGAGGAATTATGAATCCATCACAACAAAGGATGCCAAAAATGGAGTTCTCTAGCTCCTAATATGTTGATTTTAATGCACTTTCCCTTTTAAATGAATAAGCTTTATTTACTAAGGTTTTAATATATACTATTGAAAATGAATCTTTTCACTATTCATTTGACTTTTAGCTTGTTGCAAATTTACCTTGGTGTAGAGTGAGTGAAGATGCCAAGTTATAGGTTGTACAAGCCTCCGAGATTGGACCTGCTTCATGATGATGTACAGTGGGGCATCCTCTAGCATATGGTGAGTGAATTTTGCTTTGCATTTTCTTTGTTTTCATACCTGTATGGTACTTTTTCATGTAACTTGAGTGATTTTATGTCCTTAGAATAGATTGTTGGAAAGTGTCCCACTTTGGCACAAAATTTCCCAGAATAGCCATAGTGTCCCAGGCCTTCATCTAAAAATGGTTTAGATGTCCATTTTTTTGAAAAGAATCTTAGAATAGCTCTAATGATGTTGATTGATTGTTTTAGGACTTCTTTTATGTAATTTTTGTCTTTTAGGTACCTCCTTGAGCTAGATAGGATCTTGATGGGAAGCGATTTCGCTTCCTTCAAGAGTTAGTGACTCAAATTTCAAGAGGACATTCAGTTATTATAGGAGTTTGGTAGATTTTGGGTGTACCTCATTCCACCTATGAGGTACCATGATAGTATGCTATTGGCCTTAGGAGAGAGATGGGATGTGGGTACCTATACCTTTTGTCTTCCCATGAGGGAGATGAATTCCACACTAGAGGACATTCACCGCATCTTACACATCCCCATTCATGGTGAGCATGTGTAGTTGGTTACTAATAGATGCTTCACATAGATGAGAGATGATATCTATTATTGTGTGGAGCGGTCCATGCAACGCTTGAGCATTGGACCATGTGTGGAGCTTAAATGGCTCCTAAACACATGATCACCACTCTTGCGATAAATTATGATCATTATCGTAGCACTTACATTGGTTCTAGATGGTCAAGGGGCACACTTAGATGGTGGCTTAGTGCATACTATCAGAGGGATGGAGTAGCAACTGACCATTTACGCATGGGGTCATAGCATTCTCGCTCATTTATAATATGATCTTAGTCGCTTTTCCTTTTGAGACCTCCAAAGCATCGTGCATTGTACTTTGTTTCATTTATGGTGCTTTGAGCACATTACATGTACTAGGCCCATTGGATTTCCTCTTAAAGTGGCCCCAAGTGAGCCGAAGGATCTTAAATACCCACTTAGATGCCCTTGGGAGGAAGGAGATTTATTATACTGAAGGATTAATTTTGATTGGCTAGATGAGCATGACATCTACTGGAGGCCCTATCACTGGATACCACAGTGGGTAGATCACTGACATGAGATACATAGACTACATATGGATCAATTTTCGCTAGGCCAACATGACTATTTGGTCAGACCATTTTACTATGATAGGGTGATGGGATGTTTCAGGCATACCCAGGTGGCTGCATGTTCTAGACCATCATTCTGACGAACAACACATAGCACCATTGATCTTGGGGATGACTACCATCTCATGAGGGATGATGTATACTAAATAGTGATTCAAATGATGAGGACCCTAACCTGCCCCAAAAATTTGAGGTTGATGACATATGTACCACTTAAGAATACAAGGAGTGGTGGACTACAACTAGGCCAACACCTTGTTCCCTTTACATAACCCCATGGGCTTTGTCGAACTTAGTCCAGGTCGCATAGGGGACATAGATGATGATAAAATAGATGCAACCGCAAATGATGATGTTGTCATACTCGATATATTTATAGATGTACATGAGGAGGAGGAAGAGTTTGATGAGTGTGATGATGATGCCCAGACCATGAGCGAGGACACTATTGAGACAGAGGAGGATCTGGTGACTTTTGATAGTGCAGAGGTACCCCTTATCAAGTTGGCTAGACCACGAGCTAGTGTTAGGTTAGAGTTCCATATACACAAGTGTGGGGAAGCTAGTGGTAGTAGACTACCCACATCATCAACACAAGGTGGGACCACCATTGTGCGAGCATACCCCGATTGGCAGAATGATGATCCAGGTGATATTTGGATGATTTATATTATTTTTCTATGTATATATATCTTTTATGCACTTGATTTATATATGATTATGATGGTTACTAATGTTCTTTATGACTTAAATTTTGCAGGATCTACACAAGAGTGGCACAATCTTTATTATTGAGCGGAAACAACACTAGTGCCTCTGCTACATCCTAAGGATGATGTCCTTGAGGTGTACGTTCCCCCACCCTTGGTGGATTCACATGCAGATATTTTTGAGCTTATGGCGAGATTGGGTATAGCCTATTAGAGTGCCACTAGTCATGTTGATGAGCTCCATGCATAGCTTACAAATGTTTTAGCTTCTCTAGGTACTACCAATAGCAGGGTGGAGAGTGAGCTATAGGCAGAGGTCTCGAGGCTACAGGAGGAGGTCATGAGGATACAAGAATATAGGGAACACATTGAATGAGAGCATGTGGATTCTCTCGTGCAGGAATCCAAGGCATTAGGGATGTTAGATATTCTACATAGAACCTCGTACAGATTGTGATATCACACTACTATCTCATGATGACTATGGAGGTCACCAGCCCTAAAAGGGTCAGGAAGTCATAGACCTTACTAGAATTGTACTCACTGATGCATATGTTGTTGGAAACAAGCAACACTGAGAGGGGGGGTGAATTAGTGTTATGCAAAATTAACTTCAATAATCTTTAACTTTAGAGCATCATTAACATACACTCACAATGCATAAATAAGAAAGAAAGCACAACACCATAACACCAATATTGTTACGTGGAAACCCTTTTAGGGGAAAAACCATGGTGGATGGCCAATCCACAAGTATGATTCTGAGTATGCTCAAAAGTAAATATTACAAGGGAATGCACTTGCATTTAGGCACACTGCCTGGAGCTCACTCCTCAAAAGAAAAGAGTTCAGATTAAAACCATATGACAATTTGAATTGAAGGATTAGCATCTACAATTCTTGATTATAGTTCCAATTAAAGTACATCAGTTGATCTATTCTTCTACAGACTGAAATTCTGCTCTACTTATGCACACAATACAAATCATCTATGTGCAAGTGAAACTACACATTATTCCACCTTTGCTCTGCTCTGACTTGCTAATCAAACAATGAAACAATTACTACATCATGCAAAATGGTACAGAGGATCAAGTATATATATCCGCAACATATATTTCTTTTTCACATTGTTGGCTTCAACATAATATAAAATAATTACAACTGTCGACTAATATTATAGGAAATATACAATGCATACCCACAAAGGTCGGCCACAACCTGGCTAAGACCCAAATAATGACATAAAAACAAGGTTATACTTAATTAATTAGTTCCCATACATCCGCGACTATGTATATTCAAGTAGTCGACCTTAATACAAGAAAACCCGAGAACACTATAACCGAATCTTCTATCTTTCACAAAATCTGGTACGAGCCACTACACTTCAGTAAAGACAAAGATGATATGCCAAAGAATATTCCTTGAGATGTGAAAAGTAAAATAATAACCTATGATCATCTTTTAGATCGATGAACATTGTGTTGTCGAATACTCGAATACTCTGTTCTTGCTTGACAATCTTCAATCTTTCTGTCGGTATGGACAAATGGTGGTGTGCGGATCTAAACATCCATTATGGTTGCCATCAATGACAATACCAAGTGATCCTCATAGTATCTCTTTCCAACAATCTCCCCCTTTGGCATTGATGGCAACACTTAGTGAAAAATGGCTAAGTGTCAGACCAAGTGCCAAGATAGACTGTATTGGTCAACAAAAATCCAAAAGTGTATTCTCCAATTCTCCCCCTGAGAAGATTAAGCAATTTTCACTCTACACCTTCTCCCCCTTTGGAATTAATGGAAAAGGTGGGTGTCGAATGCCAAAAAAAAATGATACAAAACTTTTTTTGAGCAAAAACTATAAGTTACATGAACTGAAAAATATCAGCAAAGTCTTTCTTTAGCTGATCTAGATTTGTATCCCAAACCTTTCTAAAAATTTCCAAAATTGTGATGTGTCCAAAAATTAGAAAGGATTGAGTCTTCGCGGACTCCAAATTGGATGGATCTGCAACTTTTAAATATTCCTCTCCTTCTTTGAGAGCACTTGACAATATGTCAAGTTTTGGATAGATGATGCTCCGGAGTTCACAAATTCTAGAAATTATCTTATCATTTTCATATTTCAATCCTTGAATGTTGTTGAGTAGAGACATCACTCCACCTTTTGTTTTCCCAACGCTATTGGGTACTAGATCAAATGCTTCTGAGATAGCATTCAATTTGATTTCCAACTCCTTGACCTTCCTTTCATTTTTCTCTGTAAATTTTGAGAAGGATAGGCATGCTTTATAAAAAAATTCACCTTCAAATAGAGCTTCCTTCACATTCTTAGTGCATGTAGTCAGGAGTGCTTTATCTTGATCAATCAGTTCTATCATGCTACTAAATCTTTTGGCATTGAATTCTTTCTGCACTTTTGTCATGGTTGATTTTTCAAATGATTCAAAATGAGTGTTAACTGAGCTGATTATCCTTCTTAGTTCACATGAGGATGAGCTAGCCAGATATTTTACATAAAATGGCATTAGTTTCTCTAGTACTTCGGATGCCAGATTTAACAATTTATTGTCCTCAACATGAGATTTTATTAACTCCTCTCTTTCCTGAGCTTAAGCGAGTGTACCTATTCTCATCTTTTGCATTGGGCTTAAGGTAGATAAATGAATGGGGCCATCGATCAATTCTACATCCAATTGTTCATTTTGTGTGTCCAAGAATTGCTTGACAGCTTCAATAGTATCTCTTGTAGAAATTGAAACTTCTTCCTTTGCTTTGACAAGAGTTTCCTCAGTTTAATGGGTGGGAATGGCTTCAAAATTTTCAACTAATTTTTCCTCTGTCAGATGCCTCCACTTCCATAGGAATGTTAGTATAGTCATCATTACGAACATTATCATCAACATTTATTTCTCCTACTTCATTTTCTGAATGAGGGGAAACATTATCAACATGGGTTTCCTTAGTCACAGTATCAATATTTTCACTTAGCAGTATTTCCCTTAGAAATTTCTTAGTTTCCTTTGTAACTTCCTCTATTTTACCAATCATGAGTTGGTTAACCCTTGTTTTACTTTTGAACTTCTTTTTTGATCTGATCAGGAGTGCCTTCATTTCATCTAGAGTCATAGCTGGACATAGTTTAGCTAGAATCCTTTCTCTCATTTGTTTTTCTTCACCTCTGGCACTTAACCTCTTGGCTTCCAAAATGTCATTCAAACTCTTTAGAAAAATATTCATTATTTCAATCAAAAATTTATTGTTTATTCTTCTAGAATTCTCTTATCAGAAACATTGAAAGATTCATACCATTTTTAAGGTGGTTTCAAGTTTCCATCCTGAATCATAGATTTTTCAATAGCTTGCTGAGTCATACCTGATTCATTTGCCTTTGCTTTCTTCTTAGCTTGATCTTCTCCACTGGAAGGATTACCTTGAATGACTGTAGCTGCGTTAGTGCCTTGGCTTTGGATCTCCTTGATTTCTTTGTTAGATTCAATCTCCTCATCGTCTGAGATAGCCATATACACTCTTTTTCTTTTCTTCTTCCCTTCCTTTCTGGATCTCTTAGGCTCAATTTTTATAGGTGTGACCTTTAAAACAAGGGTTGACTGGGAACAAAGCTTCTTGTTGTCCTAGCTTTGCTGGATTGTACTATCAGATGATCTAATTTTGTCTTTGATGCCTCTCCGGCTGTTTGTTTTGCAGCTTTATCTTTAGCTCTTTTTTCTCTACCCTTTTTGATTAATTATGGAGGAATTCCCATGCTTTATGTAAAAATCTCAACTTCTTTCCTCACACGCTTAGTGCCAATAGGATTTCTCAATTCACTATGAACCTGTTTATCTTTTTCAGCATAGGTTCCAAATCTTTCCTCTATCAGATCAATTGGTTTGCTCAAGATATGTTGAGCATACATTTCTAAGACTGCTCCATCAACTTCATAACCCATAGGCATAATCTAGACCATTCTGGGGTCGGCTACCTCCATCATGCACTGATAAATGCTCACCATGAAGCAAATTGAGTCTTTGTATTTTTCTACTATAGAAGTAGGAATCCTCTCTCTTGCTTGCATCATTTTTTCGAATTCCTTGAAATATCCCCACATAAAGGCATTCCTTGATTTTGTGTCTCTGAAACTATGCAATTGATCTCTGATCTGTTCAATTATCAAAATGTCTTTTCTCCACTGAACTTTTCCAATTCTTGGAATCTCATTCATGAAATAACAGAATAGACATAAAAGAAAGGTTCCATATTTGAAGGAATTTTTCTTATCCTTCTTTATCTTGGCCAAATTTTCCATTAGCTGGATCCTCAGCAATTCACATAGATCATAGTTAGCAGTTTCTTTGATCATTTGGAAGGTTGCATAGATAGTTATGCCAGATACTAAATTTTCTCAGATAGAGTGGTAGATTTTGTATCCAATTACCATGGAAGAAAAAATTACATCTATATCAGTGATTTTTTCAATAGTCATAGCCTTTTTGTCATAAGTCGATCTAGGTGCATCTATGACAGTTTGATTTTTCACTGATTTGAGAATGGGTAACCCAGTGGAGGAATTCAAACTGGTTATGACACTGATAGCTTCCTTGGTGATTTTGAATGGGATGGTAAGACACATGAATTCATCATGTACTTGACTTAAGATATATCAAACACATTCCAGTTCCATAAAAATGGGAAATTTAGCCATCTATACAAATTTCTTAGTTTCCAAAATCTTATGTTATGGCTTTACGTGAAAATTTTCATCAACAATGTGATGTTTGTTAGATCCAAAAGTTGTGAACCACCCAGTTCTTCAAGATTTGCATGGATATAAGCCCTAATGTCTTCTGTATATAGAACTCCATGTGGGACTGATGAAAAGGCTCCTAAGGGGTCAGTCTCTAGAGACTTATAGGGATGCCATTTGAATTTCGGTCAAGGGCAATCCTTTACTTCTACTACCAAAGGAGTATTCATTTCTTCAGAATCATAAATTTTTAGAGTTTTTGTGGAATACCTCTTTTTTCGGATCGCAAAATAAAGTGTTGAATCTTTTCAGATGCTTGAATTTTGCCTCTAATCGCGAAAGATTGCTTGTGAGCTCTCCAGACATCTTTTTCTTTGAAATGCAAGGTGAGAAATGAAGTGTGAAAATGGGTTTTTATCCTTTTCATACCTAACACTTTTATTTGCAATAAATTTTTTAACCCTAATACATCCGGTTACACTGTATCTATACACAATGGCAAGCAAAACATTTTCAGACCTCCATTTCGGCATATTGATCCCTCTAATGAGTTAAGTGGCATTTGTTGATTGATTGTGCATCTACTAAACATATCCACATCCTCTGATGATTTCTGATTAGGGGTTCATTTGATTTTCTTTAAAAACTCCCCCTAGGCCATAGGCCTAAGACTAGTTTCTAGATGAATTACTAGAAGTGGGTTCCGGTGCTGGCACATTTTCTTCAATAGAAGATTCTTTCCTTATCCATTTATTTTGAATTTTTTGTCTTACTGAATCTACAGTGATTTTTCCTTTTCCTTTGATGTCTTCTTGCACATTTCTCTTTCGGTTTACCATACCTTTTCTATTCCAGCAATATGTTGCTATATGACCAAATTTTTCGCAGTAGTGGCATATAACTTTTCTCTTTCCAGACAAGTTGTTCAGTTGATTTCCTCTAGATCTACATTGGTTAGTAGTATGACCAAATCTATTTCATGTTTAACATCTGATGTGATATTGATTCATCATGTTTTTTAACTCATTTGACTTATGACCTATCTTATGACAATTGAAACATTGTCTTGAAAAATATGGACCACTTTGATTCATGCTACTTCTACACTGAGAAGCCATATGTCCAAACTTGTTGCATTTAAAACAGTATCCACTAAATTTTTGAGCATTAGGTTGTCCTACCGGATACCTTCCAGATTTGTTCATTTAGTTTCTTTTCCTGAATTTCCTTTGTTCATAATTATTTTGTCTTGATTTTGAGTTTTCTCCTTTTTCATTTCCAATACCTCTTTTGTCATCATGAGTTCTCTAATTATCAATCAGTTCATTGAGAATGGATGAGCTAGATTTGAACTTTTCTTTGTATTCATTTGCATTAGCAAGTTCATTTCTAACATCATCCAACTATTTTTCAAGAGCTTCTTCATTATTTCTAGATACTTCCAATTCATCATTCAATCGACTACATACCTCAGATTTTTTTTTCAAGGATTGAGCTAGACTTTCTTCATTCTTCTTTATGTCTTCAATTTCCTTTGTCATCTTCATCATGATGGATTCTATTTCAAGCTTGATAACTGTATTTGATTGAGTAAGCTTTTCAAATTCCTCTATCTTGTCTTAAAGAGTTTTACTGGACTGATCATCTTCATAATGGGTTGAATTTCATCACAGAGCTCCTTTCTCTTTTCTCTTGACTTGTTGATTTTTTCTTTCAGGGACTTGCTGAATTTATCTACATCCTTGACATTTTCTTGTAGTTTCTGGACTTCATCTTTTGACTGATCAAGGTCATCTAGGGCCACCATAAGCTATTGTTCAAGATTTCTTGAATCCATTGACATATTTTCTTAGATCTCCCCAAGCTATTAAACTTCTTCTTCTTTAGAGGATCTAGCTCTGATACCAATTGTTGGAAACAAGCCACACCGAGAGGGGGGGTGAATCAGTGTTATGCAAAATTAACTTCAATAATCTTTAACTCTAGATCATAAGTAACATACATTCACAATGCATAAATAAGAAAGAAAGAACAACACCATAACACCAATATTTTTATGTGGAAACCCTATTAGGGGAAAAACCACAGTGGATGGCCAATCCACAAGTACGATTTTGAGTATACTCAGAATTGAATATTACAAAGGAATGCACTTTTGTTTAGGAACACTACCTAGAGCTCACTGCTCAAAAGAAAAGAGTTCAGATTAAAACCATTTGATAATTTGAACTAAAGGATTAGCATCTACAATGCTTGATTACAGTTCCAATTAAAGTACATCAACTGATTTGTTCTTCTATAGACTGAATCTTTACTTTGCTTATGCACACAATACAGATCATCTATGTGCAAGTGAAACTGTGCATTATTCCACCTCTTCTCTACTTTGACTTGCCAATCAAACAATGACAAACTTACTACATCATGCAAAATGGTACGAAGGATCAAGTACATATATCTGCAACATAGATTTCTTTTGCACACTGTCGGCTTCAATAGAATACAAAATAATTACAACTGTTAGCTCATATTATAGGAAATATACAATGCGTACCCACAAAGGTCAGCCACAACTTGGCTAAGACCCAAATAATGACATACACACAAGGTTATACTTAATTACTTAGTTCCCATACATCTGTGACTATGTATATTCAAGTAGTCGACTTTAATACAAGAAAACCTGAGAACACTATAATTGAATCTTCTATCTTTCACAAAATATGTACGATTCGTTGCACTTCAGTAAAGAAAAAGATGATATGCCAAAGAATATTCCTTGAGATGCGCAAAGTAAAATAATAACCTATGATCATCTTTCATATCGATGAACACTATGTTGTTGAATACTCTATTCTTGCTTAACAATCTTCAATCTTTCTACCGGTATGGACAAATGGTGGTGTGCAGATCTAAACATCCATTATGGTTGTCATCAATGACAACACAAAGTGATCCTCACAGTATCTCTTGCCAACATATGTACCCATAACTTTTGATGACTTTCTGTATATATAAATATATATATGAACAATTTGGTTTATGATGTTGTGTTGAATTAAATGTCAAATTGATTTATCATATATCCTTTGCAAGAATATTTAATAAGTGTCTCCATGATTTAATTTTTTATGTGATCTAATTACACCATTCATAGTTTATGTTAGATACTACATTTTGATTAAGAGATTCTATGATAACTTAAATACACTTAATACTATTAAATTCATGTAAGGATTTAAATTAACATAACACACTAAGTTTTGAATAGTATGGTACTTAAAGTAATTAAACAAAATATTTGATTAATTACCCTAGAATCTAAGATACACACATGTTATTATGTATCAAAGAAGAAAGTAATGTGAGATAAAATATAGCCTATATAATTCACCTAACAACATTAATCTAACATAACATTCAAAACAAGAAATGATAGATGTGATACCGACGTAGATGCACAACATTTTTAGGGTCTTTTAGAGATGTACCATCCATTTCAGTTAATGTATAAGCTCCTAATCCGTACTTTTCTTTGACAATGTAAGGGTCTAACTAGTTAGGGCTAAACTTTCCTTTTTCATTCAAGAGAGCATTGAAATTTTGGTTGTTTTCGTATAACACGAGATCACCTTGATTAAATTCATGATGGAGGATATTATCATTGTAGCCACTTTGCATTATTTTGGAGTAATCTTGTAAGTGTTTGAGAGAATTAATGCACTACTCATTGAGCATCTCAAGCTGATGTAAATGTTCTTCTTTGTATGTGTTGTCATCAATGAGCCCTTAAGAGAAATTCTTAAGGAAGGAATTTCTAACTCTAAAGGAATTATTGCTTCAACACCATAGACTAGGTTATACGAAGTATTTCTAATGAATGTTCTAACGCTCGTACGATAAGCCCATAACATCTGTTAATTGTGTATGCCAATATTTGTTATGTTTTCTTATTGTCTTTCATAGAATTTGTTCAATAGTCTTATTATTTTCTTCTACTTGTCCCTTTGATTGTGGATAGTATGGTGTTGAAAAACAATGTTGAATGTTGAATGTTTCTAAGAATTTCTTTACGTCATTATTTTTGAATGGAGTTCTCTTATCTGAAACCAATGTGGAAGGAAGACCAAAGAAAGAAATGATGTGTTCCAATATGAAACAACATATTTCATCAGCAATTGTGAAATGAAGAGGAATAGAATCTACCCACTTCGTAAACTAATTGGTTGCAATAATGATAAAGGTATTTCCAGTAGAAGAAGGCAGTGATATTTACCCAATAAGGTCCAAGCCCCAAAATGAAAATGGCCAAGTAGGAACATGAGTGTGAAGTTCAAAGGTAAGAACGTGAATCAAATTGTTATGTTCCTGAAATTTATGACACTTCTTCATGTACTCAAAACAATCTTGTTCCATGTGTGTCCAATAATAGACTATGCAAATTAATTTTTGAACTAGGGATCTTCATCCAAAATGATCCCCACAAGTACCTACATGTCCTTATTCAAGTGCTATGGGGATTTCAGATTTCTTAAGGCATCAGAGTAAAAGGCCATTAAATGATCTTCTATATAGAATTCCAGCTAATATTATATATTTGGATCTGAGCTTTCACATATGGGCTCGAGTGTTCTTAGTTGTAGGTTTAAGAAAGGTAGCATCTTTCAAGTATTTGAATATAGGTGTAAACCATTCACTAGAATCATCAACATCAATTGATAACACTTCTTTACTCTCATCTTCTATCGATGGTTTTGGTATCATTTGGACTTTAAATGTGAAGTCAACGAGAGGATCGTTGCGATATACAACAGAAGAAACACTTGCCATTGCATCTCCATTCCTATTATCCTTTCATGGGATGTTGTCTATCGTGTAATATTCAAACTTGTTTAATAATATCATTGTAAGATCTCGGTATCAGACAAGTTTATCATGCTTTTCTTGATACACACCATTTATTTCCTTAATGATTAAGAGTGAATCCCCAATTATAGAAATTTGTTTGACTTTTAATGCTAACATGGCATGTATGCCAGCTATTAAAGCTTTGTATTCTATAGTGTTATTGTTACATAGGAAGCTTAGATAGAAAGATAAGGGAATAGGCTTTCCTGAAGGAGGAATTAATACAAATCTTTCTCATGAGCCTGTTCTACACTTAAAATTGTCAAAGTATAATTCCCATGTTTCTTTTTCTTTTTGTATAGTCAACACATTTTTTTCTTTCTGGGAATGAGTCTATGTTGGGAAATGCTAGATGAAAAGTAACATCAGCTAATTGGTCAGTTAAGGGTTGTCCTTTAGTTGTTTTTTGTGAAAAAAACTTAAGGTCAAAATTAGTTAACATAACCCACTTAGCTAAGCATCCTAACAAATCTGTTTTAGTAAAGAGGTTCTTTAAAGGATCAAATTTTGTCATAACATGGATTTCAATGTTCAATAAATAATGTCTCAATTTACTCGTAACAAACACAAGAGCCAAAAATTATTTTTCTATGGTTGTGTATCGTGTTTCATAGTCGATTAAAGTTTGAATAGTGTAATAAATAAGATGTTCCTTACCATTATAATCTTGTTGAGCCAACAATGCTACTAAAGTATAGGCTGATACTATTGTATAGAGGATAAATGGCTTGTGTTGCATAACGGGCTATAAAATAGGTGGAGTAACAAGATAATATTTCAAATTCTCAAACACCTATTTACAATCCTCATTCCAGTCAAACTAAACATCTTTGTTAAGAATTTATGTGAATGGTAATGTTCGATCGGCTACGAAACAACGTATATCCTGAATCTATCCTTGTAATGTACACAATTAAGATATGTTTCTAGGAGGTGACATGTTGACTATAGCATCAATTTTCTATGTCCACCTCAATACCTCTGTGAGATGATAAAAACTAAAAAATTTCCACTATTTCCACCAAAGAAACACTTCTTTGGGTTTAATCTCATGTTATATTTTTGTATTCACTCAGATTTTATGAAGAATATTTGCATGGTCTTGTCAAGTTAAGGTTTTGCTAGAATATCATCAACATAATCTTCTAAAATTTTGTGTATGAAGTAATGAAATATCAATGTCATTGCTCGTTGATATGTTGTATCTACATTATTCAATCGAAAAGGTGTGACTACCCAATAGAAGGTTCCCCAAATGGTGGTCAATTTTGTCTTGTATTGGTCTTAAGGGTTGATTAAAATTTTATTAGATTTGGAAAATCCATCCATGAATGACAACAAAGCATGTCCTGCAATCGAGTCCACTATCATATCGATATTAGGAAGGGAAAAGTCATCTTTTAAGGATGCTTTATTCAATTCTCTAAAATATGTACACATCCTAATGTGATTTTCAAGTTTCAAAACTATGGAAATATTCAAGATCCATGGAGAATAATCAATAGGTCAAATGAATCCAACGTCAAGAAGTTTCTCAATTTTAGCTTTAACCAATAGGGATATTTTAGGATTCATTTTTTCGTATCTTTTGTTGCACTGGTTTAGCATCTTCTACAAGGACTATGTTATGTGTTACAATCTTAGCATCTATTCTTGGCATGTCTCAGTAAGTCCAAGCAAAGAGTTTGGGAAATTCATGAAGTAAGGTTGCATGATCTTCTTGTTCATATTCATGAAGACATTTCCCTACTTGAATTATCTTCTTGTCATTATTGATATCCATTAGTATGTTGATTGTATCTCCCAAAGGAATGGATTTTGGTTTTGATTTCTCAAGATCATATTCCTCTTTTTCTTTATTTTTTTCATTGTTTCCATTATCTTCATCAACTCTTTGAGTACTAACCAATGCACATGTGACCCGTTTCCTTGTGGGGGTGAATGATTTATCATAGAATCCTAGCATTTATTTTAAAGCTTCATCATCCTCAAAGTATTCCAAAGATACATTAGAATTCATGTTGAGAAATTCAGGATGCTTCAAGGTGAGAGTTGGTTTGCTAGAGTTACATATGATAGTTTTGATGTTGAGTGAAGTTCGCTTTGTTTCTTGTGTTATCTTAGAAGGGAAATATCCAAAACTAGTTTTTGTTTCTTGTGTGTTAGGCTCAATAAGGATACAAATTCCTTTCTCTTTCTTTTGTATCCTTTTTTGTTATATCCAAAAAAATTCATAAGCTCATAACCTCTCCCATAAAGTCTTTCCATTTCTTTTGATTTTGGTGGTTGTTGATAATCTATCTCATCAAACTTTGTCATATAACTTGTGTCTTCTTCTGAAGTAGATGAGGTAGATGGTTGTGGGATGTATTATTAATTTTTCATTGAAATTACCATTGGTTTCTTTTTCTTTTCATTGTCCTTTATTGTTATCTTGTATTCTCCAATGAATGTTGGCGTGAAATCCAAAGATCACCAATCATCTTCCAATAACTTAGTAATTTCATCAATGCCAATTTCTTATTCTTTTTCTTCTTCTGATATAGTTTGTGGTGTATAAGATTCCAATGATTCCAAAGGATTTTGTCCATCTCTTTTGGTCATCAAATAACTTTTAGGCTCGAGATCAACTTTTATTGTGTAAACTTTATTGTTATAGACATATTTCATGATTTGATGTAGAGTGGAAGGCACACCATTCATCTCATGAATCCACAGTCTCCCTAAAAGGAGATTATAAGAAATATCATTGGGCATAATGTGGACCAAATTTTGTAATGTTACTTCCCCAATTCTGATAGTTAATGTGATAACTCTGAGCAGTTGTTTTTCTATGTTGTCAAGTCCTAAAATAGATAAAGAATCAAGTTTAATATCACTTTTACTCATCCTCGATCTTTTCACAAGGCTCATATTATAGACACTCAGGACCAAACCATTATCAATAATTTGTTTTATCACAACTCGACCAATGTGGGCTATTATGTTGAAAGCTTCATACTTCTGAATTTTTAAGGGAGGTAATTCATTCTAGTGAAAGACTATGTCTAGATTCATTTCATTCATTTGCTGGATTAGTGTTGCTACACCGTTTGAATTATTGTTAGAAGGAACCATAAATTGTTGCAAGGAATCTTGGAGTATGCCATGATAACTAGGGGATACTTGAAGTAACTCCCATACAAAAATATTAGCAGGAGTTTTCTTAAGGTGTTCAACAAGCTTATATTCCTTTCCATTGTTTGTCAGAAAATGAGGAGCACTAGGAAAAATAGGATTAGGAAATGATAGTGAAACATAAGTTTGTTGTTATTTCCTATTGTTTCTTGTATTGCAGGTATGTGCAATGATTTTATAATCATTTTTTTGTGAAGAATTACCATCGTTGGATGAAGTCTTATCTTTCAATGGTTGAAGCATGAGCACAAGCTTGTTTTGAACTTGTGGTTTTTGTTAGGGATGATAAATTAAGAGTTGTGGTGTGATGGTATTAATGTCTTTGTATTTCGGTTTGTCATGAAAGGCCTTAGTGGATGAACTTTGTGAGATGAAATCCTCGAGGGCTTCATCTAACATGTCAAATTCATCGCTACTAAAAGTCTTGAAGGGTAGGTCAACCTTTAAAAGAAAACTTGTCATCATTTTTATTTATCTACAAGTCTCATTTGATGTTTTTATTTTATTTTATTTTGTTTTCTAATGAATGCCAAATGTAATTAAACATGTCCACTGATGCAAAAATTCTGAAATTCAAAAATTCTAACGCTATCTATAACTGAAAAATGAAAGAAATTATTTTCCCAATGTGCTAAATTTATCTAAATAAACAAGAAATTACATGCAAGAACAATCTGCTTTAGACTAACTCTTTTCAAATTTTAGAACATTGGCAAAAATGTTTATCAGTAACCAAAAACAACCCAGTAATTTTGTTCTCACAAGTTGTATAGGGACTCATTCTCCCTTAAAGGTGAATGGGTCCTGGTGCAGGTACTTACAAAGTTTAAAAAAAGGCACCTAAAACACCAAAGCATGCCCAAAATTCTTGTTGATTAGGGTATCTAGGGACTCATTTTCCACTAAAGGTGAATAGGTCCTATTTTTAAGGTTTTCTGAGTTTGATTTCAATTTTTCTAAGTTGGATTTGTGTATAATCTTTCACAGATCTATAACAGTGAATGTTGTAATAGATTTTATAGGTATAAGGTCTCTAAATGCAAGTTTTTCTATGATTGAATGATGACTAAAATTTGAAAACCTATGATGTAATTTCAATCTAAATGCTTGAATGATGATCTCAATGTGAACAAAATTAAAAACTAAATGCAATTTAAATGCTTTTTTTTCATATTTTTAATGAATACAAGCAATGCAAACATACAATTTAATCCTATATGGAATGTTCACTAATGAAAAAAAAAAAAAAACCTAAAATGTAATGCAAACCTAATGCAAGTAAGGGTTTATGATTTAATTGTACTCCAAATCATAGATGATAAAAAAAGGATCGGGTTCACCAAAATGAAACGAAGAAAAAGGGGGGAGAAGAAGAGTGTCCTTAATCCACCTTTTTCTACATAGGTTGTTTCATTCAAAAGATGAGATCCAAGAACCTTGAAACAACTATCAACCCAAGAGGTGAATTGAATCAAGATTAAGGGATATTGCACTCTTTCCTTTATGCAAGGATGGGGTGGTGAGCTAGATTTCAAACTGGGGAGAAATAATTAGGCTAATGAACAAACCCTAATCCTAGGTCTAACACACAAAATGCATAAATTGAACATAAAATAAAAAGAAACTACAAATTTTCTGAACAAACAAGAAGGCAAGGATTGAATGCACTTGGTGAAATCTAATTTTTTTGTGCTGCTAACAGGGACTCATTTGCCACCAAAGGTGAATGGGTCCTAGCAAGCCTTTTCGAGGAGCTCTGAACTGGAAATAGAAGCTTGAAATGTCTAGAATCTGATACCTATTATCCCCCAACATGGACTCATTCACCCTTAAAGGAAAATGGGTCCTACTATGAATTTCCAGAAATCTCTAAATCTGGGTTACAACTTCTAGGTCTACTCTTCTCCTTGGCACTTTGAATTTCCCATTTATGAATCTGGATTTTCCTATAACATGCAGAACAAATTTGGTATCTTGTTTATGGATAGGGGTTTGAGGGTTTTACCTTAGTCAAACCCCTTGTTGGTTATTAAACCTTTGATGATGAATGAAAATATGGAACATGTAATAGTGTGTGCAATCTCAATCTTAAGTCTGTCTAAGACTAAGATTCAAGAGAATGTAAAGGAAATTTTACCCAATTGTGTTAGGATAAAACCCTTCAATGCAGTGTGAACAATGTAAATGATCCACTAAAGGAGATGTCTAATCCCTCGAATGAATCACAAATCTGAGAATACCTCTTGTAGGCTACAAATAGGATGATTATAGAAGATGGAATCACTCTGGAAACAAGTCCTTAGGATTTGTTACATGACTTGTGCATCTCCCAACACCTAGAATCCTTCATGATTCTCCATAGGCATCTATCATCAACCTTCAATAATGCTTGATCTTGGATACAAAAATGAGCTTGAAGATCTTGAAAGGTTGCTCCAAACTTCACTTTTGCTTGAATTCATTCTTTCATGAAAGTTCTTTGACTTGTAATCTTGCTCTAGTTTTCTCCCTTAAGTTTCTTAGGTGAAATTATGTCAAATAACCTTGTATTTATACTAAATTGGATATTCAACCTCAAAATTCAAATAATTCAGGTTGACCTCAGATCTAGAAATGAAATTAATCAAAATACCACCAAGATGAAATCCAAAAAGAGGGTCCTAGTTAAGGGAGTACCCATTCACCACCTTGGGTGAATGGGTCCTGGCTCACTTTTTAGGACCAAGCTCTAGGGGGTGAAAAGAGGATAAAAAACTCAATTGGAATATGCAAAGAAAGTGGGGTCCTATTAAGGGAGGACACATTCTCCCTTAGTGGTGAATGGGTCCTGGCACACTTTCAAGGACCTAAAATTTGCCACATTCAAGGTTACATCATTTAATTTTTGGGTTTTTGGATTGATCTTTAGGAGGTGCAATTTAGAGGGCTTGAATTTGAATTAAAAGGGGAAATTAAGTCTAATTAACCACCATTAATTAATACCACCCTAGATAGATGTGAAAGTGTGTTTAAACAGTTTATAACACCATAAATAGGGCTTGATTTAAGTACAAGAGGGGTCCATTAGGCTTAAATAGATAAATAGGCCTTAGGAAAGTGTGAAAATGTCTTACAACACTTTAGAACACTTTTTTAAAAAGTGAAATTTAAATATATTTTAATTAAATAAGGACCCTAGAGAGGTGTGAATGTGTACAAAACCTTACAACACCACTCTAAAGCACAATTAAGTTAACTATGTGTCAATTATTTCAAATAAAGTGTGAAAAAGGATTACTTTTTTTGACAATACAAATAATAATAAAAGACATAAATGTTAACCATAAATTATAAACTATAGGCCTTAATCATAACCCTAACTTATTCTTTTAACCCTAATAAAAAGCCATATTTTTAACTCTGACCTAAACATAATATTGACCCTATTTCTCATAACCCTAATGCTAACCATAACCCTTTGTAATTGAACCTTAATCATAACCCCAACCTGACCGTAACACTAATTGCACCATAACCCTTTGTGATTGAACCCTAAGTTTATTGTAACCATAGTTAAAACGCAGCCTTAAATATAACCTTGATTCCAACTATAGTTCTAACCCTAACCTTAACCCTAACCTTAACTCTAACCTTGATCCTAATTGTAACTCTAACCATGACCTTAACCCTAACCTTAACTCTAAATTTTTACCTAACTCTAATGCTAACCATAACCCTAATACTAATAATTGTACCATAATCCTTTGTAATTGAACCCTAACCCTAACCTCAGTCCTAACTGTAAGTCTAACCCAAACCCAAACCCTAACCTTAACTCTAACCTTGATCCTAATTGTAACTCTAACCATAGCCCTAACACTAACGTTAACCCTAACTATTAGCTAATCCTAATACTAACCATAACCCTAATTGAACCCTAATACTAACTCTAACCCTTATTGTACCATAAATGTAACGCTAACCCCAAGCCTTATTATTTAAAAAATATACTATTTATCACAACCCTAACTTGTATTAAACCTATTTCTCATCACTCTAACCTACACCCTAAATCTAAACCTATTTCTCATAACCCTACCCTAAACTTAAACCTAAGCAAATCCCTAATCATAATCGAAAACCCTAAACCTAACCATAATTCTAACTCTAACCTAACCCTAACCCTAATCGAATCCTTAATCGTAATTGTAACTATAACCTTAACACTAACCATAACCTTAACCCTAACATGAATTAAATCGTAATCCCAAGCTTTATTGTAGAACCCTATTTAAAAAAAAAAAAAGTAACCCTGATGCTAACCCTAACTTGACCATTAACCATAATTTTAACCTTAACCTTTCCCTAACCCTAACCATAAACTATAATCCTAACCCTAACTCTAACCAAATCCCTAATTGTAACCCTAAACCCTAACCCTAATTTCATATCTAATCCCAACCATAACCACAACTCTAAATCTAACCCTAAATGATAAACGATAAACCCTAATCTAACCCTAATCCTAACACTATTTCTCCTAATCCTAACCCTAAACTATAACCTAACCGAACTCTAATCTCAAACATAACTATAACTCTATTAGCTACATTTTATTTTATTTTTAAAATATTGCAAAAATATTCTACATTATATAATTTATAATATTACTATATATTTAATATATAATATATTATATTATCTACATTATATATTTTAGTTATTATAATATATAATATATTATAATATTTTAGTAATTTTAATTATACAAAGTTGTTTGGGCAATTTTCAAAGAAAACTATCTATATGAACAATATGACTGACCTTGGAAACTTTCTTTGTGTAGATCAAGAATATGGAAGCTTACCTTTCCCAACTAAAGAATTTATTTTTAAAATAAATAAATATTAGTAATGTTTGTTGGTTTTTTAATTTTTTTAAATAAATGACTATTGCTGATTTTGTTTTTTATTTTCATATGAAAATATAATAAATATAACAATTATAATAATTTAATTAATAATAACAATAATAATATAATAACATAATATTAATATTATATATTAATAATGGACCATGTTAATAATATAATACTGATATTAATAATAATATTTTAGTAATTCTAATAATACAAAGTTGTTTTTAATAGGTATAGTTCTCAAAGTTATCTATATAAATCATACATCTATTACTGGTGTTAAAATTTGGAAACTTTCTTTCTACAAATAAAGAATATGGAAACTTACTTTTCTTAGCTAAAGAATTTTTTTAGATAAATAAATATTCCTAATGTTTGTTTCTTTTTTATTTTCTTTTAAATAAATAAATATTACTAATTGTCTTTACTTTTAGTTTTCTTATTATAACTGAAATTCAACTTCAGTCATCCTAACCCTTACCCAAACCTTTATCTTAAAGTTTTAATTGATTTGGTAATAATAATATTATATGATTATTATAATCTCTCTTTCTTTTTATTCGTAAGAGTAAGTTTTATTAATTAAAATTTAAAAATTACATAAAGGCCAACCATGGCTAGCATGTAGTAATGCATAAGTGGAGTACAACAAGACTACCCATTCTAAATCACATTTAATCCACCAGATTTGGTGTGGGATTGAAAATCCATTTTGATCTTATTTAGTTTTTCCATGAGGATTATATTTTTTTTATTTTGTACTTCTTGCCAATCCCCTCATTGATCTTGATGTAGGAGCATCCATGGCAAATTGGAAATCCTGTGTCAATTAAAAAGAGGTCAATTTTGTGGAAGTATTTTTGAATTTTGGAATAAGTTAATTTGGTTTGAATTTGAGGGGTGTAAAATTATTTATCTTCAAATATTTAAACTTGCCAATTAAATCCATTTGCAACTTTGACAAGTTGAAATAGTGGGTGAAAAAGCATAAAATAGTTTTAAATATTTTAATTGCAAATTTCCCAAAAAGCTTTGTGAGGAATTGGATTTTGAAATTGTGGAGTTTTAAAGAACTCCACCATGATCCCTAAAAAGTAGGGACCAAGGATGTGGGCACCTAGACCTGCTTTTTGATTTTTGCTTTTTCGGGAGTCAAAAAGAGAAGAATTTAAAACAGTTTCTTTTCCTATCTTTATAGGGCTACTGGGAATGAATATTTTATTGTTTTTAATGATTTTTTAGGGGATTCAATGAGTATAAACACCATGGTTTGTTCTATATTGGATAAGGAAAAATAAAGATGAGGAAATTAATTTTTGGAGAGGTGGTGTTGAGAAACATTTAAGAATTTAGGAGGCAGAGTGATGGAGGCATATAATTTCTATGGAGTATGTTTTTGTGATGTTATTTTGTAGGTTGGAATGATAAACAATAACCTATGGAGTTTTTAGAATGATAGGGATGAAGATTCAGAAGTTGTAAGTGTTGTTTTAGTGCTAGGAGATGAAATTTTGTTGCAAAAACTCATATAACTGAACATATGAATGTATTTGAATGTATTTCCTTGAATATTTGATACATTTAAGAATCTTAATTGCTGCATATAATTCCATTGGTGATTGCAACCCTTTGTAATCAGATTTCTTTTAATGGTGAAAATCAATGGTTTCCTGTGCAAGAATTTTTTTTGTATGTTAGTTTGTAATTTCTCTAATTGAGTTGGGTATTTGTTGTGAGAATTTAGAGAGGATTTTTGAATTTATAATCCTCCATACATTAGTGGTATCAAATAATAAATATCTTTAGTGTGTAAATGAACCATTGAAGAGAGGCAGTTTGCACTAGCATTTGTGTTGTGGGTGTCAGAGAAAATGGATGGGAGAGGAACACATTGTGGTAGAGAAAGAGGAAGAGGAAGAATGGACAACTTTTTCCATGATGATTTCAGAGCTTTGAGAAGGCAAGTGGAAACACTTAAAGAAGAAATAATAAGAGGGTTTTCACAGAGATTGGAACCACCAAGTGACGAGGAAGAAGAAGAAGCTCCAAAAAATGCTAGCCAAACAACTAAACAAAGAGAGGAGGTTGTAGCAGTTGCAAGGGATCCATTGTTGAGAGTTTTGTTAAAAATGGGGAAAATACCTACGATTAATTTCCCTACATTTCATGGAAGCTCGAATCTAGAATAACTAATAGACTGTATAAATGATATGGAGGAGTACTTTGAATTTGAAGAAGTTGAAGACTCAGATAGATTAAGATTTGCCAAGACAAGATTGAAGGGACATGCTTCAATCTGGTGGAGAGAAATTCAGTTATAAAGAGGTAGAAAAGGGAATGAGAAAATAACAAGGTGGGATAGAATGGTAGAGAAAATGAAAAGGAAATTCATACTAGTAGATTATGAGTTAGACTTACTCAAGAAAATGTAAGGGTTGAAGCAAGGAACAAAAACGGTGAAAGAATATACAGAGGAGTTTCATAGGATCTTGATTAGAATGAGACATGTTGAAGCAAATAAGGAGAAGGTTGAAAGGTACATTAATGGTTTGATACCAATAATACAAGAGGATATGATATTGCTAAGAGTTATAACTATGGAAGATGCATAACAAGTAGCCTTGAAAATTGAGGAAAGAATGAAAAAGAGGTATGATAGTAAGCAAAGAGGAAGAGGCCATGAAGATGAGATTGAATTAAGATCATATGGGACAAATAATAATAAAAAAATCATAAAAAAGAAGACCAAGGTAGCAGAAAAAATCATACGTATGATGGTTCATATGGTCCTAGGGATCAAGATTCAATAGGTAGAGGGAGATCGAGTAGAGGTTTTGGAAGAGAAACTTTTCAAGGAACTTGTTTTAAGTGTGGAGAAGAAGGTAATAGGGAATATGATTTTCCTCATGAAGAGGAAATACCAAAAAGAAGGACTGCAAATCAGAATAGAGAAGCAAATCTGAATAGAGAAGATGCAAGGTCATCACATTCTGAAGAAGAAAAAGATGGTGAAACTTTAATGACTATGAAAACACTGTTGAATGAAGATAATAATTCAATTCAAAGAAATTTTATGTTTCAAACAAGATAAAAGTGCCAAATGAAGGTATGCAATGTCATTATAGATGGAGGTAGCATAGAAAATTTTGTTTCTAAAGATATGGTGAGAAAATTGCAGCTAGAGAGAAGAAGGTATTTGCATCCATATGGGATAGCATGGCTACAATATGATAGAAAATTTTTGATTAGCGAACAAAGCTTGGTAAATATTAATAGAGATTATAGAGATGAAATTTTATTTGATGTTATTCCTATGAATGTTTATCATATTTTGTTAGGGAGGCCTTGGAAATTTGACAAGAAGGTGATGCACGATGGTTATGCCAACACATACATGTTGATGAAGGATGGAGTGAAACACAAATTGAAACCATTGAAAGAAGAAATGGGTAAGGTTTGCATCAATGTTGGGTCTTGTTTGGTTGATGAAATCAAACCTTTAGATGGTATGAATCATGAATATGTTAATTTTTTTGACACTAACCATGAAAAGGATGAGAAAAGTGAATTGTTGACTCAAGTTGAAGAAGAGATCTCAAGTGGAAAGAAGGTAGCTGAAAAGGGTAAGGTAAAATTTGATATTATTGTTTCCTTTGATGAGAAAGAGAGTGAAGGAGTAGATAAGTTTTTTGTAGAAGAATTTTCTTTTGATAAATTTGAATTGGAAGAGTTGAGTGTGAAGGATAATGAATTTTTTTCTGAAGAATACTTGTTTGAGAACAATGGAGGTGAAAATGTTTTGATTAGTGGTCATGATTCCTTGTCATCTTATGATGAAATTAAGTCTTTTGATGATAGTACTAACACTATTTTGAGTGAAGCAAAATAATTTATAGCAATATAATTCCTTTCAAAAGGCATAGAAATAGTGGAATTTCATAAAGGAGACATAATGGAAGGAGGTGGAAAAGGTGGAACAAAAAATGAGGAAAACAAAAACATTTTTTTTTATGAAGGAGAAGGTATAATTTTAATTTTTATTTCTAATTTTTTTGAAGTATATTGGTGGGACAATAGATTTGATGCTTTGAATTACATGATGGTAGTATAAGAAGGATGGAGCATGGTAATATTATAAGTTTGCAGAAAGTGGTGCATAGAAATATTTCAGTGGACAAGGAAATAAGGTGGATCCAAGATAGACATAAGGTCTACAAATGTTTCCGAATGAAAATCTTGAAATATTTCTTTGTACCGTGGGTTTATGATGCAGGAGCATCCATGGAGAATTGACAATCATGTGTCAATTAAAAAGAGGTTAATTTTGTGGAAGTATATTTGAATTTTGGAATAGGTTAATTTGGTTTCAATTTGATGTTAAGGGGTGTAGAATTATTTATCTAAAAATATTTAAACTTTTCAATTAAATTCATTTGCAACTTTGACAAGTTGACATAGTAGGCGAAAAAGAAAAAAAATGCAAATTTCCTGAAAAGATTTGTGAGGCATTGGATTTTGAAATTATGGAGTTTTAAAGCACTCCACCATGATCCCTAAAAAGTAGGGACTGAGGAAGTGGGCACCCAGACCTACTTTTTTATTTTTTCTTTTTCAAGAGCCAAAAAGAGAATAATTTAAAACTATTTTTTTTCCTATCTTTAGAGGGTTGTTGGGAATGAATATTTAATTGTTTTTAATGAATTTTGAGGGGATTTAATGAGTAGAAACACCATGGGTTGTGATATATTGGATAAGGAAAAATAAATATGAGGAAATTAATTTTTGAAGAGGTGGTGTTGAGAAACAAAAAACCCACCATTCATTGAAGAGTTTTCAAGAAGAATTTCAGAGGCGGAATGAAGGAGGGCATATAATTTATCTAGAGGATGTTATTGTGATGTTATTTTGAAGGTTGGAATGATAAAAAACAAGATATGGAGTTTTTAGAATGACAAGGATGAAGATTCAGAAGTTGTAAGTGTTGTTTTAGTACTAGGAGATAAAATTTTGTTGCAAAAGCTCATATAACTGAGCATATGAATGTATTTCATTGAATATTTGATACCTATAAGAAGCTTAATTGTTTATATCTTTCCATTGATGAGTGAAACAATTTGTAATTATATTTCTTTTAATGGTGAAAATTAATGGTTTCCTATCCAAGAAGTTTTTTGTATGCTAGTTTGTAATTTCTCTATTCAAGTTGGGTACTTGTGAGAATTTGGAGAGGATATTGAATTTATAATCCTCCATACATTAGACCTTCTTTTTCATTTATATATATTTCATGATCTAAGATGAATCCTATGGATTACTTCCACCACACATTGCAGGTGATTTCCCAACACACTTTGCAACAATTGGATTTGAGACTATATCCCGAGGCTTGAATTTTGAGAAACAGTTTGATTGTTGAGGCTACCTTTGAACCATAAATGCTTTTGTGCAAGGTTTCATATCTGGATTTGTTGTACCTTCCTTAACTTTAGAAATTGGAGAAAATCAGGCAGCTGAGAAGAATCTATTTTTTCCTCCCACACATTTGGTGATGCTTTGATTGAGTAGTGATGAGGCTCAACATTATTTCACCATGACTATTGATAAAAAAATTTAATGGTTTTGGAGTAAGAGTTGGCCACATGACCAATTTCAAAATACTTTCTACATCAGAATGGTAAACCTTCATAATCTAGAAGTTACATCTAGCTATGATCAATAGACTTGAAAGCGATATCTATGGGAAGATCACATGTGACATCAATGTCAACAAGGATGCGAGAAAAGGTTATGTGGGTGAAGTTGGTTGTGTTTGAATCTAATGTAAGAAATCTTATCAATTATTCCCCAATCACTTGGAAAAAATCCACAAACCAGTATTGTAATGGATTATTTGGAAGGCGTATGGACATATGGGCTTAATAGAGAAAGATGTGGTAGCAGGGTTAAAATCTAGAAACCATAGTATGAGAAGGAGTATGTGTTTCCCCCAGCAAAATTCCTCTTTCATAATGGAATCCCTATCCTAAATGCAATCAAACACCACAATAAAAAATCATTGAGTCCAAGGATAGATTTCTGCATTACCCTTAAGTGTGGGCTTCCATGTTGATAAAATCCAGTCATACAGATCTGGTAAATTTGGCCACAAACAATTGAACTAGCCAGTTCAACTATTGGATGCAAAATATTGTTTGCCAAAATTAGCCTCCTTTTTGAGATTCTCCAAAAATATTAGAATAGGGGAGGATGATGCCTTTCTGATGAGGGTTTTGAAGCAACTCTCAAAGTTCCCATGATATCTGGAGACCATGCTTTCCCTCAATGGTCGAGCATTTCAGGTGGAAGATTTGAGTTTTTTCTCTTGATTCGAACCAAAAATCATATCCTTGAATGACAGGCTATCCCCAAGCTTAGAATCTGTTGATTCTTGAAACCCAACAACTAGATGGAGAGGTATGAAATCACCTGACATAGAATTTTCTAAGTGGCAAAATTTTGAAGCCCTAGCCAAACTAGGGCACAAAACTAGAGGCTTATCAAATCCAATCATTGAATCCTCACTATGGGCTTGAAGAGAAGGATTTGGGAAATTAATTTTATCATCAATCAAGGAGAAAATATACATCAAGGGAATTCCATGAGTATGATCATTGGGGGCAACCAGAGCAGAGCACATTTACACAATGATAGAGGTCCCCACAAGACTGTCTTGTCCAACAAAAACACCCTCGAGATCAGGCAAACATGGAGCTGTAGGGAGACAAGAGGGTGCAGTCATACAACTCATTTTTCCATGAGATACCTCTCAGTTGTGCATAATAGAAGTGCATGAGAAAGCTCGTCTTGAAGCCTTCGAACTTTTCGACATCTTCAAGAGCACACAATCTTTTTAAGTAGGATATGATTATTATAATCTTATTATTATCATATTATTAAAATTTTATTATTATTATATTGTATCAAATTATTACTATTTTTATTATATGACTTTTATTATTATGTTATTAATATTAATATTAATATTAGATTATATTATATTATTATACTTTTATTATAATATTATAATCTTAATATTACTAATATTGTATTATATATAATTAAACATAGTCACTAGTTCATAATAAATAAAAAATTAATAATATTATATAAAATATTAGTAAACACCCAATTTTAAATTGAATTTTACCTTCACAAATAAACATATCTCTCTCTATTATCTATTCTTATAGAACTTTATTATTATTACATGATTTTTTTTGTTAGATAAGCTCTACCCTTTGATGGGGGTAGTACCCATTGTTTTTATTCAATTCCCTTTTAAATTTTGATAAATTATGAAGGTTCATTAAATATTCACATCCCTTTCATGTTATGGAGTGTTAAGCACACATCAATATATTATCTTGATTCTTTCATGTTCATCCCTTTCTCATTTGGTTGTGTATCATGCCACACTGTTTTCTCTTTGTCCTAAATCCTCTCAGTGGCTTCTTTCATATGACAACCCTTAATGATGGGTCAATGTGTTGAGACTCAACACATTTGATCACCATCAATTTTGAATGATTTAATTAAATGATATGATTTTTTCTTGAGGAAGGTACTACAACCATGTGATTTATCTTAGATTTTTATTTTTGAAGCTCTTGTCTCTGATAGTGAGTTGTTAGTCCTACTTGTTTTAGAGGAGATTTCAATATCATCATTTTTTTAACTCACTTCTGCTCTCAATGAATGTAGCCAAGTCTTTTTCTTGTGGGAGTTACCATATTTTCTTGATGGGTTCATTTAGTTGGTTTTTTCCTACTCGATTTCTCAAACATGGCACTTATTACTCTTTATGGCCATTTTCCCTTATTTTTCTAAGGGTTCCCCACAAATGTTGGTATAATTTTTCACAATGGGGTCAACATTCATTTATCTAACCAGTTCCAAACCACAAATTACGTTTATGGGTCCAATTAAAAATAGACGTTTATTGTTAGGGTTAGAAGGCAGATATCTAACAAGTTAAATACAGATTTATCAATAAAATGAAGAAATAAACAAACAAAAAATTATAGCAGAAACAAGACAACATAGAGAATTTAACGTGGTTCATCCAATCTGGGCTACGTCCACAAAACTGTAGACATCCAATGATTTTATTATCTAGTGCAAAACATATTACAATATCACGAATAATGCCATACTATAACTCCCTATCCCAACCGCTTATAACAAGATTTTAGAAGCTTCTAGAAATTAGGGTTTACAAAGTCAACTTTTTTCCTTTTCGGTGATGAAGTGAAAAAAAAGGTGAAATTTTTTTTCTCAGGGGCTACTGCCCCCGAACCCCCACTCGGGGCCCAACCCGGCCCTGAACCCTAGCAAGAATACATGAATATTGTACAATACTAAATATTACAATAGGGCATGATTAGTTGCCACATACCAACAATCTCCCACTTGGAGACTGATCAGGCTCCACACCAACACATTTACAAGGGTTATTTGTTAAGAAGGATGATCTAGTCTTGAAGACATTCAAACTAATTCTAGGAAAGAATTTCCTAAAAGCTAGAGGGAAATATTGGTTGAATAATTATATAAATTGACATTTTGTGGGGTGTCTTTTGGATCTTCATGCGCCTAAAGAAATTGTATTCAAAATTGCCAAAAAAAAAATTAAGTCTTATTTGTTGATTGGGCTTGAGGTGGTTTTGATAAGGGCTCGCTTAGCTGAAGGTCTTCCAGTGCGCTAGAATGGCACCATTGGAGATATTCTTCCCTTCATTTCTGATGAGCTGGATAATGCCTACTAGTATCATCATTTCCTCTGCAAGGCCAGTTATGACTTCCTCAAGTGCTGCTATCAATTGGTGCGAGAGGCAGATAATCAATGGGTGGTCAAGTTTGTTGAATTTGAATGTTGTTTCAGATTTTAAGCTAATGGGACATTATTCCAAGAGATAAGGTGCTTTACTTATTTATGCCTTTTTGTATATATCCCTTTTTGCAATTTTATCATCATATATGACTCAATTATGTTTTGTAATGATGTTTACTTTAGTATCTTTGGTTAGGGTTTATAGTACATTTCAAATTATCATTCTACTATAAAAATTTACTTGAAAGAATCTCTATGTGGTAACAGTAACTATCTTATGTGAATATTAAACTTTATTATTACATGGTTGTTTTTTTGTTTATTTCAAAATTTTCATTTCAAGGAATAATTTACAGGCGGGTGCAAAAAGATTGGGGGCTAAGAAGTGGCCAAATTTTTAAAAAGTTCTAATACCTCATAATGCAAGTGCATTCGCATAATGGCTTGGTGTGTCGAGCCCAAGGTTCAGCCACAATGAGCCTATAATGTAAGTGTGTTATAACATGCTCACATTATGAGGAATTAAAAGCAAAAAATGGAATTCAAAATCATTTTCATTATGACCATGTTTTTTTCTACCCATAGCCAAAACCCTTCATTTTTGCACTCGCATTTTGGGAGGAGTCATCTTGCAAGTTTTTTCATCAAATTGTTGTTGTTTCATCGCCAAGATGCTAGCACATTGATGAGGAGGTCTAAGAGATAAGCACTGTTTATTTTTTGTTGTGGATTTTTTAGTTTTATGTTGTTTTTAATATTTATTTGTTGAATTTGTAGGAGATGTTAATGAACCTGCAAACCCTCCTCAAAATCCTCAACAAGCAGAGAAAAACAACAAGAACAAAATCCTCAACAAGAAGAGAAACAACAACATCAACAAAATCCTCAAGTTCAACAACCACAACAACAATCTCATCCGCCAATCCCTCAACATCCTCTTAGCACTCAACAAAATTTAATGAGTGAAATTGAAAACAATAAAAAAAAATTGAGTTAATCATGAGGTTGAACAATCCAAATGGTTCAACCATGGAAAGAAAAACCCTTGCAAATTCACTCAAAGAAATGTTAAAACATCTAGATTCAATCAAAAAGTAATTAACTGGTTGGCAAGATAGGAGGCAATTGGCTAGGGATTATTACCAGGATAAATTATCATACAAAGATTTAAAAGATCTAAAAAATTACAAAATTTGATTTGTGCTCATTATTCACTGACCCACATACAAATGCAAATCTTAGCCTCAATGCAAAGAGGCTACTTATCCATTGGTTCCACCATTAACATATTAGGAACTTTTTTTGGGATAGGTGGTACATGGTTTTTGATTACCCACCATGCAACAATTGTGAAGTCTCACAATATTTCCTAAGGAAACTATACTGTGAGTTCATCCTAAACAAAATCTCGAATTATTTTGATATGAGGGACTTCCAAGGGAGAGGTGGGGGGTCAACTCAAGATAGACCTGGTGCACAGTAGGGTCCTAGGTGGAAAGCAAGACGACCTCTCGCTAGGCCGCCTCATGAGCACATCGTTATCCCTTCCATAATGAAGGAGAGTGTTGAGGTAGACACTTTGCAGGTCATCAAATCTTTAACCCAAAGTGTCATCCAACATGCCAACCCTATACTATAGTGCCATCGAAGGGAGTCTTCAAGTGGTGGGCTTTAAACACATTTGTGTTAGGCTTGTGGGGTGACTTGTTCATATGACCCCATCGACACTTAGAAGGGTGCTACATAGGATACGTCTACAACTATGGGGATGACAAGGGTAGCTAACATTTTGAATGAGGCCTATGGAACTGATACTCAGGAAAATGTTAACATGTTAACATGTTCATTGAATTTAATTTATTAAATTTTAATTTTGAAATGAAAGATTAACTAATTTAGTTTTATGATTTTGATAAAATTTTAGGGTCACAATGTTGATACTAGATACACCAGCCCTACACCCACTTATTACTCCACTTCATCTACCGTTGAGGTATGTAACTAGTAAACAATTATAAATGTATTAAATTTTAATAGAATTTTTTTATGAATGGTATTGTAATATGTGATTTTGGATGTTGAATAGGCTAATATTGGAGGTTTTATGGGAACACCTCCTAGTTCCAGTGGATTTACACAAACCTACATGCAAGTAATAAAATAAAGAGTTTAACTAATGAATTGTACAAGTAATAGATTTGTGTAGTTTATATTCATATCATTGATTATATTGCATTGCACATCTTTCAAACTCAAAGCATTACTTCACATTATATAACTAATAACTAGATGTTGATAGATGAAAAAATTTCAATTACAATATAGTTGTTTAGAAAGTCAACATAAGCAGTAATGCAATTACTTCACATAGCATAAGTAATAAGTAGAAGCAACTTCCAATTGTATTTTTTTGTCATGGAATTCCATGAGACCACTTTTTACTGAGGCATGTTTTAAAACAGTTCATTTCCTTGTCTATGCTATGGATACTTTGAAGAAATATATGAAAGAATAATAGTAAGCAATAGCATAGACAAGGCAATGAGTTGTTTGAAAAAATGCCTCAAATAAATGTGGTCTCATGGTGATGGACATCACCATGAGACCACATTTCTTTGAGGCATTTTTTCAAACAGCTCACTGCCTTTTCTATCCTACCACATTTTCCATACATGTCTACCAAAGCATTTTATCAAAAAGTTCATTTCTTTGCTGATATGGCTAAAAAACTGAAAAAGGTTCTTTCCAACAAACTATGGATGCTTGGAAAAAATCTATCAAAGAATAATAGTAAGCAATAGCATAGACAAGGCAGTGAGTAGTGATAGAGCTTTCAAAATTTTAGTTGGTTCCATGAGAAATCTTGTCAATTTGTCACCCTTGTGCTTAATTATCATATGTTATGGTTTAGGGGTTTGTTACCCTTGTTCAAATTTTTCAAACTTATCAAGCCTTAAATCCTTGCGTTATATTTTTGTGTTCACTTGTTGTACTAGGTTACCAGTTGTTTTAGTAATGACTTATCTCATGTGGCCCGTTGTCATTACCAACCCCTTTGCCTAGGCCTTTTGGTCACAAGGCATTTATCAAAATTTATTATATTTCATGGGTCAGCATGAAATATTTCATTTTCTAAAGACTTATGTCTTAAGTCTTTAATTATTTGAGGGATCGATGCCCGTCACCTAGCCCATGGCCCCTTCCTTATAACAATTAAGATGCACATGCAAAATTCCAATCCATTGGATTTAATCATCAAAATCCAAGCCCTTGCATGCACGTCGTGTATTATTAAATAATGAATTTTGGCTAGGCCATGCGGTGTGCATGATTTCACCATGTGTACTTCAATTCAAGTGGTACCAATTTCCCATGGTTGGCTTGATCTCCCGTTGTAGAGGATCGATGAATCTGATGTACCATTGGGTCTTAATTTGAGCCATAGCGCACATATTGCCCAAAATATTAAATAATGGCACCTAACGTCATGCGGTCTGCGTGATGGTGCCATGTGGATTCGGTTGGCAGTGTATGAAATATGGATGGGGACCACAGGTGATGAATGTGTTGTCTGATTGGGAGTGACACCATTAGCTGATGGATTGGTCATGCGACAATGTGTAATTTTTAAATGTTTTTGACTCAATCTGAGTCAATAAATAAGCCAACGCACTGGTGCATCGATGAATTATATTCAAAATACAGAATTGGCCATGTGATAGCTAATGAGGATCTACAAATGTTGAGAATTAATGGTGCAAGACCTTCAAAGCATATCATCCCGATCTCCATACACGCGAAGGGATACTTTCTAGAAATTATGATGAAATGTACGTCGATTTCCATGTACCTAGGAATTAACGGTGATGAAGCAGATGCCAGCGAATAATCACTCAGTCGCTTGTGCTTCAATCGAAGCATTGATGATCATTTCATCAATCTGTTCAATAAATATGGATGATGGTTTTTTATTTTCACCATAGAAATTAAGATTTTGGAATTCTATGTGCTTCTGTAGTAAGTAGCATTCACTCTTGTGAAGGTTTTGAGTTTGGGTGCGAAATGAGCAAGTTGACCGCATCTCCATCAATTGTGCATAGGTCAACCAAAGGTAATGTTCAAAAATCTGATGATGACTTCCCATCACATGAAAAAGATAGTCTTCAAGGCTCTCTTAGCCTAAAGATGGAAAGTGTGAAGCCCATCCCAGGTGTTACCAGGTGTAGCTCTCAGCTCAAAGCCCAAGTTGTGAGTGCAGAGGTGATGATGCTTGGCAAGGAGAGGAAGTCTGTAGAATATGAGAAGGGATCAAGGGACAAGTTGAGGTACGGTCATGGCTCTCTGGGTCGATAGAATTGACCCATTGATGTCTCAGATGGTTTTGGTAACAGTGATATAGAGACTGACTCTGATTACAGCTATTTCCTCATTACTTTGATTGAGATGGCTAGTGTTAATGAAGAGGTCCTCATGGTTTCTCCAATTACTACAGTGTCACCATATAATGTTGTTGGATTTGGTGTTGAGAAGCGTGCTAATGATGAGGAAGGAGTGGTGGTTTTTCCTTGTACAGTGGAAAACACATGAAGCAGGCATAGATACCGTGGCCTTGGTGTTGGTTTAGTTTGATGGTGATGGTTTCCTATTTTATTATGATTCTGATGCTGGTTATTTTTTGGGTTTTTATGTGGACATGGATAATGAGCCTTAACGACATTTTGAAATGGGTAGGGTAACACCAACTGTTTGTAACAAATTTTGATTCCCTTGCGTGGTACATGATTACATTCAACCATCACGGAATTTTGAAATGCAGATAAAAAATTTCTTCGGAATGAAATTATGTTGAAATGTGACTGTAATGAGCCCGATGTTTGTCAATCTCTTGTGTTATAAAAGATATTTCAACGCTCATTATAGAGTTCATATTTTTTTGAGTCCAGTAAGGTCTGGGTAGGGTGAAGTGAACATACAAAATATAGAATTCCTGATGAATCTGCCACTAATTTTCTTGAGTAGGGTTTATGTATGAAATAGTCTTAATTGGTCTTATGAAATTACTAATATCAAAATAAATCTAAAAAATTTAAAGTATGCACTCTCCTATGTGTTGTTATGATAGACTATGAATAAAAGTATCAAGTGTAATTTCATTTATCGTTCAATGGTTTATTTGAATGTATGATTATTTTTCTTGCTTCATCTCAATGAGTTAATCAAATTCTTGAGGAAGAGTAGTAAGTTTGTGATAATGTACTTAGGATTTGATAAGAAGTGATTCTGTAAGTACTATAAAGTTTTATGATGTAAAGCATTGTAAAAACCATTCACCCATATCAGGATAAAGTATTATGTATGAATGAATGTTTCATGTTTGACTCCTACCCAATTTGATGAGGCACTTGCTTATTCATTTAGAATTCTCATAGTTTATTAAAATCAGGAAGTACCCATTTATGAATTCAAGGTTGGAATACTACTTAATTCATATTCTATCCATGCTGAGATGCAAATCTCAAAAATACCAAATGTTCCTAGCAACTTAGAGATCATTTTTTTAAGGTTGGCCAAGCCTCTAATAAATAATGTCTAATTATACTCAATAGGGGAAAATATGTGTGTAGAAGTGTTCTCGAGATATTGGATATCATATGAACACAGTAAGGAACACCCTCCTTTCTTTCATAGAGCTTAAAGAGTAAGAGTAAAGGCCTTAAGATATTTTCTCATTGTGTTGGATTTCTAGCCTCGATAGTTCTTGAATATAAGTCATGGCATCCCTTTAGAGAAATCTGGGGTCTAGCAAGAAAAAACACCAACAAGTAGTTTGAAAAAATTCCTCGAAGAAATGTGGTCTCATGGTTATGGAATGCCATTCCATCACCATGAGACCACATTTCTTTGAGGAATTTCTTCAAACAACTCACCACCTTTTCTATGCTACCAAATTTTCCATACATGTGTATCGAATCATTCTATCGAACTACTCACTTCCTTGCTACTATGGCTAAAAGCCTAAAATAGGTGCTTTCCAACAAACTATGGATTCTTGGAAAAAATCTATCAAAGCATAATAGTAAGCAATATCATAGTCAAGGCAGTTATTAGTATGAAAAAATGCCTTGGATAAATGTGGTCTCATGGTGAGGGAATGCCATTCCATCACCAGGAGACCACATTTCTCTGAGGCATTTTTTCAAACAACTCATTGCCTTAGCCAAAATTCCCCTCCAAATTCTTTTCAACATCCTCATCCTTAATTTACCAATCCATGGAATCTTCCACATTTTATTCCACTTGTTCATGTTGCCACCCATCCCTCTTAATGTCATGATTTCCCTCTATCTCATAACCAAGACCACACTATACCATCCACCCCATCCCAACATAATACTATAGAGAAGGCAATGAACTGTTTGAAAAAATACCTCAAAGAAATGTAGTCTTATGGTGATGGAATGCCATGACACATTTGTTTGTAATGGAATTCTATCACCATCAGACTTCATTTCTTTGAGGCATTTTTTCAAATAGTTCACTACCTTCTCTATGCAACCACAATTATCATACTTGTCTATGAAAGCATTTTATCAAATGGTTCACCGCCTTGCTGCTATGGGTAAAATCATAAAAATAGGTGCTTTCAAAAAATCTATGGATAGGGAAAATAGTAAGCATGATAGTCACAAATATATAGTTTAATAAGTACTCAATTTTTTTTTCATTATCTCATACATTATAAGTCATGGCGTGGATCATTGTTGTATTTTCCATGATTGAATAATTTTTTGTTTTATTTTTAGATGTTGGAAGCAGATACACCTCTGAATGTTCATAGGGCAATGGAGCTCAGTTTTTCATCTGCTATAGAGTCCTTGATGGTTCTAATGGAGGAGGTATGAGGCAGATTACTAAATTTCAACTTACATTCATTATTATAGTTGTTAGTTAGTGAAAAATCAAACCATTATAGGTTCGTAGTTTAATTTCTCTTTGGATGGTTTCTACAGGGATTTAGCATGCCACAACATGAGCATGTGAATCTTTCCTATGAGAGAGATCGTCTACTGGGGAAAGTGATTATTTTGTTAAATATATCATTTTTATAATGTAATTTCTATATATTAATGTCTTTACTTCTTATTGTGACAAATAAAGCTTCACCAGGAGCTAAACACTAGGAGGAGCACTCCTCGGCCTCAAAATAAATGAGTGATAGGCCTATCACCATCTGACCAACAAGCAAAGGGAAAGAATCTATTTTAAGAGGATGTAGAGAAATGAATTTTGATTCTAGAGCCCTTTGTTGTATGCCTATATGGCATTTTTTTACATATTTTACATATTGAATATATTTTACATTGTATGCATATATGGCATTCTTGTAAGCCTATATGGCTATTTTGCATATATTTTATACTTATATCGACATATATTGATGTATGCCTACATGGCTATTTGGTTAATACAATTCTTTTTATCGATAGTGTCTATATTTGCATTATAAATCTATGGTTCAATAGATATGAGTTACGTGTATTCAATTATATAGTTTACAACTTATGTGTATACTTTGTGACTTACGTGTATTCCAATGTATACTTTACAACTTATGAGTTTTATGCATATACCTTGTATTCATGTATATACTTTCTATTAATTTGTGTATACTATGTATTCATGTGTATACTTCAAGGCTTACATGTTTTTGAGTACTTGTGCTTCCCTTATTCACATGTATGCTTGACTTATTCACATGTATGCTTATTAATTGGTTAGCCCTAGCATTGATCATTTCTTTCTTTCATGTTTTGTCTTGAATATTTATTGGTTAATGCTAAACAACTTCAATATTTCTAAGAATACTAATAGACTTAATTACAAAATTGCACAAATTTAAAAGAAAAGATTAACTATAAATAAATGAATTGATTATTAACTTGATAATTGGTTAAGAATGAGTATAATATATATCAAGGGATGAGCCTTCTACCATGGCAACTTCCAACTAGAAAATAGGCAAAGCATTCCCAATACTTTGAAAGCAATAATCCACCCAAAATTGCAATGAGCGAGAAGGCTTATTTAAGATCCTTGAGCAATATATTTCTTAATGCTCCTTGGTTCTTACATATCTCAATTTAGTTTAATCCAAAGAGTTCCATGAAATGCTTTATTTAAAAGAAAAAAAACACGTTTTCATTTGGTATTCCATGAGATGTTTCATAAAAATATTCTAGTATATTTAATCTTTTGATTTGAACAACTCAATTAAGAAAAGGTTACATAATCCTCACAACACTTTCAAAACATAATATTCATAGTAGATGATGAGTAGTTAACTTCTTGACACATTATCATATAAAAATTTATCTTGAATAGTCTTTAAACATTTTCACAGCATAATCCTCATAGTACATAATGAATTGTTATGTTCTTGATCCATCAACATATGAACACGTCAAAATATGTATATGTCAACTTTTTGCAATATTATTTCTTGTATAGGAAATGGACTTGGGAGAAAGCTTTATAATTTATAATAAAAATAAGAAATGGAATCAAGGGTGGAAAATTTATTTATCACACCAAATAATAAATGTATGTGAGATAATCACTTGTTTATCTTAGATTCTAATTTTCAAGCATAGAAAATCATTTCAAATGAACATGACAAAATGCTTCACAACCAAAGTTGTTAATTGACGAAAAATAAAATGTTTCCAAGTTCCACCATTGTACTCATTTACAATTCATTGTATATTGTTGTAAGGGCAAGGAGGATAATTAAAAAATGCCATGTGCTTGCTATAATTGAGGGTGATTGTATTATTTTTGTGTGGAAAACTTGGACTTCTCAGTTGTCATGTGAATGTTTCTCTTTTCAATTGTTTTACATGGCATCATAAGGGATTGAGCAGGCTGAACGTACCTCAAAGTGATTCAACATATTTGGATGTGAAAGAGGACCATTCCTAGCATAAACGTACCTATCGAGACATGTTGGAATAGTTCATTTATTCAGACAAGTTGTAGAATGAAATTTGCACCACTTTGCAACTTTATAGTGCTTGCATTTGAAACTTTTTCCATCAAGTGAAAACTGGACACCATGAGAAGATGACTCTAAGATTAAAAAAAAAACCAAGAGATGTTATTGTAGATGGTTTCAACACAATCTCATAGGCTCAGATGGAGAATCTGTAAGCATCATGATTTCTGAGTGATAGTCCATGAAAGATTTATGCCCTTTTGGACTTTGGACCCTTAAGGGATCGAGCCAATTGAATGTAGCTCAGAGTGATTTTGTGTGTTTGGGTGAAAAAGAGGACCATGTCTAGTATAAATGTACCCATTTGTATGTGTTGGAACAACTCATTTGGTCACACGAGCTGTAGAACAAAATTTGCACCACTTTGCAACTTTCAACTACTTGCACTTGGCAACTGTTTCCCCAAGTTAGAATTTTCTACCACAAGAAAATGCCTCCAAGATAGAGAAAACCAAGAGAGGTTATTGTAGAGGGGCCCAGCGTAATCCCATAGGCTTAGATGATAATTTTCTAAGTGTCACAGTGTCCGAGTAGCATCCCGTCAAAGATTATAGTCATTTTGCACTTTGGACTCTTTAGGGATTCTGTCAGTTGAATGTAGCTCAAAGTGATTCAATGTGTTTGGATGTAAAAGAGGACCATTACTAGCATAAATTTTTCCACTCAGACATGTTAGAACAATTTTTTTGGTCACACAAGTTGCAGAACAAAAGTTTCACCACCTTGCAACTTTCAACTACTTGCATTTGACAACTTTTTCCCCAAGTGAAAATTCGACACCACGGAAAAATGCCTCCAAGATAGAAAAAAATGAGAGAGGTTATTGTAGAGGTGCCTAATGTGATCCTTTAGGATCAGATGAGAATTTTCTAAGCATCATGATTTTTAAGTAACAACATGTTAAATTTTGCAACAATTTTGCACTTTGGAATCTTAAGGGATTTTGTCGATTGAATGTAGCTCAGAGTGATTCAACATGTTTTGGTGAAAAAGAAGACCATTCCTGGCATAAAAATACCCACCCAAATGTGTTGAAATTGTTTTTTTGGTCACATGAGTTGTAGAATGAAAGTTGCACCACTTTGTAACTTTTAACTACTTGCATTTGACAACTTTTTCCCCAAGTGAAAATTTGTCACCACAGGAAAAAGCCTCTGAGATAGTGAAAAATGAGAGAGGTTATTATAGAGGGGCCCAACATGAACCCATAGTATTAGAAGAAAATTTTCTAAGCATCACAATGTCTGAGTAATAGCCTGTCGAATATTGCAGCCATTTTGCACTTTGGACTTAAGGGATTATGTCGGTTGAACGTAGTTCAGAGTGATTCAACATGTTTGGGTGCGAAAGAGGACCATTCCTAGTGTAAAAGTACCCACCCAGATGCGTTGAAATAGTTTGTTTGGTCACACAAGTTGCAGAATGAAAGTTGCACCACTTTGCAACTTTCAACTACTTGCATTTGACAACTTTTTCCCCAAGCAGAAATTCACCACCATGGGAAAACGCCTCCAAACTAGTGAAAACTGAGAGAAGTTATTGTAGAGGGGCCAAAAATGATCCCATAAGATTAGACGAAAAATTTCTAAGCATCATGTTATCCGAGTAACAACATGTTGAAGTTTGCAACAATTTTGCACTTTGGATTCTTAAGGGATTTTGTGTGTTTGGGTATGAAAGAGGACCATTACTAATGTAAAAATACCCATCCAAATGTGTTTGAATATTTTTTTTGTTCACACGAGTTGCAGAATGAAAGTTGCACCACTTTGCAACTTTCAACTACTTGCATATGACAACCTTTTCCCCAAGTGAAAATTTGCCACCATGGGAAAATGCATCTAAGATAGAAGAAACACAAAGAAATTATTGTATAGGGGATCAACACAATTCCATAGGCTCAAATGAGAAGTTTCTAAGAATCATGGTGTTCGAGTAACATCCCGTCGAAGATTACAGCTAGTTTGCACTTTGGACTCTTAAGGGATTCTACCTGTTGAATGTAGCTTAGAGTGATTATACATGTTTGGGTGTGAAAAATGACCATGCCTAGCATAAAACCACTCATCCAAATGTGTTGGAATAGTCTATTTGGTCACTTGAGTTGTAGAACTAAAGTTGCACCACTTTGCAACTTTGCATTGCTTGCATTTGACACTTTTTCCATCAAATGAAAACTAGACACCATGGGAAAATGATTCTGAGATAAAAAAAAATGAGAGAGGTTATTGTAGAGGGGCCCAATGCAATCCTATAGGATTAGATGAAGAGGGCATAAGCACCACCATTTTTGAGTAATATCCGATCAAATATTGTTTCCCTTTTTCACTTTGGACCCTTAAGGGATCGAGTCAGTTGAATGTAGCTTGGAGTGATTCTGCGTGTTTGGGTGTGAAAGAGGAACATTACTAGCATAAACATACCCATCGAGATGCATTGGAATAGTTCATTTGGTCACACAAGTTGCAGAATGAAAGTTGCACCACTTTGCAACTTTACACTACTTGCATTTGACACTTTTTCCATCAAGTGAAAATAGGGCACCATAGAAAAAGGACTCTGAGATAAAAAAAACTGAGAGAGGTTATTGTATAGGGGCCCAACACAATCCTATAGGCTTAGATGAGTTTGTAAGTATCACAATTTCCAAGTAATAGCCAGTGAAAAATTGTTGTCCTTTTGCACTTTGGACTTTTAAGAGATTGATCCAGTTGAACATAGCTCAGAGCGTTTCCACATGTTTGGGTGTGAAAGAGGACCATGTCTAGCGTAAGCATACCCATTCAAACACGTTGGAACAATCCATTTGGTCACATGAGTTGCAGAAAAAAATTTGCACCACTTTGCAACTTTACATTGCTTGCACTTGACACTTTTTCCACCAAGTCAAAATTGGACACCACAAAAAAATGACTCTAAGCTAACAAAAATCGAGAGAGATTATTGTAGAGGTTCCCTATGTGATCTCGGTGCCTTAGATGGAATGTCCATAACTGACACAGTATCCAAGTAAGAGGTCATCAAATATTTTCTCCCTTTTGCAATTTGGATTGTTAAGGGATTATGTTGCTTGAATTACAAATGTTTGAGGGCAGAAATAAATTTTAATATTTAAGTAAATCTTATTACAAGTGTTATTTCAATAGGCTAGGGGAGCTCACTAGCCTATCAATATGGTAGGGTTGAAAAGGTAGGGGCAACATATGCATCATAGAAATGGGGTCTCATGATGATGTAGATCACCGTGAGACCCCATTTCTATGAGACATATGCTGCCCCTACCTTTTCAACCCTACCACATTGGCAAGCTAGTGAGTGATCTAGCTTTCCAATGTGATAGGGTTGAAAAGGTAGGGGTAGTGTATGCCTCATAGAAATGGGGTCTCATGGTGATGTACATCATCATGAGACCCCTCATATGAGGGGTCTCATGATGATGTACATCACCATGAGACCCCATTTCTATGAGGCATACACTACCCCTACCTTTTCAACCCTACCATATTGACAAGCTAGTGAGTGAGCTCACTAGCTTGCCAAGCTCACTAGCTTGTCAATGCTACCACATTTTGCATACATTTATATGAAAACATTATTTTCAAACATTTCAAATTCCTTGTCCATGCTTCCATTTTGAGCCATGATTGCAAGATATTTTGCGCCTTTCCCCATGTTGCTAACTTAGCCTTGAATAACGAGTCTTGAAACAATGGAGAGAAAGGTTAGAATCCCTTATAGGTAGACTAAATAAGGAAACATTTAAATATATCACAACATACATGATGAGGTAAGTTTAGTGATGAGGTAAATTTAGAAATAGAGATGAAAACCAAAATAGATTGAAAGATCTATCAATGTCGGAGGAGTATATTCCATTTTTTTAGAGACGTGTATGGAAAATTTGGTAGCATAGACAAGGCAATTAGTTTCTTGGTATAACTGTTTGACAAAATACCTCAATGAGATATGTCCTCGTGGACTATAATGATTGCAAGATATGAAAAAAATATATTTATTGAAAAGGCTTTAGAAAATTTCAAGCCTATGCAAATTATAGGTGTAAAACCAAATTCAACTACATTTTCCAACATCCCCCATGCCTGTACCAAAATGAAAGCTTTGGAGAGTGGTATGCACATCCATAGTAAAGGATTGAGAAATGATGTTTTATTTTACTTCCTTATAACATATTCCATATATATGACTATACAAAATGTGGAAGCATACACAAGGTAAGTCAATTATTTAACAAAATGCCTCAAATAGATGTGGTTTAAAAATGTAATTGGCAAGTGTAAATAATTGTGTAATTTCTCACTAGCTTGCCAAGCTCACTGGCTTGTCAATGCTACCACATTTTTCATACATTTATATGTAAACATTATTTTCAAACATTTCAAATGCCTTGTCCATGCTTCCATTTTGAGCCATGATTGCAGGATAGGCTGCGTCTTTTGCCATGTTGCTAACTTAGCCTTGAATAAAGAGTCTTGAAACAATGGAGAGAAGGGTTAGAATCCCTTGTAGGTAGACTAATCAAGGAAAAATTTAAAATATATCACAACATAAGTGATGAGGTAAATTTATAAATAGAGATGAAAACCAAAATAGATTGGAAGATCTATCAATGTGGGAGGAGTATATTATTCCATTTTTTTAGAGACATGTGTGGAAATTTTTGTAGCATGGACAAGGCAATCAGTTGCTTGGTATAACTGTTTGAAAAAATACCTCAATGAGATATGTCCCCATGGACTATAATGATTGCAAGATATGCAAAAAAAGATTTATTAAAAATTCTTTAGAAAATTTCAAGCATATGCAAATTGTAGGTGTAAAATCAAATTCAACTACATTTTCCAACATCCCCCATTCCTATACCAAAATGAAAGCTTTGGAGAGTGGTATGCACATCCATAGTAAATGATTGAGAAATTATTTTTTATTTTAATTCCTTATAACTTATACCATATATATGACTATACAAAATGTGGAAGCATACACAAGGTAAGTCAATTATTTAACAAAATGCCTCAAAGAATGTGGTTTAAAAATGTAATTGGCAAGTGTAAATAATTGTGTAATTTAAAATGTGCATTGACAAGCTAAGGTTATAATGACAAAAAAACAATGATCAACATGGAATATGAAAATTAAAAATAAATAAAGAAAGCCATAATAGAATGAAAGAAAATGTGTAAAGACTTCACACACCTAAAAAACCAAAGTTTCAAATGGAGGAGTTCTACCCAATTATGTAGCCTTTGCTTCTTCTTTCTTCAAACTCCTCAATAATCTGACTTTTTCAAAAGCTTGTTCCATTCCAAACTTCAATTGTATATCAATTTTGAATGGAATTTAGACATGAATTGATATTATATGACTTTCAACATGAAAAAATTGTTATTTCATGCAAAGGTAGTGGAAAGATCATGAAAAAGGTGGTGGAATGTGAAAAACATGCATGCACACTTCACGACATCATTAAAAAGATCTCTTTTTTTGGAGCACATGTAGAACCAGGAGAATATGAAGAATGTGGGTCTTGACATCATGGGTATATTGAGTTTTTTACCATTTTTAGAGTGAGCTAAAATACGCTCATGTTATAACATGCTCGCGTTATAACGTTCTCGCGTTATAACACAAGCATGTTATAAAACACTCACATTATAATGCAAGTGTGTTATAAAGTGCTTGTATTATAAAGAAAGTGTGTTACAAAGCACTCACATTATAATGCAAGTGCTCTATAAAATGCTCGCATTATAATGCAAGCACACTATAAAGCGGTCGCGTTATAACACAAGCATGACATTTCTTGCTAGAATAATGGTCATATCTCTACTACTTCAAAACATAAGCTCGTGTTATGATAAAGTTGATTTTTATAGGTTTATTTTCTCTCTCTTTCTCTATACCCTCTACCCTCAACCCACAACCCTTAATCCCTCTACCCTTAAACCCTCAGCCCTGTTAGAGTAATTGGGTATTTACTTTATTAATTAAACAATATTTGTTTAATTACGTAAAGTTCCCTTTTACCTCTTTTCACTTAAGATAACATTAGGTACATAATAATTAATTACTTTATTAATTATTATTGTGTAAGCCTAGGGTTTTCCTTTTTAGGGTTTTCATCTATATGTAGTTGAAAACTATCTTTTGTATCATTAATTCATTTTACATTTTGTGTGAATTCATGGCTCCACATTCTTGAGCATTTCCTTTGTTGCTTCTCTTTGTTTCTCCTTGTAACAGGTTATTTGCTTACAAAGATCTTTTGGGCTTCTGTGGTGTTGTATCTTCTCAACTCCAACATGGTATCAGAGCTTCAGATCTGCAGCTGCTTGTTCTTGTTTTGAAGATTTTTGGAGCTACAAGGGTTTGTTGCAAGCCGTTTTTTATTGGAACTGTCATCATTTTTGCTTCAAAAATTTAGTTTTCACTCATTTGCAGGAAAAACAATTTCTAGGTTTTGTAGCCAGCGTTGAAATATGAACTGGGTATCTTTTAGATTTTGCATATCTTGCATAGATCTGGAGAATCACTATTGAAAAAATGGCACGCGTCATTTTTCTCCTGGCTGAAAGTAAAAAAAAATCATTTTCTCATATTCTGCTTGTTGGATCAAAAAACGATTTCTGGGTTTTGTTTATAGCATCAAAATATTTTTGGGTTTTTATTTTTGTCTACAAACAGTGAGTAGATTTTCCAAAAATCAAGTTAGAAATAAACGTTTTTTGCTAGAAAAATCGTTTCCTGCAAAGCTAAATTCAGTTTTTGAAAAATTCATAACTTTTGGCCACACTGTCCATTTTGCGCAAACGAATAGGTGTTGGAAAGGTGTTACAATTTTCTTTCCAGATTTATAGTCTATTTTATCAAAATATTTACCAGGTATTTTTTATTCAGCTTTGTGTGTTTTTACACTTTGCTTAATTACTTGGTCATCTTGGCTCCTACATGGAGTTTGTTTGCGTTGGATGGGTTATCTTGATATGTTTTATCATTGTTGAGATCATTAGTCTCTAAATTTTTTCATTTGAAGAGTTATCATGGGTTTCTCTACTCACCCTTCAGTTGTTCTTCTGGAATGGGGTAATTATGAGTCATGGGCAAAGGGTATACTTACACATTGTAGGTGGCTTAATATTTTTCCTTATTTGTATAATCTCATACCTAAACCAGCAACTTTAGAGGGCAGATTAGTATGGGATATTATTAGAAATCACATTGCAGGAGTTATATTGTCTAGTGTTGATCATGACACTATGTTGGTTATATCAGATATCGATTGTCCTCACCCACTTTGGACACGTCTTTGGAAGATCTATGGAGACCCTATTCTATCTCCATTCCCAGAGGATCCTGCTTCAGATTGTCTCATACCCATTGCTTGGCGAGAGAATACACCATTTGATCATGATACTTTAGAGGAGCTTGAGTATTTAGACACCCTTACTTATTTTGATGGATCAGAGGTTTGTCTCACAGTTCCTACTCTTCAGACTAAGACTTCATCAGTATCTCTTGTTGTTCTTGATTCAGTGCAGCAAGGAATCATACATCTTCTAGACATAGCTACTTTGGACTCTTATGTTGCAAACATATCTTTCTTGTTTGTGGAGTCCTATATTGCAGATTTGGAGGATTATTTTGAGGAAATTCATCTCCTCTACCTTGACAGTCAAGTTATCACTATTCGCCCACCATTATCCATGCATTCAGAGGTTGCATTTTAGTATTCTCCACATCAGTTTGGATTTGACATTATTTGTTTCAGTTCAGACAGTGAGACTCTTCAGCATCGTATCATGGCACACATCTTGAGACATATTGGTTCATCATTCTTCACAGGGTTTCTTCGATACAGGTCCATGGATCCGTTTCTTCCAAAGGGGAGGAATATTATTTGCCGCTTTAGGATCTCCTTTTGGATTCTACATCAGGCATCTACCATTGTGACAGGAGTTTCTTCATTATGGGGGGGCCTTCTTCTCTCTTTCTATATCTCCTATGGAGATCATTGTACATGTACTTATATGATAGAAGCTGTCTATGGGGGTATTATGTTATCCACCTCCTATCCTTCTTTCATTAGTGCATTGCATTCCTTCCTTGCATTCTATTTTGGGGAGGAGTTTTGTTCCCACTGGGTTTTCTCCTTTTCCCCATTTCATTTAGTTTGCATTGATTTTGTACATGGGTACCTGATCTGGCCTTGTTGCCAGGGCCCATTGCTTTTGCTTTCAGTAGCTTCTTCTAGGTTTTAGCTTCTCCCTATGTCTATCTTAAGGGGGGGTGTTAGAGTAATTGGGTATTTACTTTATTAATTAAACAATAATTGTTTAATTACGTAAAGTTCTCTTTTACCTCTTTTCACTTAAGCTAACATTAGGTACATAATAATTAATTACTTTATTAATTATTATTGTGCAAGCCTAGGGTTTTCCTTTTTAGGGTTTTCATCTATATGTAGTTGAAAACTATCTTTTGTATCATTAATTCATTTTACATTTTGTGTGAATTCATGGCTCCACATTCTTGAGCATTTCCTTTGTTGCTTCTCTTTGTTTCTCTTTGTAACAGGTTATTTGCTTGCAAAGATCTTTTGGGCTTCTATGGTGTTGTATCTTCTCAACTCCAACAAGCCCTTAGCCCTCTACCCTCAATCCTAAACCCTAAAACCTATACCCTAAACCCTCTACCCTAAAACCTTAACCCTTTAACCTTCTACCCTCATCCTGAAACCCTCATCCCTCAACCCTATAGCCTCAATCCAATACCATAAACCATTAACCCTATAGGTCTTCAACCCTATACCTTCAATTCTCAACCATCAAACCTCTATCCTCTATATCTCTCCCACTCCTCTCTCACTCTCTTAATTCTCTCCCTCCTACCACCTCTCCCTCTCTCAAGTCTCTCTCTTACTCACTCTTATCTCTCTCCCCTCTACCCTTAACCATTAAATCCTCCACCATATACCCTTAAAACCTCTACCCTATACCCTCTATCTCTCTCCCACTCCTTCCCTCTCTCTCTCAAGTCTCTCCCTCCTCCCTCAACCCTAATCCATCAACCCTCTTGACTCCTAATCCCTCAACCCTTAAACTTTAATCCCTCAACTCCTATATCCTCTACCTTATACATTGCACCCTCAACCCTAAATACTAACCCTATACCCTCAATCCTCTACCCTCAACCTTAAATCCTCAACCTTCAACCCTTAAACCATCTACCCTATACCCTCTACCATATACATTAAACTCGCAACCCTTATTTCTCAACCCTCAACCCTTAATCCCTCAATCCTCAACCCTCAAACCCTAAACCATCAAACTTGATACCCTCTACCCTATACATTGGACTCTAAACCCTAATCCTTCAACCATAAGTACCCTCAACCCTTATCCTTCAAGCATATCCAAGTCCTCAACCCTATACCCTCAATTCTCAACCCTCGTATCTTTGTTCCTCACTCTTGTTCTCTCCTGTCTATCTCAATTATCCCTCCCTCTCTCTCTCAAGTCTCTCCCTCCTACCCCCTCTCCCTCTCTCAAGTATCTCTCTCCCATCTACCCTTAACCCTCTACCCTTTACCCTTAACCCTTATACCCTCTATCCTCTACCCTTTATCTCTCTCCCACACCCTCCCTCTCTCTCTCTCAATTCTCTCCCTCCTACACCCTGCCCCTCTCTCAATTTTATCTCTCTCACTCACTCCTATCTCTCTCAAGTTAGGTTGCCAATTTGGTGAAATTGGCAATGTAGTGGCCTGTTTGAAAAATGGGTCCAAGAAATGGGGTCTCCTAGTGATTTATACCCCATTTCTTGGACCCGATTTTTCAAACAGGCCACTACATTGACAATTTCAGCAAATTGGAAACCTAGTGGGTGAAATTGGCAATGTAACTTGGCCTGTTTGAAAAAATGGGTCCAAAAGATGGGGTCTCCCGGTGATGTAATCACCAGGAGACCCAATTTCATCATCGGGAGACCCCATTTCTTGGACCCATTTTTTCAAACAGGCCACTACATTGTCAATTTCACCGAATTGACAAGCTAGTGGGTGAAATTGGTAGCCTAACTTGGCTTGTTTGAAAAAATGGATCCATTTCTTGGACCCATTTTTTCAAACAAGCCAAGTTAGGTTACCAATTTCACCCTCAACCCTATACCATATACATTGGACCCTCAAACCTAATCCCCCAACCCTATACCCTCAACCCTCAACCTTAAATCCTCAACCCTCAACCCTTAAACCCTCAAACCTTAATTCTCAACCCTCAACCCTCAACCCCTATACGCTCTACCCTATACATTGTACCCTCAACCCTAATCATTCAACCACATACCATCAAACCTATACCATAAACCCTTAATCCCTCTACCCTTAAACCCTCAACCCTCTACCCTCAACCCTCAACCCTAAACCTTAAAACCTATACCCTCAAACCCTAAACTCTCTACCCTAATCCCTCGACCCTCTTGACCCTTAATCCCTCAACCCCTATAACCTCTCTCTCTCTCAATTCTCTCCCTCCTATCACCTCTCCCTCTCTCAAGTCTCTCTCTTTATCACTCACTCTTTCCTTCTATCTCTCTCCCCTCTACCCTTAACCCTCTACCCTCTACCCTAAACCCTAAAACCTCTAAACCCTTAAACCCTTAAACCCTCTACCCTCTACCCTAAACCCTTAATCCCTCTACCCTTAAACCTCTACCCTCTACCCTCAACCCTATTTACCCTAAAATATATACCCTCAAACCCTAAACCCTCTATCGTCAACCCTAAACCCTTAAACCTTCTAACCTCTACTCTCAACAATAAACCCTCAACCCTAAACCCTTAAACCCAACCCTTAAACCTTACCATATACCCTCAACCCTAATCCCTCAACCATATACCCTCAATTCCCAACCCTCAACCCTCTACCCTCTACCCTCTATATCTCTCCCACTCCCTCCCTCTCTCTCTCTCTCTTAATTCTATTCCTCCTAACCTATATCCCTCTCTCAAGTCTCTCTCTCTCTCTCACTCCCCCAACCCCTATATCCTCTACCCTATACATTCAACCCTTAACCCCAATCCCCAAACCCTATAACCTCAATCCTTTACCCTCTACCCTCAATCTTAAACCCTCAACCCTTAAACCCTCTACCATCTACCCTAATCCCTCAATCCACAATCCTCAAATGCTAAACCCTCAACCCCGATACCCTCTATCCTATACATTGGACCCTCAACCCAATACCCTAATCCCTCAACCCTATGCCCTCAATTCTCAAACCTCTACCCTATAAATTGGATCCTCAACCCTCAAATATCTTTGTCCTTCCCTCCTCTTCTCTCCTTTTATCTATCTCATTTCTCCCTACATCTCTTTACCCTAATCTCTTAACCCTAATACCTAAATCCTTAAACCCTTTAACAATCAACCCTAAACCCTAAACCCTCAAGCCTCAAGCCTCAAGCCTCAAGCCTCAAGCCTTAAACCCTCTACCCTCAACCCAATACCCTCTACCCTCAAACCTAATCCATCAACCCATAAACCCTCAATCCTTAAACACTTAAATCCAAGTAAGCTCTCTACCCTAATCCCTCAATCCTCTTGACCCTTAATCCCTCAACCCTCAACCCTTAAACCCTAATCCCTCTACCCTATATATTCGACCCTCAACCCTAATCCCCCAACCCTATATCCTCTACCCTCAACCTTAAACCCTCAACCCTCAACCCTTAAACCCTCTACCATCTACCCTATACATTAAACCCTCAACCCTTAATCCTTCAATCCTCAACCCTCAAACCCTAAACTCTCAACCTCGATAGCCTCTACCCTATACGTTGGACGCTCAACCCTAATCCTTCAACCATATCTACCCTCAACCCTAATCCCTCAACCATATAGGTTGTCAACCCTATACCTCAATTCTCAACCCTCTACCCTCTACATTGGATCCTCAACCCTCATATATCTTTGTCCCTCCCTCCTCTTTCTCCTCCTCTCTATCTCACTTCTCCCTCCATCTCTCTATCCATCCATCCCTCCCTCTCTACCCTAATCCCTCAACCCTAAACCCTTAAACACTTAACCCTAAAACCTCAACCCTTAAACCCTCTACTCTCTACCCTCAACCCAATACCCTCAACCCTCAACCCTAATCCCTCAACCCTTAAACCCTTAAACCTAAGAAAAATCTCTACCCTAATACTTAATCCCTCAACCCTTAAACCATCAACCCTCTACCCTCAACCCTCAACCCTCAACCCTTAAACCCTAATCCCTCAACCCCTATACCCTCTACCCTATACATTGGACCCTCAACCCTAATCCCTCAACCCTATACCCTCAATCCTCTACCCTCAATCGTAAACCCTCAACCCTCAACCCTCAACCCTTAAACCCTCTACCCTCTACCTTCTACCCTATACATTAAACCCTCAACCCTCAACCTCAACCCCTATACCCTCTACCCTTTACATTGGATCATCAACCTAATCCTTCAACCATATACCCTCAAGCCTATACCCTAAACCCTCTACCCTCAAACCTAAACCCTCAACCCTAAACCCTTCTACCCTCTACCCTCAACCCAATACCCTCTACCCTCAACCCTAATCCCTCAACCCTCAACCCTTAAACCCTAATACCCTAGACCATCAACCCTATAGGTCCTCCACCCTATACCATCAACCCCTATCCCTTTCTCTCTATCTATACATCTCACCTCTCTCCTACCCTCTCCCTCTTTCTACGTACCTCTCACTCAATGAATTCCTACCACCCTCTCTGTCCCTCTATCTGTCTCTCTCTATCTCCCTCCCACTACCTATCCATCACTCCCTCTCTCTCCCTCTCTCTTAGGTCTCTCCCTCCCACCTCCCCTCTCTCTCAGGTATCTCCCTCTAGCACCCTACCTAGGTAACTCTCTCTCTCTCTCTCCCCTCTCTCTATCTATCCCTCCCACCCTACCTAGATAAGTCCCTCTCACTCCACCCCCCTCTATCTCTCCCTCTCTTAGGTCACTCCCTCCCACACCCTCTCCCTCTCTTAGGTCTCTCACTCTCACATTCCATATCTCTCCCACTCCCTCTTTCCCACACTCCCTCTCACTACCTATCTCTTAAGTCTCTCCCTCTCACCCCCTCACACTCTCAAGTATCTCCCTTTTGAACCTTACCTACATAGCTCTCTTATCTCTCTCTCTCTCCCTCCCACCCTACCTAGAAAAATCTCTCTTAAAATTCCCCCTCCCTCTAAATAAATACATAAATACATACATATTTACATACATACAAGGATAATACATATGTATATATGATCCTACATACATAAAAGCATACATGTACATATGTAGATACAATCTTACATACATATAGGCATATATACAATATACATACATTGGTACATACATACATACATATAGGAATACATATATGCATACATAGAAACATGCATACATACATACATATATGGCATACAAGCATACAGGGTGTTGACAAGAAGTTGAGTCCACTTTTTGGCCAAAAAGTGGAAGTGTTTTCCCTAATTTTCAGAATTTGACACTTTGACCTTGAAATTTGAAGCACTCAGAGATGGAATCTTCAAAAAAGTCACTAATTATAAATTGTGGTACTCAAAGTCTAGTTTCCAAATATGTAATTCATTTCAATACCCAGATGGTAGAAATTGAGTTTCAATAGGTGTTTCTATAAACCAGTGTTTAAAAGTCACTTTTTTTTACTATACCATGCATGTGTACGACATCCATATTTTGAAATAAATTATCATATCTTTCTAAATCCTTTTGGGAAAAGATTTGTGACTCACTAAAGCTTGTTTTCGATTTTTTTTTTGTTAAATTTTTATTAGGCATATTTGTCGTTTTGAAAAATCGTCGTGTATGACATGCATAAGATGACCTAAACTTATTATTTTTTGATTTTTTAATTTTTTTTGAAAAGAATTGTCTGAAGTTTGTTCTCGTGCAATCTGTTCATCAAAATGTTATTTTGATCAAAATTTATTAAAATAGTAAAAAACCCTGATATTTAAAGTTTATGGACCAATTTCATCATAAATTAATTGAAAAATAGAAAAAATAATCCAATTGAAAAAAAATTACATATTTGGAATCTGCATTGTCTCATCTAAAATGAGTTTTAATTTCGTTAAAAAATTCTGCAAAAAAAGTCGTCAACCATATGTCCAAACTCAGTATTTTTCTTTGACATTGTTAGGACCTTCAACTTGTAGGTCAAATCAGGTTGAAGAACTAGGTTCAAATTTCCAATGCTTTTCCCAAACCAAAAAACAAAGCACAAACCCGACCAAAAACTCATATTTTAATAAATGGGATCCCGTTTTAGATTTTTTTTATGCTTTTACGAAACGAGATCCCGTTTCGAAAATTGCCAAAAATGGAAAATTTCCATTTTTGGAAAGTTTTCAAAACGGAATCCCATTTAAAAAATTTCCAAAATGGAAATTCAAAAATGGGTTCGCTTTTTGTTTCCAAAAACGGAAAGTTTTCAAAACGGGATCCTATTTTGAAAAGTTTCCAAAAATAGAAATTTTCAAAATGGGATCCCGTTTTTTGAAAAGCGGGATCTCGTTTTTTGAATTTAGGCTCGAGAACCCGAACCTAAACGGGATCCCATTTTTGTAATGCCGATTTCATTTTTCTGGCTAATGCAAAAACTTCCACGTTTCATGGACTCAACTTCTTGCACTTACCCTACATGTACATACAAACATACAAATATATAAACATGCATTCAATAGAGCAACATTTAACATAAAGCAAGACATAATGTGAGCATGTTATACCGCGTTCGTGTTATGTCATGCTAGACATGTCCCACACAAACACAAAAAACCATGTCAAAACTAATATATAATGCGTGTGCATTATATCTTTCTTTGGGAATCCCCAAGCCTTAGGCTTACTATTTGCCTTGGAGTACCAACTCAAAGGCTTGGAGGGCCTTCCCAACAATCAGAGATGTGTTTTTACAAATTCTACAATATTTCACATAATTGGGTTCGTGCTCACCATTAGGATTGCATGTGTTTCAATATCAAACAAATTGAACACTTGGATAATATTAGGTTCTCTCTTACCTATCCAACGATGTAATTTTTTTCACTTTTTGACAATGTTAAGTCTTTCATCTATATTTTATTTTGTTTATGTGTCTCTTTTTTGGAATAAAACAGTGTTTGGTGTTCTTTTGTTATAAATTAACTGTTTATCAAAATTTCAAATAAATTACATTTTTAGAAACTATACTCCATTCTACAAATTTTTAACAAAATTAAAAAAATCAATTAGTTTCCAAAATTTGTAGGGGTAGCACGACCAAAATTTTATTTTTCAGGAAGTGTCCACTTAGAAAATTAGTAAAAAATAAAATATTCATTTAAAAATTATCAGAAAAATCGTGCATTAACTACATGTTAGCTAATTTCTCATCTGAGAGATTTTAAAAATACTAAAAAAAGTTCACTATGCTAGGGACGTACAAAAGTTGTTATGTTATGTTTTTCTGAAAAAAAAACAACACCATTTTTTGTATTTCCCTCTTTTGAACCCTTTAATCTCAATCATTTTCAAAATAAATTAGTAGTTTAAAAAGTAGACTCAGAGCACTTCAATCCTTGTTTTTGTTGCATCTCAAAATTTTGAGTGGAACTATCCTCAATTTCACATCCAAGGTCAGTATTTCCTTATTTTAGAAAAAAAGTGGCCACTTAAGCCCCCTTTTTGGCCCCCCCCCTTTTTTAGCACTTACCCTTGCATTAAATGTGTTTGTTGAAAACTAAAATCATAAATTCTCTAGTTGATTGCATTTCTTTAAAATTAAATGATATTTCCTATTACCTCTTATTAGACTGTTAAATCCACATCCTATGATCTACAACTCCTTTTTAAGGGTTTATTGTGATCTCTTTGTAAAATTGCTTAATGACAACTCTAATTGATTCAATCTGACCTATTTAGTCATTTGTTACCCTATATGAATTTGTTCTTTTAACAAAGATTTATTATTTTTTCTAGTTGTCCCTTTTAAACACACTGAACTTATAGTGAATTGGTGTATTCATAATTAACTTATCCTGTCAAGATACTTACAAGCTAACCAGGTTATTGTAGGACCGTTAAAAACCATAGCTTATTGTTACATTTTCTTTGGGATCATCCTTGGACTCTGCTACTTTTATTTAGGAGGATTTTTCAATTAAAATACCTTTGTGGTTCCCAACTAGTCAAAAGTTCTTTGCTTGAGTTTTGAGGAAACTTTAGATTATAATGTTAATTTTACTAGAATTTTCATAATATCATTGAAACACATCCTATTTCCCATGATTCCATTAATAGGGTTTAATTGTGATTTCTATATCTTCCAGTATACCTTTCGGTTTCCCTAAGCCTAGATTTTTGACTAAATACTGCTTGTTCTTTCTGTCGATTCACACATGTTGGGTAATACATTTGTGAATTCTCACTTGTTGATTGTGATTATATGGCTTGCTTTCAATTTTAAAGGTTTTACAAAGGCTACCTGAGTTATTAAACAAGCACTGGCTTGGTCCACTTAGTGTGGCTCATGCCTATGTCTTTGTATTGCAATTTTGGTATTCCTTTGATAGCTTCCTTATGTCACTCTGTCCACCAATTCCCCTTTGCTTGGGGTAGCTCTTTAATTGATGTTTTGAGCTTTACCTCTTTAACTTGGGAGAACTAAGTCTTACATCTTTTAATGCCTTGAACTTTGTTCCTTTAGTTGGGCCATTATTTCTTTATAGTTAATGTCAATATTTACCTTTTATTGCCAATTTTTTCTTATGTTTTTTTATCTTAAGTCTGTGGATTTTTCCTTTTTAAAGAGAAGGTTTTTTAGGCACCTACCTATGGCTATCTTCTTTTTTTATTCTATCTGATAGGATCTAAGTTATTATTCACCATTGTTATCTGTTTCCAACACCTTATCCATCCCTTGCCATGTGCTTGGTTGATTGCTTACAATAACCTATTCAGTTTGGTTTATTCCATGATTAGCTAAGAGATCAACGCCCTTATTAGCTTCCTAAAATATGTGTTTGATTCCTTCAACCTCCACTTTCCAACATAATTCCTTGATCCGAGCAAGGTTAGTTTGCAGCTTCCAATCTCTCAATCTTCCATTGAGTAATGCATTGATGTAGACTGTAGAATCACATTCAACTACTATGTTTTTAATACCTCTTTCTTTGCATAGCCGCAAGCCCTATAAAATTAGTCTATCTCTACTGCATTATTGGTGTCATTGGGTAATTTTATAGAGGCTGAAAAATGTAATTCACCTTACTCATTCCACACTATACAACCTACTCCCGACCTTCCTGGATTACCTCAAGAGGCATTGTTTGTATTTAGTTTCAACCTTTCCATTGGAGGATGGGTCCACTTTTCTTTTAATCTTTTAGCTTTTGTATTTGTAGTAAATTGGAATCCTATTGTAACTTTTAATGATCTTCACCTCTTCATTAGTTCATCATCCTAATTAGTATATCTTGCTCTTTTCTTTGACTTGATATGGGTATTTAGCCACTCTGATAAGGTATTTTTTGTCATCTGTACCACTTCCTTTATTTCTTTTCCTTTGTTTTGAAATATTATTTTGTTTCGCTCCTTCCATAGGTTCCAAATTAAGATATATGGCGTTACATTCCATATGTGACCCCAAAAATATTTTTCCTTCAATGTAGGCCAACTTACCAACTGATCCCATAGTTTTTTTCTTCTATCCCATAGTTTTTTTCTTCTAGGTGTTTCCCACCCCAATTTCTCTTGAAGCTAGTCCTAGCCTTATGCTACATAAGGGAAGTTTAGGAATAAATTATCTACATTTTCTTCATCATTTTGGCATAGTATACACCAGCTAGGGCCTTCTATACCAATTTTCCTTAACCTATCTCCTATTAACATTCTTCCATGCAAGGTTGTCCATGTGAAGGCACCTACTTTTGGCAATACCTTTTTACCCCAACATAGTTTACTTGGCCAATCACATTCACTTGTTTTAACTGTATTAGGTATCCCATCTTAGTTGTGTAATTACCCGATTTGGCTCCACACCAGATTATTCTATCTTGCTAGCTATTTAAATAGATCTACCTTTCCTTAAGTACTTTATTTAGTGTGTCTTTCATGTCTTCCTCTATATTCATTTCATCAACATTTATCCATTTGCAATTCCCATTCTCATCTATTCTTACATAGTTTTTAACACATCTCCCATACCTATTGCTGATGTTAGATTCATGCAAGGCCAATTTAGGATATTCCTTTAGGGTTTTGTGGCCTCCCCAAGAATCTTTGCAGAAATCTTCCTTTTCTCCATCATTGATTTTCCATGTCGAATGGGCTGTTATTATATGCTTGCAGTTTAACATGAAATTCCATATGTGAGATCCATTTTTGGCATTTTCTATTGTTAGGATACTTTCTAGATTCTAGTTGTCAAGGTATTTATTTTGCATCACTCTACACCACAGTGTTGTTGGTTTTTGATAAATTCTCCAAATCATCTTGGCACCTAAAGCCAAGTTTTGAGCCTTCATATTCCTTATTCCTACCCCACCTTCTACTTGTGCTTTACATATTGTTTCCCAGTGAATTAGTGGTATCTTGTGCTCCTCATTTGTGCCTTCCCATAAGAATCATTTTAGAATTCTTTCCAGTCCTGACATTGCTTTTGCAATTAATTTCATACATGACATTAGAAATATTGGTATGGCTGATAGGATTGATCATGCCTTTAAATAGGGTTACCCCTAAGTACTTACAAGGTATCTCCCCTACTGATTATCCTAAAGTCTTAGCAATCCTCTTTTGCAAAGCTTTTCTTGCGTAAAAGAAGCATATCTTTGATTTTTCCTTGTTTATGTGTTGTCCCAACACCTCTATGTATTATTCCATACATTTTTTAATTGTTTCAGATTCCCTTATTGAAGCTTCTCCATGAAGGATAGTGTTTTCAACAAATTGTTGATGTGTTGTGACTTCTATTCCCCTTTCAATTTGAATTCCTCTCCATTCCTCCTGATTTTGGTATGTTGCAATGTGTCTACTAAGGGCCTCTACCATGATAAAAAATAAGAAGGATGAGATTTGGTCCCCTTCTCTTATACCATTCATACTTTCGAAGAACCCGCATGGTGAGTTTTTTACAACAAATGAGTATCTTACTAAGGATATGCATCGATACACCATTTATATCCAATCTTTGAAGAAACCAAAATTCTCCATTATTCTCATTAGGAATCTCCATTTAACTTTGTCATAGTCCTTGCTTACATCTAGCTTAATCAACATACTTGCTATTCTATCTGTGTTAATAGTGTGGACAACTTCATTTGCAAGTATTATGCTATCCACTATATCCCTTCCAAGTGTGAAACCTCTTTGATTTGGTGATATTATCTTCTCTAATATAACCTTCATTCTATTAGCTTTCCTCCACTGTTCTATCAGGTCCACCAAATCCTCTTTCTTGAACCACATTTTTTCTATTTTAAAATATGATTTTCAAATATTATCTACCTCCTTGATTATTAATTTGACTAGCAAATGGTCTGATCCTGCCAATGGGATAATTTTTTCTTCTAAAATATCTCTCTTCTTTGCTTAGCACTACATTGAAGTCACCACCCATTATTATTCTTTTACTCCCCAACTATGCTATCTTCTGGCTTAAGGCGTTCCACATAACTTCTTTATCCTTATTTTTGATTGGATTGTATATGTTGAAGATATAGGTATGCAAATAACTTTTAAGGCTCTGGGTCTCACATATCATCCAGGTTGCCTCTTTGACCATTATTTGCATTCTTATTGAATTAGTCCTCTTGAGAATCCTCAGGTCCCCTGCTATCCCATTTGATTTTGAAAGGGATTCCTCTCATCCTCTTCTATGCATTATTCTTGTATTCACATCTTCGGTTTTTGCTTCTTGTTATAAAAGGATGGTTGCCTCTATTTTTCCAATTGAAACTTTATAAAGGTGTCTTTTGATTGGGGTGTTCAGGCACCTCATATTCGATTTCATCATAATTATGGCTCTTCCTACTAGAAGTTCTCTTCTCCCTTCTTTTCTTTTAGGAAATTCTTAATATGTTTTAGGCCTTTTCCAAAGCCATTTCTTCTCTCTTGTTTTTTTTTCCTTCCTTTCTTACTCTTGTTTTCCTTTGTATGTTCCAGGAACTGAGCCACTATTTGGGATATGTTTCTATTCTCGATGATATCCATGTCATCATAGTCTTCATTTTCACTTTCTGGGCTGAGATCTTCTTCCTCCTTCATCTACTCAATATTCAAATTTTATTTTGGTAAAGGCATTTGGGCCTCTATATCTTCCTCTTTTTCCTTTTCTAGCCTTTTCTTTTCTTTTCCCAATTCTGGTTTCTCTATCAGTTTTTCCTCTTCTTGATATTCCATATTTTCCTTGTTTGGGGCATCTTTCTTTGCTTCTGCATCTTTGTTTGCTTTCCTTCTCCATACTTTTTTGGTTTTTGGTTGTTCTTTACATTCTTTCATTTTATGATTCCTTCTATTTCATTTTATGTAATATGATACCTAGGCTTCAATTTCAATTTCCTAAAGCCAGACCCCTGCTTTTGATTTTAGCTTTATTTCCTTAGGGATCTACTTAATTGCAACAATCTTAAGTCTAGCATACAAGTAGGAATTTTCTTCTAGTAATTTGGTGTCAATCTCTATCAGTGTGCCCAAAGTTCTCCCTATCTTCTATAGACACTCTTCTAACCAATACTTTAATGGGAGGTTTTACATTCTTATCCATTTAGCCTCACTATATACTCTGTGGTTTCTTGGATTAAAATTATCATCCCATTTTTGCATATAGATCAGGCATCCTTCAAAATCCTCTGGTCCCTTTTTCAAAATTGTGTTCCTCCTATCCTCTTCTTTGAGGAATACTATTATGAAGAACCCTCTTGGTAGGAACATTATACCATGGATTATTTCAATCTTCCTTCGTGCCCATTCTTATTTATGCTTCATTTCCCTTCTGAGTCCAATAATCTTGCATAAGATAGCCACCTTTTTTTAACATTTATGTATCTTCTTCAGTTTCTTCTCTAACATCGATTTCTAAGGGTTTTGATTTTTGAACTTTCAATCCTTTTTCTATTTGTGTAGGCCTTAATTCAGGGTTTCTATAATTTTCTTTAATATCTTCCCTTATAAGATTTCTACTATCCCCATTGTAGATTCCCCCCTTCTGTTGCTTTCTTTAATATGCTTCTAGGGCTTTAGACCTTTCATTTTGTTTTGATATTGTTGCTTGTTTTCATTTTTGTCCAAATGGCCTAGGTTCTATTTTTGAAGCTTTGTCTCCACCCTATTCCTAATGTTATCATTTGCCTTATCTTAGCACCATTTGTTTCTTATTTTTATTTCTAAGTTATTTGGCCATGTCACATAGTGTGGGACCTTGAAGTCTATGCTTGGTTGATCTTCCCTTAGTTTTTGTCTTCTCTTTTGGTTCATTATGGTAGATCACTATGCCTCAATAGTCTTTCCTCAATTTTGCTTGATATTGTCTTCTAGGGTTTGAAGAAATCACCCTTGTTTTTTGTAATTTTTAATAGGTTCACCTTCTGAAGAAATCACAAAGATATTTTTGCATTCACGAGCAGAGAAATGTTATTTTTCTATATTTTTATTTATTTATTACATGAATATTATATTATATAGCATGATTATTATTATATTTTAATATAATATTAATTTAATAATAATATATACAGAGAGAAAAATGCATCCATGAGTATTACCAATCTCAAAGATTACATGTATAAAATAAAATATTTCACCCATAAACAACAACCAAACTGGCATTGAGATGTTTTTGAAAAGTTAAGCAGCATTTACAGGGCGTTGTACCCTTCACAATGAGCCACTAGGGCCAAAAAGAAACCAGACTAAATAGAAAACATAAACAAAACTAAACAAAACATAGAAACAGCCCAAAGGAAGCACATCAACCACAGAGCATCAACCGATAGACAGTCATAAGGAGCAACTAACTGGCACTATCCCAATTTTTAATTAGGAGGTCCACTGCCTCATCACCCACCCATTCTTTGTTGTCTTGGTTGTTGTTACCCTCCAACTCCTTCTTTATAGCATTAGATAGGGTGCTTGTAACAAAGTGACCCAACTTCATGGTGAAGTGGGTTAACCCCCGAAATCTTTTATCAAGATTATCCATTCTTTTAACCACATCTCACGAATCCACCCCAACATCCATAGTCCCCTGAACATCTCCAAGCTCATCCACCAGGGGATGGGGAGAGTGAGAGGCAGAGCCATCAATCGGAAGCTTGCTATTCATTGGAGTAAACTGGGGCCTCTCCACAATGTCATCCTCCTCCTCTTCAGATTCTTCTTCCTTGTAACCTTTGCTGTTAGACTGCTCCTCCTCAGAGTCTTCAATAATTAGCCTCTTCTTGTTGTTCTTGGCTAGCCTCCTAGATCTCCTCCTGGCATTTTCTCCTCCTGTCAACTCTATGCTCCCCACAACCGTATCCCCTATGGAATCTTTCCTGACAACATTCTTGCCCTTACAATCCTTGGCCGTCGGGGCCGAAATGCATTTCTCCTTACCTTTTTTTGTCGAGGTAGCCTTGTAGGCTGAGTCAAACTAAGTGGCTTTAAGCTCACATAGTCCTTCTACCGCATTTGAATGGGCCTTGCCCAACCCACCCTTAAGTTTTTTGGTGGTAATTTTGGCTTTAGGATTCCCCACATTGCCCAAATTGGGTTTCCAAGGAGGGCTCTTAGACTTAGCCGGGGAAATGTGCATAGTTGAAAGGGGTTCAATGTTCTCAATGTGGACCACCATGATGGCTTTGGATGGACAAAGGGCAAGATGAAAGTGATACAGTCTTAGGATAAGCCCCTGATGGAGCGAGAGCAGTGGGGGATCACAAGGGTTGCGGCTGGCCGACTCTTTGCACTTGTCGACAGAGCTTTCAAGGTCCATTAAAAGAAAAAATGGGAAACTAAGCAGCATCTTATGTCTAAGGCGATTTAACAGAGGAAAATGGTAAAAGCAACAAATTTTAAATCTACCTTCCAGAGTTACATACTTCATCAGCACCATACACACCTAGTCCCAGGGCTTCAGGAGCGCATCCCTCTCAAACCTCACCTGATTCCACACCGAAGTCTCCTCACCTCTGAAGAAGGCCTTTAAGCTTTCATGGTCAAGTTTTTTGGTGTGTTTTGGATACTTTTTCCTAGAACACAGCAAACCTGTAGCCTGTGCAATAACTTCTTCACTAATTTCAAATGATATACCACCAATGGAGACCCATCTGTCCTTCTAGGAATTAGAAAATTGACCCGATAGGATATGATCATGGCCAACCAAGCACTCCATAAGCGAAGCAATGCCACCCTCCATGCAAATATGCCAGACCAAAGGGTTGTTCCAAAACTCCTCGCAGTTTTCAGGTTCAGTCCTGACCCGCTCACCACCCATACTTCCAACCTGCACAGAGAACTCAAAATGCAAAAAATGCTAATTGCAGCAGCCGTGAATGATAATTACAAAGTGATAGTTAAGGCAAGCAATACATCGAAGGATAATTAAACCCGCGTACAGGACACACGCGTGGAGGGGGAAATCACCACAGGGTGATTTGACACAAAAAATAAAGAATTTATGATTATAGCCAAGAAGGCAAGAATTGACAAAATGGTAGGAGATGCACAAAAACCCAAGTGGAAAGGCCAAATAACTAAAATTGGTAAGCATCCAAAACAAGCCAAAAAAATCCCGTGCTAAACTAACCAACCCAAAGCCCCTAAAAAGCCATCTCCCAACATAAATAGTCACATCATTATGAATACATTCACTCCCCCAGAGGCACGGAGGAGATAAAACAAGAAATCCAACAATCCCCAAGGGAATAGATCACATAGTACAGCTTCACAGATATTAAGTCACGTCCTTCCGCCTAACCATCATCAAGCCACCACACTTAAATTCGAACCCATCATTTAATTTCCATCCCCGCCACCTTACCATAACCTTAGAACCCGACCCCATCCACCATTTCCAAAGAATAGACATGTGGATCCTCCTTTCCATGCTCCACACACGCAGATCTTCCCCAGGAAACCTCCACCTATACTTCATTTCAAAGTTAACGCTCATCCACCAAATTCCCAAAAAAATCCAGTGGGTCCCCCAATTAGCTCCCGTCATCCAAAGATTAAAACTCATTGCAAACCATGGTAGCCCTGTTCCTGCACAATTAATGCTTGAATATTTAGTGAAAGCCTTTCCATTTTCCTCCAAAATTTAGCCAAGTCCCAGACCAAGCTAAGATTAGCCAAGGCATCCACCACCTGGTTGCCTTATCTAAAGATATGGGTCACCTTTTTATCACTAAATTTGGATAGGAGGAAGCTGACATCCAACAAAATGTCCTTAGTATTCCAACCCATTAATTTGTCTTTATTCACAACATCCGTAACCGACTTGGAATATCCCTCAATGTGGAGATAAGAAATCCCCAGAGAAAACAACAATTTTGATGCCCATTAGTAGTGCACGAGCCTCCGCCACTAAAGCCGACTGAAACCCAATACCTCTAGCAAATATCACCACCAGAGCTCCCATAGAATCTCTGATAACTCCACCAATGCTTGCCCTACCTGGGTTGCCCTTAGCAGCCCCATCAAAATTAAGTTTAAACCATCCTCTATCCGAAGGCTCCCATTTAGTATTTTTTCTAGCTAAAAGTTTCGCATTATCATAGGAGTTAGCCTTTAAGTCTTGGTGCCATTCTTTAGCCATTTTTATCTCATAATCCATCGGCCCCCTCTCCGGGAGTTTCCCATTAAAGAGGGAGATATTCTCCTCAATGAGCCTAACTCCAATGCCAAAAACCTCCTTGGGGCTCCTCTCAATATTCCTGAAAACCCTGTTATTCCTCTCCTTCCATAAACACCAACCTAAAATAGGGGGGACCTGCTTCCAAATTTTGCCAGGCAGAGGGTGGAAAAATGGGCCATACCAACCCAGAATAAGCGAAAAAAGGTCCTTACTCATCACCCAAGAGACATCAAGTTTCTCAAAAGCCAGCCCCCAAACTTCAACAGCAAACGGGCATTGTAATAACAGGTGATTGATAGATTCCTCCCCTTTCTTGCAAAGAAAACATCTATTGGGAAAACAAAATCCCCGAGTCTTCATATTGTCCTGGGTTAGAATCCTATTATGACAGGCCGTCCATCATAAAAAATTAATTTTAGGGATCATATGTTGATTCCAAACCTTCTTCCAAGGTTCCACAACAGAAGTTTCATTGGTCAGCAGACTGTAAGCTGACCACACAAAGAGATCCCCTTGTTTATCAAAAGTCCAAAAAAACTCATCCTCCCTGTGATAGGAAGGAAACCTGATGCTGGAGAGAATCACCTAAAGGGATTGATCAAGGCAACAAAGGTCAAGAGAATGGGAGCAACAAAGGGTAAGATCCTTCCAAATCCTAGCTCTTGGGGGTCCAGAAACATAGTCACAGATATGTATGCCAAAGAATCTATCAGCCACTCCCATCACCACCCCAAAGCCAAAGGAAGCTAGAGCAGAGTCAATAAGCCAAGTATCTTCCCAGAACCTGATTTTAATCTCATTTCTCATTTTCCATTTAATTCCTTTCTTTAGTAGGCCTTGTATGCAACAAATGCTCCTCCAAACAATAGAGCCCTAGGGGTGAGGTTTCAAAAGACAATAAATCAAGGTCTTGTTCTAGAGGTATTTGGCATTCAAAATTTTACACCAGTCCTTAGTGTTCCTTAACTGGTCCCAACCAACTTTGGCCATCAAAGCCCTGTTAGAGTTGACCATCTTCCTTATTCCAAGCCCACCACAATTTTTAGCCTGACAGACCCTATCCCATTTCACCAAAGCGAGTTTATTTTTTTCCTCAATACCGGACCATAGTAAATTCCTTTGAATTCTTTCAAATTTATCAGCAATATACTTAAGCATCCTGAAAATGGATAGAAAATAAGTGGGGATACCTTGGATAGCCCTAGTGAGCAATTGGAGTTTTCCAGTATGGCTTAGCAAAGAGCCCTTCCACCTAGCCAACTTCCTTTGAATCCTTTCCAGAACTCCATGGGTACCTCCTTAACCATGAGGCGGAGCCCAAGGTACACCAATGGGAGAGAATCACCAACACATCCCAAAACCACAGTCACCCTATTTCTCAAATTAGGCATGCAATTGAAAAAATAAATCTTGCTTTTATTGTAATTGATGCATTGACCAGAGCACGAGGCATAGTTGTTAAGAAATGCTTTCCATTTCCTCACTTCCACCACAGAGGCCTTCCCAAATAGAAAGGTGTCATCCACAAATTGTTGCACAATAATTAGATTTAGAGAGGAAGCCGCTCTAACACCTGAAATGGATCCCTCAGATAGTAGACCTGTAAAATTCCTACTGAGCACATCAACAATCATAATGAAAAGATAGGGAGATAGAGGGTCTTCTTGTCTGAGTCCTCTACCAACAGAGGAGAACCCACAGGGGGATCCATTAATCATAACCGAGAACTTAACAATACTAACACATTCCATAATGAGTTTGATGACCAAACTGTTAAAGCCAAACTTGGCCAAGACCTTCGGGATGAAGTCCCACAACACTTTATCATAAGCTTTGGAAATGTCAAGCTTGAGAGCCATCCTCGCATTGTTACATCTATCCATAGAGTGGAGCAATTCATGGGTTGTCAAAGTGGCATCAAGAATATGTCGCCCAGGGACAAACCCCTTTTGAGTGTGACTAATGATTTTATCCAGGAGAGATTTGATACAGTTAACCAGTATCTTAGAAAAGATCTTATAAAAGGTGATACAAAGACTAATAGGTCAGAAGTTAGTCATAGAAAGAGGCTCATTGATATTGGGGATAAAAGCAATGAAAGTGTGGTTTAATTGTTTAAGGATCCTACAAGATTTGAAGAAGTCCCTAGCTGCAAGAACAATGTCCCTGCCCACAATATCCCAGAAAATCTAAAAAAAAGTAGGAGGAAACCCATTAGGCCCTGGGGCTTTGAAAGCCCCCATGCTAAAGGTAGCCAGACGAACTTCTTCCATGGAAATAGGCATGAGGATTCCCAAGTTATCTTCCTGAGAGATGGAGGCAGGGAGATGTTGAAGAATCGCATAGTCAAAAGTCAGGTTGGGCTCTTCAACCGGAGCCGAAAAAGCCTCCTTGAAGTAGTTCACTACATAGATCCCAATTTGAGCTTGATTTGAAAACACCTCCCCATTGGCATTTGTCAATTTGGTTCCTTTTCATGTGCTTGATGGAAAAAACATGAAAAAATGAGGTATTCCTATCTCATTCCTTCAGCCATTGGACCCTTGATTTTTGTTTCTAGAATACCTCCTCATTTTTTAGGACACGTTCCCATTCCATTCTAGCTTCCCTTTCTTGGATGTGAGTCTGCTGACTGTCATCACCCTCATCCAAGTTTTTCTGTAAGGTCCTCAACTTTCCTTCAAGATTTTTTTTCCTTTGAAACACATCCCCAAACACATTTTTGTTCCATCTTTTTACCACCAGTTTAATATGTTTAAGTTTAAAGCAGATCCTAAACATAGGGGATCCTTGGACAGGAATATTCCACCATTCAGCAATTTTCTTTTTGAAATTAGGATGAGCATTCCACATTATTTCAAAGCGGAAAGGATAGGGGCCCACAATATGATGGATATTAGTGGTCAGCAAAAGAGGATTATGGTCAGAGACTATCCTGGGCAAGGTTATAAGGTTGGCATCTAAGACATTAGTCCAATGAGATGTTGAAAACCCACACACCAATAATAAAAATGATAAAAGTTGAATTAAACATAAGAGAATATCAGTGTTTGGTTTAGATTTCAAACAAATAGGTACAGTCGGACCCCAACACTTCATAATTCTAAATTTAAAAGAGAAATCATGAAATATGTCATTTTATTCTTCATACAATTCACATAGCAGTCCTAGCTGAGCAGGTGAGGTGATTCCTAGGCCTGTGTCCAAGGAGGTCAAAGCTTGAAAATTAGTTTGGAGAGGCACTGCTTAATCATTCTACACCTTCTATCATGCAACTACAACATAGTGTAGCTTTACCAACAAACCATTATAGCTTGTAGAAATTTTGACGAAACAACAAGTAGCCTTCATCTTGTTTAAATACAGTCTAAAATGCAAAGTTTTTTTAGAAAATAATATCCTCATCCACTCCTCTAATTTATATAGAAAATTGCCTCTAAGAGGTGCAATTCTTACAAGAAAATTTGAAACTAGTTATCTTGTATGTTTTGACTATAATAATTTTAAATAAATAAATTGTTTGTTTTTTTAAATTTTTCGTTTAATATTTTAAAAAATTTAAATATATTAATTTAGAAACTTATTTCTATATGTAATTTAAAATATTTCTAATATGTCTTTTTCTTTTTGATTTTTTTAAAAATAAATAAATATTATTAATTGTGAGTTGCTTTCTGTTTTTCTTTTGTAATTTTAAAATATTTATAATATATCTTTTTCTTTTTGATTTTTTTAATATAAATAAATATTATTATTTGTCTATTGCTTTTTGTTTTCCTTTCACAGAGTGCGTTGGCCTCCTATAGACACTGTGTTGCATATAGGGTTACGCCTCTCAGCGTAATTATAATATTATGAGGGAGCGTATATCTAAATTAGAAGTTATCATTTGGTAACATTGTCACAAATAAATAATCCAATCCATCAAAATTATTGAGGCGTAAAATAAAGATCAATCATACCAAAAAAATTAAGCCTTGATTAATGATATAATAAAAACAATCATCATTCTCACTATTTAAATAATACAACAATATTTCAAGTATATTTTTAAATATGTTGCAAACTAATTTAAAAAAAAACAAAAATTAAGACAAGACAAGCACAAGAAGAAATGGAGTCCCAACCATATAAAAGTGGAGTCGAGATATTTTTTCAAAGGGCCTCTTTATGAAGAAAGATAGAAAAACATGATTATATACAAATTCATATGCTCATCAATCTCTTTTTTCTACTTAATGCTTGATGGGCTTTAAGGACAATTTTTATTTCAACAAATAAATGTTCAAATTACATTTTTTTAAAATATTATTAATAATAGTTTAATAGTTTAAATTTTGGAGGAAATTTTTTGGTTAACACTTAATAGGGTGCTGGCAAGAAGTTGAGTCCACTTTTTGGCTAAAAAGTGGAAGTGTTTTCCCTGATTTTCAGAGTTTGACACATTTGACCTTAAAATTTGAAACACTTAGAGATGAAATCTTCAAAAAAGTCACTAATCATAAAATGTAGTACTCAGAGTCTAGTTTCCAAATATGTAATTTATTTCAATACCCAGACTGTACAAATTGAGTTTTAATAGGCGTTTGTAAAAACCATTATTTAAAAGTAACTTTTTTTTACCATATCATGCATGTGTACGACATCTATATTTTGAACTAAATTATCATATTTTTCTAAATACTTTTGGGAAAAGACTTGAGACTCACTGAAGCTTGTTTTGGATATTTTTTTGTAATTTTTTATTGAATATTTTTTTTCTGTTAATTTTTTATCAGGCATATTTGTTGTTTTGAAAAGTCGTCGTGTACGACACGCATAAGATGACCTAAAGTTATCATTTTTTGCATTTTTTTAAAATTAAAAATAATTTTATGAAGTTTTCTCTCATGCAATCTATTCATCAAAATGTTATGTTAATCAAAAGTTATTAAAATAGTAAAAAACCTTGATATTTAAAGTTTATGGACCAATTTCATCAAAAATTAATTGAAAAATAGAAAAAAAAATCCAATTGTAAAAAAAATTACATATTTGGAATATGCATTATCTCATCTAAAATGGGTTTTAACTTAGTCAAAAAATTCTACAAAAAAATTTGTCAGTCATATATCCAAACTCGATATTTTTCTCTGACATTGTTAAAACCTTCAACTTGCAGGTCAAACCAAGTTGAAGGCCTAGGTTCGGACTCCCAATGCTTTTCTTGAACCAAATCCAAGGCAAAAACCTGACCACAAAGCAAAACCAATTTCAAATTTAAAAAAATGGGATCCCGATTATAGAATGAGATTCTGTTTTTTTTTTTAAACGGGATCTCGTTCTATAATTGGGATCTCATTCCTAATATTTAATATGATGACCATTGGCAGGGAAATGAGATCTTGTTCCTTTGCTAATGGTCCCCACAATAAATATTGGGAACGTGATCTCGATTATAGAATGGGATCTCATTTTTTTCTAACCATGTTATTTAAATTTACTGTCAAAATTTACTGTGAAGTCTACAACTTCACATGCACGGCCGAGAGGAGTAAAATTGGATTATTTTTCATCAAGCATTGTTTTTATAGGTGGTGACTTGCATTTTTGATTAATTTTTTCAAAGGAGAGATCCCTTTTTATCAAAGGAGGCATGAAAAAAACAATTGTAAAGTGAAATTGTGCTAGTTTTCTACTTGTTTTGACGAACACAAGAGGAAGAATTTAGTCTTTATAAGTCTTGAACTTCCAATTTGGATTGAATTTTTTGAAGAATTTCACTATTGACATTCATTTTTGCTTGAGAATTTAATAATCATGGGAGATAAAACTCGTAATAAGAGGAGGAAGACATTGACTCTTGAAGAAATTGAAGCAAAAAAAGAGAAGGAGAGACAAAGACAAAGACAAAGAAGAATGAGAATTAAATTAATGAATGATGGGGAGCATCCAATTCTACAACTATTTAAGATGAAAACATTGAGGTGACCATGGTTGTAGATAAAGCTAATTTTCAAGAAGTCAATTCGAGGAAGAATATGATTATACAAGCAATTCCTACTATGTCTTCAAATCCCTCTTTCAATGCTATGGAGAATGTTTCAATATGCACAAATCCAGGTAAGTCTTCAAATCCACATGTTAGTGAAATGGTAAATTCATATGTAGAAGATTTACAAGATGTTGGACTTAACAATGTTGACATTGATAATATTCAGAGAGATGAAACTTTTATAGAATTTGTTGAAAATGAAAATGATAATGATCCTTTTGTTGAAAATGAAATTGAGAACGATCATTTTGCTGAAAATGAAAACAAAAACTATTTTGTTGATGTAAATGAAAATGAAAACCTTTTTTTTGATGAAAATGTAAATCATTTTGAAGTTGAAAATGAAAATGAAAATGAAGATGAAGATTAAAATCTAGAATGTGATGTTGAATTTAATGAAAATACCTTTTTTTTAAATTCAAAGTGGTGTTTTCGATAATCTTCCCAGTCAAATTACTTGGAGGCAAATAAAAAAACATGCGAATAAAATATACAACGAATTCTTTTATCTTAAAAAAATTGCAATTCAATGTCAACTAATGATGCAATTGATGAGAATGCAAGAAATGAGGAAAATAATGAAAAGGTTAGGCTTTTTTGTTAAACCAAAAAGAAAAGATCAATCATTAAAACATGCTATGTGTATTGTTTCTAGTGCCATTCAATCTATTGGGAAAAATAGTCGATCTAAAGATAAAAATGTAACAAGAAGAGCTATAACAATTTCTATAGTTAATAAAGCAACTTTGAATAAAATAATGGTAAGAAATATAGTGAAGTTTTAAAAATGCATCCTAAAACATTGCTAAGAGCAAAAAAAAGAAGAGAAAGTATAGAAAATGATCCTATCAACCAATTTTGGAGTTTCAATGGTCGACTCTCAAGGTCTGATATGAAATTAAATGTTGAAATTAAATCTTTGATTGAAAAATATTGGCATGATAATACTAGGGTTTCACCTAATGCTAGAGATGTTTTAAAATTAAGGGTGGGGTCCAAAGTTCACGATCCTTACCCAAAACACTTATTAGATACAACACAAACTAAATTTTATAGAAAATTTTGTGGTGATTTAGTGTTACCCAGTAATATTAAAATAAGTCAAACGTCTTTTGAAAAATGTAAACCGTGGTATGTAAAAATTAATAAGCAACGAATATCTTGTTGTTGTAAAATGAATGTTCAGTTTCGTTATTTTTATGATTTTTTTCGATTTATATATTGTACCTTGCACACTAACATGACTATACAGGAATGTGGTATTAATATGCCACCTGAAGCAATAAGGGAGTTTATTTCAAGTTTGTTTTGTGAAAGATCTAATGGTAATTTTTTTATTTAAGTTCTTGTATTTCTAGACAATGCATTGATAGTGGAAATCTTTCATTCTTATGAATTTGTATGCATGAAAGTGTTGATAATGATTTAGGACAACAATTAGTAGAAGTTAAAAGATTTAAGAATGTTCACTATTCTATAAAAGATGGAAAAATAGGAAAGCGTTGTGATTTAGTTATAGAAAAAGTTAGTGTGCGTGAATTCATGAGTGAATTTAAGAATATGATAGTACCAAAATGTATCATGCACACTCAACATGCACGATGGCTTGATGGCCAATTTTGCGCATGTAGAAACACATTTCCAATTGGTACTATACTTTCAGTGGCTAATTTTGTGGAAAATTATACTCTAGCTCCGCAAGAGGAAATTCAATCACAGTATTACAATTCAGTGCAAGTAGCTATGTTTGTCCATACTGTTTATAGACATGCAGATGATAGCACTGAGGATGATAGAAAAGTTTTGAGGGAGTATCATTTTAATTTGAGTGGCTACTAATTACACTCATCAGAGTTTGTTCAATAGTGTTTCAATATATATTACATAAATTTAAGAGAAAGCGGAATCCATATGAAAGAACACCTCATATGGTTAGATAATTGTACAGGGCAATTCAAGAATGCTCGAATTTTCTATTGGTTAAGTAGGATTCACAAAGAGCTTAATGTCCAACATATATGGATTTTTTTTGAAGCTGGGTATGGTAAAGGAGAACATGATCGAGCTGGTGCGTGTGTCAAAAGAATTCTTGCTAGAGAACAATTAAACTAAGAAGATGCACTAAAATTCAAAGATGCAAGTGAGATTGTGGATTTGTAACAACCCCCATGTTAGAATCTAGTTGCTTTCCTTCCTTGATGGATTATGATAATTGTATATTTTGTATTTGCACTATTCATCCCTTAATTATTTTGTATTGACACCTGACAGGTGTAATTATGTGACTATTTATGACTGGGTTACATGTTTACATGCTTATATGTTTATATGTTGTCATGTGGTTGACATGATTATTGTTTATGTTGGATTTCATCTTTACATGGTTAATTATTGTGTTGGACTACATGCTTACATTTTATGTATATATATCATTGTCTTTGCTTATGTATAATCATGGATAGGAAAATGACAATATCATAACACTCGTAACCGAGAGGCTTATGATATCTTGATCATTTTCCTTATGATTGAAGTTGCTTTAGATATTTGATATATGATTTATGCACATGTACTTTAATGTTTGAATTGGAGTGATGCAGGTACTCAGTATCGACTCCGCCTAGATTTATAGGCCTGAGCATACTCTCATTCCCTGATGGTGGTTAACTGGAGGTAGTCACAGGCCAAATGTTCCCCCTACCTTAGCCCACTGCACCCTGTCGGGGTAGTGTTTTTGTTTTGTTGCATTCCATCCAGTTACCTAACAGTAACGTCCGGAGCACCCTTCTGCCAAAGTATTTTGTCATGTATGTCTCATTGAGGTATTTGGTTTGGTCTTTCTTTAATATTTTATAGTGGTTAAATTGATGGGAATTTATATTGTTATTCTCTTGAGGAATTTAAATATTTTACTTAAATGATTTACTAATCTCTTGGGGTAGCCTTGTGCAATTTTATTTTTTTCTTATCCTGTGACCTTTATTGATTGTTTCTTTGCGGCGAGTTTTTATAAATAATTTTATTCAATGCTCTATTTTGCATCCTTCCTTTGGTTTTGGAAAAAAGATTTAAAAAAAAAAAGTTGTGTTTTGGGGGGATTATCTTTTGGAGAAGAAAACTTGTTGTTTTTTGCATGGAGGAAAAAACCCCATGGTTTGAGCAGCTATGTTTTGGGAAGATTGGGAAGGTTCTTTGAGAAGAAATTTGTGGGTGGTGAATGTTCAAAATCAGCTCGCCATTTCCTTCCTACTATTGGGATTTGGATCTTTGTTGTGGTTCCTTCTTTTTGCATTCCTCCATTTATATTTTTGGAGAAAATTGAGGTATTCTTCTATTGTTTTTCAATCTTTTATGGCTAGAAATTTGGGTATTCTCTCATGCTTCTTGTATGCTGGTATTTGCTGATTTGAATTGTTTTTAATTTACAAAAAACTTGGAGGAACTCTTCCATTTTCGTTTTGTATGGCTTGGGGTTGAATGATGGTTGTTTTAGATTTTAGTTTCTGCTCATTATCCTCTTGCTGTAAATGAATTTTAAGAGTGGATTATATGTAGAATTGCCAAAATCTCAACTGGGTCTTTGGCAGATTTTTAATTTGAGCACTTTTATTTTTTCCATGTTTTTCTTGCCATCTATTTTGACATTTTTTCTTGTTTTTCATGAACCACCTAATAAAAATGTGATTTGAAGGTTGATTCTATGTCCACATGCCCATATTTCAACTGGGTTTTTGTGAATTTAATTTTTGGGAACTTTCATTTTTCCATGATTTTTCTTGCCTAAATGGCCATAATGGCGTTTTCTGAACATCACCTCTTTTCTGGGTTAAAATCAAAAATTTGAAGGTGTTTTTCAATTTGAAACAGCAAAATATGAACTGAGTCTAGGTCAAAAATTCGACCCAGGCACTTTGCATTTTTATGTAATTTCAATGCCTCATTTTCATGATATATTTTCTGCTGCTATTTGAGTGTTTTTACAACAATATTATCTTTTCTTGGATAAAAAATTGTGTCTTTTCCTTTTGTTTCATCTTGCTTGGATTCCTCGTTTGGTTAAATGAGATGAGCTTAGGTCTAGGTAAAAGGGTGGTCATATGGAGTGGCTCTTTATGGGTCGGGGCCCGCAAGTGCCTGCCAGGGGAACTAGTTGCAGAGTAGAGGAAACAAGTGATAACTAAAATAAAAATAATGGGGTAAAATAGTAATAAGATAATGAGTCCTCGTGCATGGCCTTGAGCGCTTGTAAAGGCTAAGGATGCACTTGAGAAGGCCCATCCGTCTGCGGGGCATTGAGTTATCCGCCTGCGGGACATGGATTCAGGCATGATTGAGTCTCCTCATCGCTATGAGAGGAGTACTTGATTCCATGTGGTGCCATCCCTTCGTGCACTCATGATGACACTCCATTTGATTTCACTCTAGTACCTAGATCTGTAGTAGTTATGAATAGTACCCATCATGTCATCAAATAAGCATCACTATGTTGTCATAATTGGTTGTATGCATTGTTGGTTGTGTTTTCTCTTTGACTGATGTGAGTTTTGTGTTTTCTATACCCTTCCCTTGATTTAGTTTGCTTGGGTCTTGTCACTATCTCCAATCACGGAGGGGTGGACTGTTTTGAGCCACATGGTTGGGAGGCATTGCCACCGCCATTGGGGACCAGAGTACAGGTTTGGAGTACCGATTGGAATTGATCACTCTCTCTCTCTCTCATTTTTGTTTATCACATATACTCATGTACATGTCTTGTGTATATATATTTTTGTGCCTATTGCACACACGCCCCATTTAGAATGGGGACCCTCTCTTCCCTCTTTTTGATTGTTAGGCCCTTTTGGCTTTGCCTCATTTTGCGTGTCTATTTTTGTGCCCTAATAGGTCAACTCACCCTTCAAAGTGACATACTAAGTTTGACCAAATTTGAACCCTTTAAAAAATGTTAAATCTAAGGTCAATTCGGGTTTTCCTTGTTAGAATGCCCTTCAAACATCTATGGCCCCTTTCGGGTCTAGACCCTCAGGTTTCCTTCTCTGGATTTCCATTCTGGGTTTGTTGCTGATGGCGTCCGGCGCCCAGTATCTTTCCAGATCTGAGATTTCCGCATCCTGATTTTCGCGTGAACTTCGTTGTTTCTCACAGTCGCAGTTGGATGTCTTTTCGGCCACCGGACTCTGGGTCGCCTGCTGCTGCTTGTGAGATTTGAACTCACCAACTCTCTGGCCGCCGTACAAAGGAATTAATTATGATGTCAATGACAGTTTTGGCTATAAAATCAGATTTTTCGGCTGTCATATTCACCTAACTTAAGTGATAGGAATTTGGAGAGCTCTGAAGCATCCGACATTTTCATCCCCTAAATCCGAGCTCTTTTTCCAATGTTCTCCATGTGGCCAACAACAATCTCTTCGGGGTTTTGAGGTACATCCACCGTCCGCATGCCTCATCTTCTTTTTCATCAAATTCTGAGGTTAAAACGATCTAAAAATGTAAAATAGGGTTAAAATCTAGTAGATAAGTACCCTCCCCTAAAAACCCACACCTTAAAATGTGAAAAATCGATCGTTTGAGAAGTCATAATTCAAACTAGAGCTTAACCCTGTTGTTGCCGTTCTTTGGAATAGTCATTGGTGTCTCCTAGGCCCAGACCTTTCTGTGGCCGTCCGCGCAAAAAATCAAACTTAAAGCTTAAAATTCATGTGGCCAAGCTCATCCCGGAACCCGGCCTCTGGATTTCCCCTTGCGGGTTTTCGTTGTGTCCCCGTCGTTCTGACAGCCTTCCGGAGTGTCTTTCCGACTCTCGGATCCCGGCCCTACGAAGTTCGTGTTAAAACTTAGAAAAGCTCAAAAAACAACAAAGAAGCAAACTGTCCTTGGGATCCGATCCTTGGAGTTCTGTTCATGGAATTCCGTGTTGATTTCGCCGTTCTGACGACCTGTCTTGAGTGTCTTTCCGGACCTCGGACCCAGACCACTTAAAGCCCGATTCCAAATTCTATGGGAGCAACCAAAATCCAAAGTATCTTCGGACCCCAACCTCCAGAATTTCGTGTCGCTTTTGTCGTTTTACACGGCATTCCCGAGATGTATTTCCGAGTCTAGGACCTCGGTCCTTGTTTCACCTTATAAGAAATCCGAACGAAAAACCAAGTGCCCAAGGTGTATTCGTACCCCGACCCCCAGAATTCCGTTTTCGGGATTCCATTCCACTGGCGCTATTTTACATGGCAAATTCAAAATGACTTTCCAACCTCCGGGTCCTGACCATTTGTTTGCCGCTATGCTCCCAGAACTCCTAAAAAATGTCTCCAGGGATTGTCTTCTAGAATTCCCCTCCCGGATTGCCTCTTGCATTTCATCGTCCCGAACGGCTGACCCATGACCGCTTCCCGACGACGGTGGTCCAAGCTTCAAATTTTGGCACCCGGAATTCCATCTCCCCTGTGTCATTTCAGGCAGCCGTCCTGCAGCTGATGCTCGAAATCCCAAATGAAGGCTTAAATGACCTCCAAATCCAAAATAGATTTCGACCCACTTGCTAAAATTAGGTTTTCCTTTACGCCAACCCTCATTTGACCAAATCCAACACTGAGAAACACCTTTGGAAGATCCATAGCTAATTTTCCCTTCCAAATGGCATTCTGCCAAGGGAACTTCGGCCCTGGGAACCTGGGTTGCCTTCTTTGCTTTCTAATGATGTTGTATCAAATATTATGTGATTATTGAATATGAATAATGATTGCAGGGCTAAATTTGATGTGCAGGGACTTGTCCGGGGCCTTTTTTCATATTTAATGTTACTGATTCATGTCTTTTGTGCAAGATTTATGGAATTCAATGCAAAAACTTTTGGTGCCTCCAAGGAGAAGGGGAAAGGAATAGCCAAGACACCTTGAGGCAAGGAGGATAAGGATCTGATGAAGTACAAGTTTCAAGGGGTCCTCTTACAATTCAGAGTCACCACTCTATTTAGAGATGTCACGGATACCAATATCAGCCAGGTCAATGTTGATGAATTTATATAGAGAGTCAGGGTGAACCCCAGGATAGAGAGTGCAAGGTTGATAAGGAGCAGTGGAATTGCCAAAGATGTAGGCTTCCCGCTGGCCTTGGTGGCCCCGAAATTGGTAATGATGTGCGTAGAAGCATACCAACCTAAGACCCAAACTATAGTGGATCGGGATGGGAATATCCTTGCAGATATGTCCCCATCGGGCATAATGACAACTTTCCACATTCTTGCCTTTAAGAGCATGGAGGCCCCCACCTGAAAGAATGCAAAGAGCTATGGGAGCAGGATTCGCTAAGGTGTAAGAAGCTAATCAATCAGTATTGGTTAAAGGACAAGTGGGGTAGTGTTGGAAAGCTCCCTTAGGAGCTATTTCACAGTGATTTCTTCGAGGATTACCATGACCTCGCATGACCTTGCTAAGTTGAGTGATGGGTCTTCCTGCTATGGCCTTCTTCCAGGAATGGATGTTCTACTTTGTAGAGAAGATTCTTTGTGGTGATGACACTGCCTTCTATTGGGGGGAGATAATCAGTGATTGCTTCCACAAGCAGTTTACAACTGTAAAGAATACCTCCAAGTTCTACATGACATCCTACCTGGTATACTCCCTCGCAAACTGGCGACACTATCATGGATTAACTATGGTACCCAGTGAGGCATCAGGGGTAGAGCTCAAGCCTTATGATAAATATCCTCAGCTGCAATACCAAAACTTCAAAAAGGATTATTGTAGGGTGAATGATGCATTCATCGCCCACATCATTCGATCTCTAGGAGGTGACTTTCAGAGAAGAGTTTCCCATAGTTCCAGAGCCCTCTTTAGGCAATATGCCTTCTTATACATTCAATTTCCAAGGTTCACTTACATCCATGCCCAGGGATTCACAAAAAGACCAAACAAGCTGCCCCGGTACTCCAACGACCGGATCATACTATTAGAGCTCACTTGGTAGCTATGACACATCCATACTATCTTGAGTAGCAAGTATCTAGCAGGTACACCTTACCCCATTGGGCTTGCCCAAGGGATGTACAAGATTCATACCTCCCAATGTGCGGGGTACTCAGAAAGGGAATTGACTGAATACCACTTTCGGAAATATACAGCTCGGCCTTGAATGGACCCATACAGACTTATTAGAAAGGCACTGGGAGGGGAGTATGCCCACCTCCACAACGTAGAAGATTTTTGGGCCAATTGTAAAGATGATCTTGAAGTACGGTTGCGGCACTACATGCGCATGACTACTCTTTATGTGCGGAGAATAAATTTGTGCCCGATTCTTGATCAGCTTGAAGAGGATGAAGACACGATGATCGATTGAGGATATGATGCCATCACCAATTTTCCACTGCCTGCGATTGACTAGAATGAGCGAGAGCTTGATGACCTCGATGTACTCACTAAGCCTATCAAGATCTGAACAAAGACATGGATCGACCAATAGGTAGCCCGATTGAAACAACAAGGAGTCGCCTTAACATTTAAGGGACTAGAAAGTGAACCAAGTGGCTCCAATGGTGGGGTAGCTGCTGCTACAACTGGGGAAACATCCAAAACCCCACCATCAATCAAAACCAAAAAGAGAAAAGAAGCTAGTGGGCAGCTTCCCAAACCAAAGGTTTATGCCCACAAGCCATCGGAGGGTGAACTGCCCAAGAAACAACGAAAAACAATTGAGGTCATGGAGATGATTGTAATACCCAGAGGTCCTCTCCTCAGGCAAGGGCGAGAAGGATCTAACCCACCAAGGTCTCCTTCTACCACAATTGCCATTGCTACTGCTGATGCTGCCACCCCGCATGCTTCGCTTGCCATTTCCGCTTCCTCCCCGCCTGTGGTGGACATCTCTGTCCACCTTGCTTCCACCTCTCCAATCATGCAAATTATTCCTGTGGATTCATCCTCCACCATGACCTCACTAGTCTCCTCTTCCTCTATGTCTCCTTCCCTTCACTCCATTCCCGCTGCTATGATGTCTGCCATCAGTCTCCCAAAATCCTTTGTGAAGTACATGCAAAATGTGCCATCCGAGCTTTCAGGGATGCTTACCAATCCGGTGGTGCAAGCTGCAATAGCTCAGGCTATAGCCCATGCTCCAGCTCTCCCTCCACCTTCTGAACCACCAATAATGGAGGCAACAATGCAGATATCTGATGAACTTGAGCGACGGCAGCTAGAGGCTATGAAGAGGCCAGAGGATGAAGAATTTGAGTACCATGAGCATCCACTGTTTGAACGCCGAGAGATAGATGAGGTAGCCTATGAGTCCTCCAATGAGAGCAGTGAGGAGTTGGATGTTGAACTGATCAAGGAAATGAATGACCCCGAACTCAATGCAGAGTGGGGCAAGCAACTTAAAGAGATTGAGGATAAGGAGGCCGAGGATTAGCTTGCACATGAAGAGGAAATTGCTGCTCCAAATACTGAAGGCAACAGATCTCCGACTAAGGGGCATGGTCAAACCCTAGAACATGATGAGGAGGCATCCCTCCATGAAGATGAGCAAGAGGAGAAGCTTGAGGAACATGAACAAGGCCAAGATGAAGAAGAAAAGGGTGCTGAAATGGAGGATCCCTCCAATGATCAGTTGTGTACCAAGTCTCCCTCTAAGTATATAATGCTCCAGCAAGACTTTGATGAGGAGAAGGAAGATGCAGGAACTGAGAAGAAGGCTCTTGTTGTCAGAACCATTGAACTTGAGAAGGAGGACAACAAGAATCAAGGTGAATTACCCATGGAAGAGCCTCAAGTACCCGATTGGCTGGAGAGGCAGTTGAAAAAAAAGACTCCCACCCTAAGAGATCCTAAGGCAAGGTTGGAAGCCATTCTGGCTAGAGCACAAATAAGCACCAAGAAAGAGAAAAAGTTGAAGATCAGATAAAAAAAACCATGAATTCCTTAGGATCTAGGGTGGTACAAATAACAACGTCGGTGGTTGGAGAACAAGGAATAACTTATAACGTCTCCACCATCGACTTAGGAGCAGCCACAAGGGAGAAAAAGGTCGATCACCTCCAGGAATCGGTCGCTATGGTGGTGCATCTTATCCAATAGGATAAGGTTTCTAAGGAATAACTCAAAGCACAAGTGGCCGATCTAACGACCTATATTCAGTAGTGGTCATCCCCGGATGAGCAACCCACTATGTCATCCACCCCGCCCCAGCTGTTATCTCAGGAGTAGATCAATAAATTGGAGAAGAGAAGGAACTTGAATAAGACTACGGAAAACCAGTTCCAGCAGGTCTTAGACATGGGAAACACAGGTATCAACTTGGTTGTCCAGACAACAAATAAGTTCCTAGAGGTATAAAGGACCCTTGAGGGAATGAGGTAGGTCTGTGAGGAGTTCCCAAGAAAATATAGAGTATCCTACCCGAAAATTGAGGCTATACTCACATTGCCAAGCAAGGTTTGGGAGAAGAACCTTTCCCTCAAGGATGATGACCACTGGTTAGTGGATGTATGGAAGCAGGACTTTGACCATCGAAAAGGAAAGCTGGAGTAAATTCTAGAATGGGTAGTTCTGGATATCGAATGCGACAGGGAGACCAGGGAAGAGTGTGCTCAGTACCTCAAGTTAATGACGGGGTATGAGCTGCCTGCTGTCGAAATTAATCCTGAGAGCATAAAGCCCCACTTCTTAAAGAACATGGAAGAGGGGATGTCAGTTGAGGTTACCACAGACTTCATGAGTTTTGTAGCCCAAGCCTTCACACAGTCATAACTTTTAAGAGATAATGCAGCTAAATACGATGATGATTGGAAAAAGCTCGTCAACAACTCCCAAGAATGGAGCTATCAAATTTTGTGGTTGGATATCATGGAGTTGGACAAGTTCCAACCACTAATCTTGAGCTTTATGGAGTATGTAGTGTTGAAGAAGCGTGAAGTCAACCCAGTCATCGATGAAGAATTCCTCAAAGAATAGCTACAACAAAGGGTAAATAGCTACAAGATGAAATTGCTACAGTGTTGTCACTAGATGACGAAATAAGCAAAAGATAAGAAATGTTTTATAAATGAAGTATATTTGGGGGTAGGTGAAACCCTATTGTAAAGTGAATCTTGGCCACACAATAGAATCAAATCTTAGCCACTCATTTTTCTTTTTGAAAACTATAAATAAGGCTCTCCTCCTCTCATTTTAAGAGAGTTGAGTTGTTGTAAAGGCTTGCTACAGAAATTATAATGGAAAATACAGTCATTTCCTAGTGCATTTCTGGGTTTCTCTGCATGTTTCATGATTCTTCTCCCCTTAGTTAAAACTTTATTTCAAAGTACTTTGTTGTTCTAGTTTCCTTTAGTTAGTTGTAGTGGATTTAGTATGTTGTCTTTGGTTTTGAAGATTTATGTTGTGTGTATGCTTTCCTTGTCCATACTTTTGGTCATTTGTTGCTGGTAAATGACTGTGTAAAGTTAGCCTGGACTATAATTTCATAGTTGCTCATTAAACTTTTTCTTTGCTCACATTTACATGGCGAATGAATGATGAATATCTGCAGTCCTTAGAAGATAGCATAGATTTCATGACATTGTGAGAATTCAGATTAAGTGAAATTCTATTTAAGGAAACTATCCACAGCAGGAACCTCCATGATCACTGTTCATTAGTAGTTGCAGGTCCAGGAACCATCCTTCTTCCTCACCCCTCTTTTCCTTTTTTTTAGAAACAATTTGTGCTAAGGTTCATTGCACATTGTCAAGCCAAATCTGACGAAACAACAGAGTCCAAGACTGTTGTCCGAGCCTACAACGAAGTACAGTAATTTCATATTCAAAGAACTCCATCCATTCACCCAATTCTCCTATAGCTTTAAACCACGTAAGACTGCCTAGTGATTCCAGAAAAATCACATCAAACAACTGATATATTCCAAGTATCGTCATGACCTGACATCTGAAAAACCTTGGGATAGTGTTCTACAATTTGATTGTGGAAGATTGTCTTTCAAGAGAGGTGATGCACCTACGTATTACCTGTGTTGTGAAGTGCATAAAAACACCATCAACATATATCTTAGTAGATTTTGTATATTTTCCATGAAAATGTAATTGTATTCATACTTGATCCTTTATGCATGTTGTACTCTCTTGAGAGAAAATTAATCATAAGTTTAATGAGAAGATATGTGATGTTTGTTCTGGTTTACGGGCTCCGGTGTTGGTATCGAGCTCGAATGTTTTTTGATCATCCTTAAGTTATTTTATGTCATTAATTTTCATGTTTAGGTTAGATCCATAGTTGTGTGTTTCTCCATTTTGGCAATCTGCCTAGGTTCCGGAGCACCGGTGCCTTCTATTGTTGTTTGAGTGTAGTAGCAACAGGTTCCAGAGCACCGACACTCTTTGTTTGTTGTCCAGTGGAAAAAAATAGGTTCCGGAGCAAGGAGCTCCAAAATTGCAAGTTTCAGAGCACAGACGCCCTTTATTTGTTGTCTAATGGGTAAAAATAGGTTTTGGAGCAGGGAGCTCCGGAACTGCAGGTTTTGGAGCACCGATGCCCACTATTTGCTGACTTGAGGGCAGCAACAGGTTCCTGAGCAGTGAGCTCCGGAACAACGGAGTTTTAGAGTAGAAAGCTCCAATGTACCTTTGGTAATACCTGGCCATGTTTTTCTTGTCAGTGTATCATTTTGGCAACTAATTTATGTGTTGTTATTCCTTTGTTTAAAACAAAAAAAAATTATCTTGTCCCTTTGGCTCTTAACTCCTGGGGGTTTGTAGCAAGATGTTACATCTGGTATCAGAGCCCATGTTCACAAACTTGGAGCTCTAGCGTACTTGAGCCTACTATGCTATATTGTGTTTGGCGTGTGTGATGCGAGCTTGTTATATTGCTTTACAATCTTGTGGTTATGCTTCCGTGTTGTAGTATGGTGAATGGGTCATCCTTGTGATGATCTATTCTAATGTGATCCTTGTTTTCTATAGGATGCCTCCTAGGGATAGAGCCAGAGGCAGAGTTAGAGGTAGAGCCATTGTTCTTTGTCGTAGCACCCGACATAATGCTAATCAGGGTAATTAGGGTGACCATCAGGAGGAACAACGTGTTGAGAATCAAGTTGAAGGGCTTGGGGGTGCTCAGGTTGTAGCTCTTCTACAACAGATCATAGATCGATGAGTACCTCGTCAAGAGGAATCTCGTCAGGAGGTTCACACCCTTCTCGTCAGATTGGTCAGAATGTTAGGGTTGAGCGTGAGTATTCCCATAGTCCGAGTCATTCAAGAGTTGTTGAGAGAGATAGGGTGGATGGAGATAGTATTGCTATAGGACACATGAAGGATCTCCTTAGAGCCCATCCCCTAAATTTTACCAGGTCTGGTACTAGTACCGAGGTGGAGACTTGGTTGATTGATCTTGATCGATGCTTTTCTATGCATACCTATGGTAGCAATACTAGGGCTCAATTTTTCATCATGCATCTCAGGGGCTTTGTGTCTACATGGTGGAGAGTTGAGGAGGAGAAGTTGCACCTAGACATTGCTTCCATTTCTTGGGAGCTATTCTTAGAGAGGTTTCGTGCATGATTTCTTTCAGACTATTACCGAAAAAGACGTGTTGATGAGTTCCATGAGCTTTGTCAGTTGACTATGACAGTAGATTAGTATGAGCACCACTTCTTTGAGCTTAAGCAGTATGCCAAAATTTTCGATGATGAGTCGATGTTAGTGTAGCATTTCATAAGGGGCTTGAATGCCTGTATTAGTGGTGGTGTCCGCATATTTGAGCCGAAGACCTTAGAGATCATCGTGGAGAAGGCGAGATTGATTGAGGAGAATCTAGCTAGAGGCTTTGGTGGTCAGGCACGGGTCCAGGTTGCTAGTGCCCCTCCTTCAGGATTAGTTGCTCGGGGTGGCAAGGGAAGATGTTGGTTGGCAAGTTGAGTTGGCTATTGAAGCCAAGGTGGCTGTAGATTCCTTTGTTCATGGGTGTGTGTTGGATTTGGGCACCTTCACCACCATAGTGGATCTCCGTGTGTTGCCTTTGGGGTCCTATGGGATTGTCTTAGGCATGGACTGGCTAGAGGAACACCAAGCTAGTATAGATTTCTGGTGTAATTCAGTCCAGTGTGTAGATGATGATGGAGAGCGTGTTGAGTTAGTTGGGGTCCAGAGACCCATTTCTCTTCATGTAATTTCAGCAAAGCAGCTAAAGCATGCCATGCGGAAAGGTTGTCAGATGTTTGCTATTTCAGTTAGTGATCTTGCTGAGGGTGGGATTCAGGAGGTATCTCTTGATGACCATCCTCTTCTTTAGGAGTTTGCAGATGTCTTTCTGAGTGCTATTCTAGGTATGCCACCTAAGCGTGACATAGACTTTCGTATTGATCTCATTCTTGGAGCAGAGCCTATCTATTGGGAACCTATCATATGACCACTTAGGAGTTGAGTGAATTGCGGTTGCAGTTAGAGGAGTTACTGGAGAAGGGTTTCATTCATCCTATTGTTTCCCCTTGGGGAGCACCTATTATCTTCGTGAAGAAGAAGGATGGATCTCTTCGCTTGTGCATTGATTATCGCCAGTTGAACAAAGTGACGGTGAAGAATTGTTACCCATTGCCTCAGATAGATGATTTCTTTGATCAGATGAGGGGAGCCAAGAATGTCTCCAAGATAGATATGAAGTCAAGATACCATCAACTTTGCATTCATGAGGTAGACATTCATCAAATGGAATTTCATACACGCTATGGGCATTATGAATTCACGGTTGTCCCTTTCGGGTTGACCAATGCTCCATCAGTTTTCAGGAGCTTGATGAATGGGGTGTTTCGTACCTATCTTGATCGATTTTTTCTCATGTTCATTGATGATATTTTAATTTATTCGAGGACTATGGAGGAGCATGAAGGCCATTTGTGATAGGTGTTGCAATGCTTGTGAGATAATCAATTGTTTGGCAATTTGGCCAAGTGTGAGTTCTTCCAAACTGAGGTGAGATACTTGGGCCATATCATCTTAGGAGAGGCTATCACAGTGGATCCCTCTAAGATTCAGGCCATTATGGATTGGCCAACAGTAATGAATGTGGCTGAGGTTTGCAGTTTCATGGGATTGGTTGGTTACTATCGTTGATTTGTGAAAGATTTCTCTCGGTTAGCCCATCCCATCACTTTTCTTCAGAGAAAAGGGAAGGATTTTGTGTGGTCAAATCAGTGTGAGTCAGATTTTCAGGATCTTAAGGAGTAGTTGATTAGTACATCGATCCTGATAGTGCCAGATCCTACAGGAGACTTTGTAGTGTGCATCGATGCCTCGTTGGAGGGTTTGGGGGTAGTTCTTATGTAGGAGGGTTGAGTGGTTGCATATGCATCTCATAAGCTCAAGAACCATGAGTTGAACTACCCCACCCATGATTTGGAGTTACGGCTGTTGTCCATGCACTCATGCGTTGGAGACATTTCCTCTTGGGACATCGATTTGAGTTGCATAGTGATCATCGTAGTTTGCAGTATATCTTCACTCAGCCTAATTTGAATGCTCAACAACGTCGTTGGATGGAGTTCCTCTGTGAGTATGACTTTGAGTTTTGCTATATCCAGGGCAAGGAAAATGTGGTTGTGGATGCCTTGAGCAAGAGGAGACATGAGATCTCAGTTTTGTCCTTTGGAGTGGATTTGCATAGTCATATTTTGGAGTCCCTCCCTAGCGATACTTGGTATCATGAGGTGAAAGAATAAATTGAGTCTGGGAGAGTCCTTGAGGGAAGGTTTTCAGGTTTCTCTCTCGAGCCTGATGGACTTTTGTGACATCTTGGTCACATTTATGTTCTAGACTCTGGTGATCTTTGTTCCCTGGTTTTGTCAGAGACCCATCGTGCACCCTATTCAGCTCATTCGGGTGTCACGAAGATGCATGCCGATCTTCGACAATTGTATCATTGGGCAGGTTTGCGGTGAGATATTGCTGATTTTGTGGCTCGGTGTCTTGAGTTCCAACAGGTGAAGGCAGAACATCAACACCCAGCAAGACTGTTGTAGCCTCATTCCATTCTTGGATGGAAGTGGGATACAATATCTCTGGATTTTATTGTGGGGTTACCTATGTCTTCACGTCATCATGATTCTATTATGGTTACAATGGACAAATTGTCCAAGGTGGCACACTTCTCACCCGTGAGATCTTCGTACACTGTAGCATCTGTTGCTCGAGTGTTTATGGAGGATATTGTGTGTCTCCATGGTATTCCTCGTAGAATCATTTCCAACCATGATCCAGTGTTCACTTCATCCTTGTGGACTTCTTTTCAGCTTGCTTTGGGAGCTCAACTTAATTTTAGTTCTGCATACCATCCCAAGACTGACAGATAGACAGAACGGGTTAATCAAGTTTTAGAGGATATGCTCTGGATGTACGTTATGAATCAACAGTCTCGTTGGGAGGACCTCTTGTACTTGGTTGAGTTTGCTTATAATAATGGGTACCATAGTTCTCTCAGTATGTCTCCCTTCCAGGCCTTGTACGGTAGGCCATGTTGGACTCCATTGAGTTGGGATCGCTTAGAGGACCGAGTTCTTTTGGGTCCAGAGATGCTTCAGGATATGGAGCAGCAGGTAGTACGAATCAGAGAGCATTTGGCTATAGCCTAGGATTGGCAGAGGAAGTATGGCGATGCCCATAGGTTGGACTGCCACTTCTCGGTGGGGGATCGTGTGTTTCTGAGAGTTCGTCCGTGAAAGAACCCCATCCATTATGGGAAAGGCTCGAAGTTGGCACTTCATTTTTTTGGACCTTTTGAGATCCTTGAGAGGATTGGTCCAGTCGCCTATCATCTTGCATTGCCACCGAGTTTGTCGCGTATTCATGATGTTTTCCATGTTTTTGTTCTCAGACAGTATATTCCCGATGTGACCCATGTTCTCGATTGGACTGCCTTGCAGGTCGAGGTGGACGAACATCTTTCCTTGGAGCCCGTACGCATCCTTCAGCGTCAGAGATTGACACTCAAGGGACGGAACATAGAGCAAGTAAGGGTCCAGTGGGATCCTGATGGTGAGTCCTCAGCATCTTGGGAAGATGTGGCGAGGATGAGAGATCGTTATTCGTATCTTTTTGCAGGCTTCTAGGAGTAAGCCTGGTTCTAGGGGGTAGGATGTAACAACCCCCATGTTAGAATCTTGTTGTTTTCCTTCCTTGATGGATTTCGATAACTGTATATTTTGTATTTGCACTATTTGTCCCTTAATTATTTTGTATTGACACATGACAGGTGTAATTATGTGACTATTTATGATTGGATTACATGTTTACATGCTTATATGTTTATATGTTGTCATGTGGTTGACATGATTATTGTTTATGTCGGATTTCATGTTTACATGGTTAATTATTATGCTGGACTACATGCTTACATTTTATGTATATATCATTGTCTTTGCTTATGTATAATCATGGACAGGAAAATGACAATATCATAACACTCGTAATCGAGAGGCTTATGATATCTTGATCATTTTTCCTTATGATTGAAGTTGCTTTAGATATTTGATATATGATTTATGCACATGTACTTTAATGTTTGAATTGGAGTGATGCAGGTACTCAGTATCGACTCCCCCTAGATTTATAGGCCTAAGCATACTCTCATTCCCCGATGGTGGTTAACTGGAGATAGACACAGGCCAAATGTTCCCCCTTCCTTAACCCACTACACCCTATCGAGGTAGTGTTTCCATTTTTTTTCCTTCCATCTGGCTACCTAACGGTAATGTCCGGAGCACCCTTTTGCCAAAGTATTTTGTCATGTATGTCTCATTGAGGTATTTGGTTTTGGTCTTTCTTTAATATTTTATAGTGGTTAAATTGATGGGAATTTAAATTGTTATTCTCTTGAGGAATTTAAATATTTTACTTAAATGATTTACTAATCTCTTGGGGCAGCCTTGTGCAATTTTATTTTTTGCTTATCTTGTGACCTTTATTGATTGTTTCTTTGGGGGGAATTTTTATAAATAATTTTATTCAATGCTCTATTTTGCATCCTTGTTTTGGTTTTGGAAAAAAGATAAAAAGAAAAGAAAGTTGTGTTTTGGGGGGATTATCTTTTGGAGAAGAAAACTTGTTGTTTTTTGCATGGAGGAAAAAACCCCATGGTTTGAGGAGCTATGTTTTGGGAAGATTGGGAAGATTCTTTGAGAAGAAATTTCTGGGTGGTGAATGTTCAAAATCAACTCATCATTTCCTTCTTGTTGTTCGGATTTGGAGCTTTGTTGTGGTTCCTTCTTTTTGCATTCCTCCATTTATATTTTTGGAGAAAATTGAGGTATTCTTCTATTGTTTTTCAATATTTTATGGCTTGAAATTTGGGTATTCTCTCATGCTTCTTGTATGCTGGTATTTGTTGATTTAAATTGTTTTTAATTTACAAAAAACTTGGAGGAACTCTTCCATTTTTCGTTTTGTATGGCTTGGGGTTGAATGATGGTTTTTTTAGATTTTAGTTGTTGCTCATTATCCTCTTGTTGTAAATTAACTTTAAGAGTGGATTATATGTAGAATTGCCAAGATCTCAACTGGGTCTTTGGCAGATTTTTAATTTGAGCACTTTTATGTTTTCCATGTTTTTCTTGCCATCTATTTCAACATTTTTTCTTGCTGTTCATGAACCACCTGATAAAAATGTGATTTCAAGGTTTATTCTATGTCCACAGGCCCATATTTCAACTGGGTTTTCGTGAATTTAATGTTTGGAAACTTTCATTTTTCCATGATTTTTCTTGCCCAAATGGCCATAATGGCGTTTTCTGAACAACAGCTTTTTTTGGGTTACAGTCAAAAATTTGAAGGTGGTTTTCAATTTGAAACAACAAAATATGAACTGGGTCTAGGTCAGAAATTTGACCTGGGCACTTTGCATTTTTATGTAATTTCGATGCCTCTTTTTCATGATATATTTTCTGCTGCTATTTGAGTGTTTTTACAACAATTTTATCTTGGCTGTGTAAAAAGGTTTCTTGGACAGCAAATTGTGGCTTTTCCTTTTGTTTCATCTTGCTTGGATTCCTCGTTTGATTAAACGAGATGAGCTTAGGTCTAGGTAAAATGGTGGTCATATGGAGTGGCTCTCTATGGGTCGGGGCCCGCAAGTGGCTGCCAGGGGAACTAGTAGCAGAGTAGAGTAAACAAGTGATAACTAAAATAAAAATAATGGGGTAAACACTAATAAGATAATGAGTCCTTGTGCATGGCCTTGAGTGCTTGTAAAGGCCGAGGATGCACTTGAGAAGGCCCATCCGTCTGCGGGGCGTTGAGTTATCCACCTATAGGACGTGGATTTAGGCATGATTGAGTCTCCTCGTCGCTATGAGAGGAGTACTTGATTCCATGTGGTGTCATCCCTTCATGCACTCATGATGACACTCCATCTGATTTCACTCTAGTACCTAGATCTGTAGTAGTTATGAGTAGTACTCGTCATGTCATCAGATAAGCATCACTATGTTGTCATAATTGGTTGTATGCATTGTAGGTTGTGTTTTCTCTCTGACTGATGTGATTTTTTTGTTTTCTATACCCTTCCCTTGATTTAGTTTGCTTGGGTCTTGTGACTATTTCCGAGCACGAAGGGATGGACTCTTTTGAGCCACATGGTTGGGAGGCATTGCCACCGCCATTGGGGACCGGCGTACAGGTTTGGAGTACTGGTTGGAATTGATCACTCTCTCTCTCATTTTTGTTTATCACATATAATCATGTACATGTCTTGTGTATATATATCTTATTAGATTTTTTATCTTTTCCATGAAAATGTAATTGTATTCATACTTGATCCTTTATGCACGTTGTACTCTCTTGAGAGAGAAAATTAATCATAAGTTTAATGAGAAGATATGTGATGTTTGTTTTGGTTTACGGGCTCCGGTGTTGGTATCGGGCTCGAATGTTTTTTGATCATCCTTAAGTTCTTTTATGTCATTAATTTTCATGTTTAAGTTAGATCCATAGTTGTTTGTTTCTCCATTTTGGCAATCTGCCCAGGTTTTGGAGCACCGGTGCCTTCTGTTGTTGTTTGAGTGTAGCAGCAACAAGTTCCAAAGCTAGGAGCTCTAGAACTACAAGTTTTGGAGCACCGATGCTCTCTATTTGTTGTCCAATGGACAAAAATAGGTTCCAGAGCAGGGAGCTCCAGAACTGCAAGTTCAAGAGCACTGACGCCCTCTGTTTGTTGTCCAGTGGGCAGAAACAGGTTCCGAAGCAGGGAGCTTCATAACTACAAGTTCCAGAGCACCAACGCCCACTGTTTATTGACTTGAGGGCAACAACAGGTTTCAAAGTGGTAAGCTCTGGAACAATGGAGTTTCAGAGTAGAAAGCTCCAATGTACCTTTGGTCATACTTGGCCATTTTTTTCTTGTCAGTGTATCATTTTGGCAACTAATTTATGTTTTGTTATTCCTTTGTTTAAAAAAAATAAAATTATTTTGTCCCTTTGGCTCTTAACTCCCGAGGGTTCGTACCGAGATGTTACAAGATTGGTGTAATACAAGATTATTTGTACCTGGTTCGAGTGAGTACTCTAGAGTTCATTGATTATTTTTGTTGGTTGAAGAAGATAACAATGTACCTAAAGTTGACTGTGAGACAATAAGTGGATCTACTAAATGGAATTCATTTAGGAGTTCAACAACAAGCACATGGACTATCTAGACAAGGGAGCTTGCATGTTTTTTCTAGTTTTGTATCTCAGGAGATTGGGAAGCATGTGAAAATATAGAATGGGTTGAATAGTGGGAGAAAAGATCATTGACACCTGCACAAGCACATAATCAATATGAAAGAACTATAGAAGAAAATGATCAAGCATTTGCATCTGAAGACTATGACCGTGTTTCAGACCTTGTACAAGAAGGTAATTTAATTCAATTTATTTCACTTTATTAAGTTATTTTGTAATTCTAAATTATTTATATTGATATGCGAAAGTTATTAAATCAATTTTTGTTTGCAGGACATGTGTATGTTTTTGTTCCACCTGAGGGGAATGAAGAGAAAATAGAATATTGGTTGGATAATTTTCTAGAGAGTAAACATAATTTAATATCACCTCGAGAGGATTATGATGGCTATCATTATCCAACAGGTACTATGATCCCCTTTAAACATCCCCTTAAGCAAATTTTGATAACAAGTTTTTTGATCCCCTTAAGTAATTTTTTAGAACAAGTCTTTGATCCCATTAAGAAAATTTTGAGAACTTATATGATGATTTTTTTTATGTTTTCCAATAGGATCGGTTGTGGTTTTTGGCACTTGGCTATGAAAATACCTGGAAAGGAAGAATGGTCTACCTGCATTCGAAGATTACGAATCGCATAAAAAAATTATATATTATTCATATTTGGTGGCGGCAACAAATATAAAACTAGATCGGTATCGCGAAAGACCTGCAAATAAAGTGCTATGGACAATTTCTATGGAAGAGCATGCGATAATCATAGATGCATTACAAAAAAGAGAGGATGCAGATGGTACAATGGAATAATTAATTATAGGTAAATATAATTTAAGTTTTATATTGTCCTTTTAAATAGAGGTAATTATTAGTTAAAATATATTTAAATACATGTTTTGATTACATATTGATATTTCTTGTACATTAATAGTTAAAATTGATTTATTATCCTTTTCTGTATCCTTAAGACATCATTGCATTGATCTCATACTTGAAACAAAAAGGAGAGGATGTTTGGATTCAACCTACACACGTGTGGAATACTTTTAAATGTAGGTACTTGAGTTGTGTACATATAGATAGTTTTATATAAATTAAAATATATATGTTTTGATGATTTCATTGATAATTCTTGTACGTTTTTTATATCAAGCAGTGTGAAGACCTAGTACATTTTGGGCATTAGTTTGAGATGTTATTGAGATGGCATATCCAAATTTTTTAAACATTATTTTGAGATGACATATATGTACACATATGACCTACTATGTCTTCAAATCACTAAATATCATGCATACATTATTGTTAAATCAATTATATCCTTAATATGTTGTATTATGACCCCTTAAGACATCCCCTTAAGACATTGTATTATGACCCCTTAAGGCATCCCCTTAAGACATCCCCTTAAGAAATAATATGACCCCTTAAGATATCCCCTTAAGACATCGTATTATGACCCCTTAAGATGATCCCTTAAGACGTCGTATTATGACCCCTTAAGATGTCCCCTTATTTGTTTTCAATGTACCTATCTATTTTGACAACTTATAAATTAGTGTTGGATGCCATTATTTGTTTTGATAGCTTATAAATTAGTATTGGTTGCCATTATTTGTTCTCTAATCTTGTATGGTTTTTTTTATTTCTTAAAATTTTATCCTTTTTGGTATATAAACGAATTGCTTTTATTTGTAAATTATGATTTATTGAATAATTATTGATTGACGTGAATTGAATAAGTTCATTGACTAATTATCACTAATTATTGAATGTACATATCATGTATATCATGTATGAGATCACTAAATTTGTAAACTATACATATTAAAATGTCCTATTAATTTCAAATTTAATTTCATATTTATATTTAATTTCACATTAATGTCCTATATTAATATCTTGATTATGAACATAAAATGCATAAATGCATATGTGTAAATTAAAATTTCAAACAATAATAAAGTCCATAATTTATGTAAATATATTAAGTGCATGAAACCAATATTTTAAGCGCATGAAAAAAAGTCCATTAGAGTACAACCCATGAACTAAAGTCCAACTAAGTACTCGAGAACCATGAAATATAAAGTCCAACATAGTACATGACAAACCAGAAATATAGTCCATGAAATAAACAAATATAACCCACAAAATCATTATTCTAGGTCATGTATTGTCTCTATAATCAAGAGACCTCTTCATGACATGCAGACTATGTAGATGACCTGAAACACTCTGTACAAGAGAAAGATGAAATCATATGTAAGACAATGAAAAATTATTTAATGATAATTTAATTTATAATTCATCATAAAATTAAATTACCATCATATCTGGGTCTAGATGCTCTATTGCACCTGAAGCAATCTCTAAATTCTTCGAATCAATCTACATAAACAAGACAAACAAAGTTGAAATTAGGTGCACAAGTCTACAATTAAAAATGATTTAATTGAAATTAATTTACAATTTATCATATTTTAATTGTACCATATCCATAGGTTGTGCAACCTCTTCTGCAGAACATGTTTGTACATTCTCAACTACTAAATGTGTCTCATGCTATAAAAGAAAAAGAATTTAAAACATGTATTAGCTTAAATTATATATATATTCAATTTGAAATTTAAAATTAAAGTTATATTCACAATATATAATTTATAATTGAATTTAAATATAATAAAATTTTAAATTGCCATTTGATCTAGAGTTTGCTCCGCATGCACTCCTGAAGGTGTAACTATGTTTGGGTTAGGGCTGAAAGTTGCACTAACAAATTCCTACAAGATCAAAATTAAAGCATGTATAGGTAAATATATATATATATATATATATATATATATTCAAGTTTGCACATTTTGTGTAGAAATTTTTTTAAACAACCTAAAAAATCAGAGGTCTCATGAGTAGCTGCAAAATCTAATGTTTTCCCAATGGCCATTCTCATTGTGGTATCAACCTAGACATATATGTAGACATGTAACACAAGCTTATAATATTTACAAGTGTACATGCACATTTCATATATCGTGAATTCAAAATTCATAATTGTAACTATACTAATGTAAGTTAAACAATTTACAATATAAATGTACCTTCCCCTGGTCTACGACAATCAATAGTGGAGGAGTGCTCAACAACCCCTTGGGTGGAATCGACGTGGAAGCCGATTGACTCACCTAAACCAACATAAATATTTCAAACATATATGTTATTCAATTGTAAATTTAAAACTCAAGTTAAAAATCATTTCATGTATAATTTAAAAAATTGAAATCAAAATACCCCATAAGGGTTGCCGATTAGGACTGATGTCGATGTATGTACTCATGGAATAGATGATTTACCCATCGTTACTATCATCTGTACACCAAACAGTTTGATTGTTAATATGTATTGCAAACTTTACTTTGATATATACATTCATCAAAATTCTTATAAAATGAACATGTAGATGCATATTTATACATGTGTAGCAGTGTCCTCAAAATGTTTTCCTACTGTAATAAGCTCTACAAATGAACTGATGTGACCAAATGAACCACCAAAATCTCCACGTCCACCTGAACTAGGTGTGGCCTGATCAAGTCCATAGCATACTTGATGGAAACTAGTACATATATGTGGGACAATCCTCGACACTCCTGGAGTGGTACTCATACTAGCTCCATAAAACACTCCTCCATCATCATTGTCTTTATGATCCCCACCTGCTATCACAAAAGCATGTTGATCAAGGTCTCCTACGAGTGTACTAAGGGAACCTAATGTCAAGACCATAGCTCGATGATGCATAGGTGCAAGAATGGGAGGACCAGGAGCAACAACAAGGAGTTGCACATGCATGGGGCATTGGGGATCAACCCTTGCCCCTAACCTCTATTGTGGTGTGCTGCCACCAATACCCTGAAATGATTTAAAATCAAAATAATTAGTTTTTTGCCCCATAACAAACTCTACATACAATTTCCTCAAAAATTAAAATGGGCAGTCCCAATTAGCGTGTGGGGGACTATCAAAAACTATATACCATTGATCCCAAAAATGTGCACTCATCTATTGATGTATGGACCACCTCATGGATATTTTAGATTTGTTCACATGAATGGTATGTTGAGTAACGAGGTCGAGAAAGTAGGGGGCTAGGTGGGCTTTCATTATTTTAAGGTCTAATATTTGATTATAAGAGAGACTCTCAAAATAAAATTGTCTCATCTATTCTCTATCTTGTCTATGCCTATCTAGATCAGAATCAATGGTCCTGATGGCATCCATAACATTTTGCATTGCAGATGCAAAATGTCTAACATGTGGTGGAATCAATGCTTGAATTTTCATAGCATTGATTTAATTTTGTATGGATGCAACCTAATCATTTATGTGTGCTCGCAAGCGAGCCTCATCAGATGCAATAGATGGTGGAGGTGGCATATTAGGTGGAGGGGGAGGTGGAGGCGGCTGAGGTGGTGGATTGATGATATCATCAATGTTAAAATCATCCATGATATGAGATATAAGTGTGCACCTGCATTAAATTATACTAAATTAACATACAAAATTTAAAAATTACAAGAAATAGTTAAATTTGAAACACACATGCAAATTTGTTTAAATCTAGGATGTGCATACATATATTAAAATCATATAAAATTGAAACACACATATACATTGATTGAACTTGAGCATGTGCAACCAAAATTCAAAATTTAACATGTACATACATTTAAAATAAAAAATACCATGCATAATTTGCATGCATACATCATTAAAGTAAACTATGTACATATATACAAATTTCAAAATTTAACAACTATATGCAATTTTAATACATGTGTACATACTAAACAATAAACTTGAAACATTCACAAAAATCTCATTTTATGTCTAACGCATATATATATATATATATATATATATATTACAATTTTCCATCATGATCAGACTAGATAGTTATCATTTTTTGCAATTTTTGTTTTTTAAATTGAAAATAATTGTCTGAAGTTTTCTCTTGTGTAATCCATTCGTCAAAATGTTATGTTGATCAAAAGTTATTAAAATAGGAAAAAACCCTAATATTTAAATTTTATGGACCAATTTCATTATAAATTAATTGAAAAATAGAAAAAAAAATCCAATTGTAAAAAAAATTACATATTTGGAATCTACATTGTCTCATCTAAAATGGGTTTTAATTTCATCAAAAAATAATGCAAAAAAAGTCATCTGCCATATGTCCAAACTCGATATTTTTCTCTGACATTGTTAGAACCTTCAACTTGCAGGTCAAACCAGGTTAAAGGCCTAGGTTTGGACTCCCAATCCTTTTCCCGAACCAAAATCCAAGGAAAAAACCCGACCACAAAGAAAAAATAATTTCAAATTAAAAAAAATGGGATCCTGTTCTATAATCGAGATCCTGTTCTCAATATTTAATACGGTGACTGTTGGTGGGAGAACGGGATCCCTTTTATGAAACTGGGTCCCATTCCTTTGCTAATGGTCACCACAGTAAATATTGGGAACAAGATCCCGATTATAGAACGGGATCCCGTTTCTTTTTAACCATGTTATTTAAATTTACTATCAAATTTTAATGTGAAGTCTGCAACTTCACATGTACGACCGAGAGTAGTAAAACTGGACTATTTTTCATCAAGCATTATTTTTATAGGTGGTGACTTTCTTTATTGATTAAATTTTTCAAAGGAGAGATCCCATTTTTTCAAAGGCGGAACAAAAGGTCTTCAACTTGCAATATGAATTGATTTTTTCAAAGGAGGCATGAAGAAATCAGTTTTAAAGTGGAATTGTGCTAGTTTTCTACTTGTTTTGAGGAACATAAGAGGAATAATTTAGTCCTTATAGGTCTTGAACTTCCAATTTGGATTGAATTTTTTGAATAATTTCAATATTCACATTCATTTTTGCTTGAGAATTTTATAATCATGGGAGATAAAAATCGTAATAAGAGGAGGAAGACATTGACTCCTAAAGAAATTGAAGCAAAAAAAGAGGAGAGACAAAGACAAAGAGAAAGAAGAATGAGAATTAAATCAATGAATTATGGGCGAGCATTCAATTCCACAACTATTGAAGATGAAAACATAGAGGAGACCATGGTTGTAGATGAAGCTAATTTGGAAGAAGTCAGTTTGGAGAAGAATATGATTATACAAGCAATTCCTACTATGTCTTCAAATCCCTCTTTCAATGCTATGGAGAATGTTTCAATATGCACAAATCCAGGTACATCTTCAAATCCACATGTTAGTGAAATGGTAAATTAGTATGTAGAAGTTTTACAAGATGTTGGACTTAACGATGTTCACATTGATAATATTCAGAGAGATGAAACTTTTATAAAATTTGTTGAAAATAAAAATGAGAATGATCCTTTCGTTGAAAATGAAATTGAGAATAATCCTTTTGTTGAAAATGAAAAAAAAACCATTTTGTCGATGTAAATGAAAATGAAGATGAAAATGTAAATCGTTTTGAAGTTGAAAATGAAAATGAAGATGAAGATGAAAATCTAGAATGTGATGTTGAATTTAATGAAAATATTTTTAAAAAAATTGAAAGTGGTGTTTTCGATAATCTTCCTGGTCAAATTTCTTGGATGAAAATATGAACACATGCAAATAAAATATACAACGAATTCTTTTATCGTAAAAACACTGTAATTCAATGTCAATTAATGATGCAATTGATGAGAATGCGAAAAATGAGGAAAATAATGAAAAGGTTAGGCTTTTTTGTTAAACCAAAAAGAAAAGATCAATCATTAAAACATGCTATGTGTATTGTTTCTAGTGCCATTCAATCTATTGGGAAAAATAGTCGATCTAAAGATAAAAATGCAGCAAGAAGAGCTAACAATTGCTATAGTAAGTAAAGCAACTTTGAATAAAAGAATGGTAAGAAATATTAGTGAAGTTTTAAAAATACATCCTAAAACATTTATAAGAGCGGAAAAAAGAAGAGAAATTATAGAAAATGATCCTATCAACCAATGTTGGAGTTTCAGTGATCGACTCCCGAGGTCAGCTATGAAATTGAATGTTGAAATTAAATCTTTGATTGAAAAATATTGGCATGATAATACTAGGGTTTCCTCTAATGCTAGAGATGTTTTAAAATTAAGGTTGGGGTCCAAAGTTCACGATCCTCACCCAAAACACCTATTATATACAACACAAACTGAATTTTATAGAAAATTTTGTGGTGATTAGTGTTACCCAGTAATATTAAAATAAGTCAAAGGTCTTTTGAAAAATGTAAACCGTTGTATGTAAAAATTAATAAGCAATGAATATCTTGTTTTTGTAAAATGCATGTTCAATTTCATTATTTTTATGATGTTTTTTGATATATACATTGTACCTTGCATACTAACATGATTATACATGAATGCGGTATTAATATGCCACCTGAAGCAATAAGGGAGTTTATTTCAAGTTTGTTTTGTGAAAGATCTAATGGTAAATTGTTTTATTTAGGTTCTTGTATTTCTAGACAATGCATTGACTCTAGAAATCTTTCATTCTTAGGAATTTGTATGCATGAAAGTGTTGATAATGATTTTGGACAACAATTAGTAGAAGTTAAAAGATTTAAGAATATTCACTATTCTTTAAAATATGGAAAAATAGGAAAGCGTTGTGATTTAGTTACAGAAAAAGTTAGTATGCATGCATTCATGAGTGAATTTAAGAATAAGATATTACCAAAATATATCATGCACTCTCAACATGCTCGATGGCTTGATGGCCAATTTCGTGCATGTAGAAACACATTTCTAATTGGTACTATACTTTTAGTGGTTGATTTTGTAGAAAATTATACTCTAGCTCCGCAAGAGGAAATTCAATCACAATATTATAATTCAGTGTAAGTAGCTATGTTTGTCCATATTGTTTATAGACATGCAGATGATAGCACTAAGGATGATAGAAAATATCTAAGGGAGTATCATTTTTATTTGAGTAACAACCGATTACACTTGTCAGAGTTTGTTCAATACTATTTCAGTATATTTTACAAAAAATTAAGAGAAAGAGGAATCCATATGAAAGAACACTTCATATGGTTAGATAATTGTACGAGGCAGTTCAAGAATGCTCAAATGTTCTATTGGTTAAGTAGGATTCACAAAGAACTTAATGTTTTACATATATGAAGGTTTTTTGAAGTTGGGCATGGTAAAGGAGAACATGATGGAGCTGGTGTGTGTGTGTCAAATGAATTCTTGCTAGAGAATAATTAAAATTTGAAGATAAAGTTAAATTTAAAGATGCACGTGGAATTGTGGATTGGTGTAATACAAGATTATCTACACCTAGTTTGAGTGAGTACTCTAGATTTCATTGATTCTTTTGGTTGGTTGAAGAAGATAACATTGTACCTAGAGTTGACTATGAGACAATCAGTGGATCTACTAAATGACATTCATTTAGAAGTTCAAAAATAAGCAGATGGACTATTTGGACAATGGAGCTTGCATGTTTTTTCCAGTTTCAAGCATATTGGGAGATTGGGAAGCATGTAAAAATATAGAATGCGTTGAACAGTGGGAGCAAAGATCGTTGACACCTACACAAGCACATGATCAATATGAAAGAACTATTGAAGAAAATGATCAAGTGTTTGCATCTGAAGACTATGACCGTGTTTCATACCTTATAAAAGAAGGTAATTTAATTCAATTTATTTCACTTTATTAACTTATTTTGTAATACTAATTTTTTTATATTGATATGCGCAAGTTATTAAATCAATTTTTTTTTGCAGGACATGTGTATGTTGTTGTTGCACCTGAGGGGAATGAAGAGAAAACAAAATATTGGTTGGCTCGTTGTGTGGAGAGTAAACATAAGTTAATTTCACCTTGAGAAGATGATGATGGCTATCATTATCCAATAGGTACTGTGATCCCCTTAAGCAAATTTTTATAACAAGTTTTTTGATTCCCTTAAGCAATTTTTTAGAACAAGTCTTTGATCCCATTAAGAAAATTTTGAGAACTTATATGATGATTGTTTTCATGTTTTCTAATAGGATCGGTAGTGGTTGTTGGCACTTGGCTATGAAAATACCTGGCAAGGAAGAATGGTCTACCTGCATTCGAAGATTATGAACCGCATAAAAAAATTATACACTATTCACATTTGGTGGTGGCAACAAATATAAAACTAGATCGGTATCGTGGAAGACCTACAAATAAAGTGTTATGAACAATTTCTATGGAAGAGCATGAGACAATCATAGATGCATTACAAAAAAGAGAGCATGCAGATGGTACAATGGAATAAGTAAATACAGGTAAATATAGTTTAAGTTTTATATTGTCCTTTTAAACAGAGGTAATTATTAGTTAAAATATATTTAAATACATGTTTTGATTACATATTGATATTGCTTGTACATTAATAGTTAAAATTGATTTATTATCCTTTTTTGTATCCTTAAGCCATCATTGCATTGATCTCATACTTTGAAACAAAAAGGAGAGGATTCCTGGATTCAACCTACACACGTGTGGAATACTTTTAAATGCAGGTACTTGAGTTGTGTACATATAGATAGTTTTATATAAATTAAAATATGTATGCTTTGATGATTTCATTGATATTGCTTGTACCTTTTTGATATCAGGCGATATAAAGACCTAATACATTTTTGGCATGAGTTTGAGATGTTCTTGAGATGGCATATCCAAATTTTGTAAACATTGTTTTGAGATAACATAAATGTCCTACTATGTCTTCAAATGACTAAATATCATGCATACATTATTGTTAAATCAATTATATCCTTAAGATGTTGTATTATGACCCCTTAAGACATTCCCTTAAGATATTGTATTATGACCCCTTAGGACATCCCCTTAAGACATTGTATTATGACCCCTTAAGGCATCCCCTTGAGACATTGTATTATGAACCCTTAATACATTCCCTTAAGATATAATATGACCCCTTAAGACATCCCCTTAAGAAGTAATATGAAACCCTTAATACATCCCCTTAAGATGTAATATGACCCCTTAAGACATCCCCTTAAGATGTCCCCTTAAGACGTTGTATTATGACCCCTTAAGATTTCCCTTTATTTGTTTTCAATGTACCTGTTTGTTTTGAAAAGTTATAAATTAGTATTGGATGCCATTATTTTTTTTGACAACTTATAAATTAGTATTGGATGCCATTATTTGTTTTGACAACTTATAAATTAGTATTGGATGCCATTATTTGTTTTGACAGCTTATAAATTAGTGTTGGATGTTATTATTTATAGAATTTATTAATGCTTTTGTTCTCTAATCTTGTATGGTTTTGTTTATTTCTTAAAATTTTATCCTTTCTGGTATATAAACGAATTGCTTTTGTTTGTAAATTATGATTTATTGATTAATTATTGATTGATGTGAATTGAATAAGTTCATTGACTAATTATAGCTAATTATTGAATGTACATATCATGTATGATATCACTAAATTTGTAAAATATAAATATTAAAATGTCCTATTAATTTCAACTTTAATTTCACATTAATGTCCTATATTAATATCTTGACTATGAACATAAAATTCATAAATGTATGTGTAAATTAAAATTTCAAACAATAATAAAGTCCATAATTTATGTAAATATATTAAGTGAATGAAACCAATATATTAAGTGCATTATAAAAAGTCCATTAGAGTACAACCCATGAACTAAAGACCAACTAAGTACTCAAGAACCATGAAATATAAAGTCCAACAGAGTACATGACAAACTAGAAATATAGTCCACGAAATAAACAAATATAGCCCACAAAATCATGTTTCTAGGTCATTTATTGTCTCTATAATGAAGAGACCTCTTCACACCATGTGGACTATGCAGATGACCCAAAATACTCTATACAAGAGAAAGATGAAATGATATGTAAGACAATAAAAACATATTTAATGACAATTTAATTTATAATTCATTATAAAATTAAATTACCGTCATATCTGGGTTTGGATGCTCTACTGCACCTGAAGCAACCTCTACATTCTCTAAATCAATCTACATAAACAAGACAAAGAAAGTTGAAATTAGATGCACAAGTTTACAATTAAAAATGATTTAATTGAAATTAATTTACAATTTATCATATTTTAATTGTACCATATCCATAGGTTGTGCACCCTCTTCTGTAGGACATGCTTTGTAATACCCCTCTGTTTTGATTCTTGTTCAGGTTGCTTTATGTTATGTTTGGTTGCAGTTACTTTGATACTGGATACATTTTGTTATGATGTTTTGATTGCTACTACTGAGCGACAACTATTATTGTGGGATGTAGTTATCTAATTATTATTTCACATGCATTATGGATTAATGATGTTGTAGAATTAACATGAGATGTTATTATGAGATTACTGGATTATGATGGAAGTGTTAGTTTCAATGAGTGTATTGGTGAAGAGGACGGTTTCACATCACTCGCTTGCGAGTGCTCTACGAATCCATAATTCCTTCTTCACGGTGTGTATTATATGTTGGATATATTGTATGATGTTGTTTACTTGGTTGCAGGATTACAGGTACATGATATCGACTCCACCTGGTTTCACAGGTTTGAGCGTGTCGATCCAACGGCCAAGTTGAACGGGAGATAGTAGCTAGGTAACATGTGTCAAGTTTACACCCTAGCCTTAGTGTGTCGTCAGTTGTGTGTGTCGAGTCATTGTCTGTCTTGCTTTGATGCTATTTAATTATGAAGAATTCTTGATTTAGAAATAGATATTTAGAATAATTGCATTTAAATCATATTGATGGTTATTTAATTCAAATAATGCAATGTGGATAAAAGTTTATATTTAAATTAATTAATTATATTTAATTTATTTAATTAATTAAATTTAATCCATGGGGATTGAATTTAGTTATTAAATAATTAAATTAATTAATTAAACGTGATACAAGAGAATGAAAGGAAATTAAAGAATTGAAATTAATTTTCGAATTTAATTCCAACATGTGGGAATTAAATTAGAAATTGTAATTAAATGTTTATTTGGGAAATTGGTTGCAACTTTGAAAATTAATTTATTATTTGAAATTGCATTTTAAATCGAAATTGAAATTAATATCTAATTTGCATGTAATGGGAATTAGGGTTGTATTAGGTATTTTTGATTTATAAAGAATACTTGTTTTAATTTTAGGGCAAAAAGTTTTTAGAAAAATACATTTTTACAGTAGGGAAGAAATTTTGGAAAAATTGCACAAGGGGTTGAAAAAAGTTTGATTGTAGAATTGATTGAAGGAAATATTGTTTGCATTTGTTGGATTTTGGATTGGATTCATTGGAGGATTGAAGAAAATTCAGAAAATCTTTGGAGGAGGCTTGCATCAGAAATTCATCTCTTCCTGTAGCTTGTTGTACCAGGTTTTCCTTTTTGTGTTTTATTGTTCTTGATTTTTTTTCTTTAAAATAGTAATGATTAAACATTTGTTTGTTAAATCTGTTTTAGAAAATAAATTTGATATTAGAAGAAAAGAATTAAACAAAGTTACAGCCTTTGCTTGTGAAAATTCTTGAGTGAAAATTGTGAAAACTTTAGTTGAATTTAAATTATTTGGGGAAATCGATTTTGTTGTTATTGAAATCAAACATAGAGATTGAACAATGCATTTAGAATGTTTTAGAAAATGAAACCTTCTGTTTATTATTAAAAAACGGATTTTAAAATCTGCAGTATAGTTATATTTTTCATGGTAAAATGGTCTGGTTGCATAGCCTATAACTCCACTTTCACAAACTGGGTTGTCAGGAAATTTAAAAGGTTTTTACATTTTGAAGTTTTCTTATCCCTGTCAAAAAATCACAAATACCCAGATCGTATTTTTTGAGTTATGCTTGAAACATGAGACTGATGTTAAGTTATTTTCCCATGGCTGTTCTGAAAATAAAATAATAATAAATTGATATTTATAAATATTAATATTTTAGGTATTGTTATTATAATATTAAAATATTATTTAATAATATTTTATATTATAATTTATAATACTAAAGTATTATATTTATTTATATTATTTTAAATAAAATTTGTATATTAGATTAGTGGAATTAAAATTATAAACGTATGGGGAAATTATTGTTTATTTTAAAATGGCATGTTAAAGTTTAATTGAAGGAGTTAAATATTTGATTTAAAGAATGCATAATTTAAAATTTAATTGTGGAATTTAAATTCATGTGTAAAAGGTCCAATTATTAATTTGATTTAATTGGAAAAATATATATATATTTTGGAAAATTAATGATAAGGAATATTTTATTTTGAATTAAATAATTTGATATTTTGTAAAGAATAGAAGATATGTTAATGATTAAATATATTTAAATATATTAATTTATATTTAGTATATATATATTGAAGGTATATATCTATTTGAAAGAATAAATAATATTTTATCTTATTTTATTCTATTGTTTGCAAATTGAGTATTATTAGTGTTCTAAAAGAAATGATTAGTATGTATGGAAAATGGATAGAGAAACAATATGTTATTATATTAAAGTGATTGAATGTTTTAAATAGAAAATTGAATGAGATGTAAGATTTGGTTAGGAAATGGAAATAGTTTATTTGCATGGATTTGTGTCGATTTAAAAGTAAATTAAGAAGTTATTTTATTGATGAGGCAATCAATTATGTTATTTATTAATTTCTATTTAGATTAATTGAATCATTGTGATTGGATTATGAAAAAGGTATGGATTTAGTATATCCAAAAGTAGTATCTTCCTCAAGATTATCTTAAAAGACTTAATTCTTTGTATTGAGTAAATGGAAGTAAGTTTAATTGTTTTAGATTTTCAATAATGAAAAGGGAAATAGAGGTTATGATTATTTTAGATGATCTAGTTATCGTGTTTTTGACTTTATCAACACTACCTATTGAATGAGTATGGATTTAGGAAATCCAAATATTAGATTTGATTGATGACTTGAATGCTTTGGTTGCTATGTCGTCAAGTTGCATTATTGGTTTTGGGATTTAGTGTTAGTCCTAAATTATAAGTCTTCCAGAAGATCTTAGAGGATAAGGGTTGTTGAATCTTTATGTCATCCAGCTATTTTCCCTTGGGTAGTGCATGGCGTCTTTTCAGTTTTACCCGGTTTTCACGAACGGGGATGTTTGCACCTCCTTGATTTAGGAGCGGATTATGGGATCTGTGTCTCCTTGTATGGAGTGACCTTGTTATGTGGTTTCATCTTGTTTCCTCCTATGAAAGGAGTGGACTATGTGTTTGTTGCCTCCAAGATGAATGGAGTGAGTTCTATTATTTGTATCCTCCTTGTGTTGGAGTGGATTATGATGCCTAGTTGGTATGCACTTGTGGTTTCCTTGGTGGATTGTTTGGGTGTGTATTGTCGAATAGAAGAGTGGCTTTTGTTAGGCGCTGAAGCCCAAAGAGGTAAACTGGATAATCTTCAGGAGTGATTTAAACAAGTGATAATTAAAATAATGTACTTAGAAAATTAGGACTAACTTCTCACTAATCAAGATAATTTAATCCTCACTCATAGACACAAGGGCTTGTTTAGACTTGGGATGAGCGAAAAGGCCTGGAATGGCAAGATCAACTATCTTGTTCTTACGAGAGGTAGTTGATTCCGCATGAGTGAGTATGAGTGCCGGGATTCGATTGAGGCCACTAGGATTACTTGTGTCGGAACTTATGAAGAATGCCCAGAGGAGATCTCATGACAAACCTTGCGATGACACTCTATCTAGGACAACTGTTGTTAATTATTTTATATGTATGGTTCTATGAACATACTTGATCTACTTTATGTCTGGAAGCACTGTGACCTATGTCAGTGATGTTGGAGTTGTACTTATATTGTACTTGATTCGTACTTGTTTGGTGATTGAGTTGAACTCGTTAGTTCATTTGTTTGGTTATATCAGTATGAGTCAGTTTGAGTCTGCCTTTGGTTAGAGGTAGTAGAATCTTTGTCCATGTTACTTTGTTACTATCTCCTAGCATGGGGGGTGGGCCTTCGGGTACCACATTGGTAGGGTGGAACATGCACCAAAACCGTTGGATCCCCATCAATCTTCAGTACTTGGTGGCGAGACATCCAGATGGACAGCTCGCGGTTCTTGTTGTAATTTCTTGCATTGTAATATTTCAGTTTGTATATGATACTTTATCCTTCTTTTGTAAGAGGTGGAGTTATGTAATTATAATCTTATGTACTATTGCCTCATTCTGGGAATGAGTGATGTAACAATTGGTTTAAGTTAATGTTTATGAGATTGTATCTTGGTTGATTATCTTTGTAATGCCCCGCCAAGTAACCTTAAAAGGAAGTTGCAATTAACATCATAAGCGAACCAATTTTTATTTTTTTTATAAAGTGCATTTAACATACACATTCACTTACTAGTTAACAACAACCTCTAAGGCTACAAGGTTAGGATTACTTAAACCCACACATACATATTACATACAACCATAGCATTATGAACCTTATGATATAAACATCATACATCATAAGAATACCACATAACATAATAAGATAATCAACCAAGATACAATCTCATAAACATTAACTTAATCCAATAGTTACATCACTCATTCCCAGAATGAGACAATAGTACTCAAGGTTACAATTACAAAATTCCACCTCATAAACATAAGAGGGATAAAATAACTTATACAAGTTAAAATATTACAATGCAAGTAGTTACAACAAGAACCGCGAGCTGTCCATCTGGATGTCTCGCCACCAAGTACTGAAAATCAATGGGGACCCAACGGTTTTGGTGCATGTTCCATCCAACCAATGTGGTACTCGAAGGCCCACCCCCCATGCTAGGAGATAGTAACAAAGTAACATGGACAAAGATCTACAACCACTAACCAAAGGCAGACTCATACTGACTCATACTATTATAACCAACCAAATGAATTAACAAGTACAACTCATTCACCATACAAGTACGAATCAAGTACAACTCAAGTACAATACAAGTACAAATCAAATACAATATAAGTACAATACAAGTACAACTCCAACATCACTGACATAGGTCACATTGCTTCCAGACATAAAGTAGATCAAGTATGTTCAAATAACCATACACATAAAATAATTAACAACAGTTGTCATAGATAGAGTGTCATCGCAAGGTTTGTCATGAGATCTCCTCTGGGCATTCTTCATAAGTTCCGACACAAGTAATCCTAGTGGCCTCAATCGAATCCCGGCACTCATACTCACTCATGCGGAATCAACTACCTCTCGTAAGAACAAGATAGTTGATCTTGCCATTCCAGGCCTTTTCGCTCATCCCAAGTCTAAACAAGCCCTTGTGTCTATGAGTGAGGATTAAATTATCTTGATTAGTGAGAAGTTAGTCCTAATTTTCTAAGTACATTATTTTAATTATCACTTGATTAACTCACTTCTGAAGGTTATCCAGTTTACCACTTTGGGCTCTCGCACCTAACAGAAGCCACTCTTCTAATGGACAACACACTCACAATCCAATCCACCAAGGGAACCACAAGTGCATACCAACTAGGCATCATAATCCACTCCAACACAAGGATGATACAAATAATAGAACTCACTCCAAACATTTTGGAGGAAACAACACATATTCCACTCCTTTCATAGGAGGTACAAAATATTTCACTCCAAACATCTTGAAGGCAACAACACATAGTCCACTCCTTTCACAGGAGGCAACAAGATGAAACCACATAACAAGGTCACTCCATATAAGGAGACACGGATCCCATAATCCACTCCTAAACCAAGGAGGTGCAAACATCCCCGTTCATGAAAACCAAGTAAAACTGAGAAGACGCCATGCACTACCCAAGGGAAAACAACTGGATGGCATAAATATTCAACAACCCTTATCCTCTAAGATCTTCTGGAAGACTTATAATTTAGGACTAACACTAAATCCCAAAACCAACAATGCAACTTGACGACATAGCAACAAAAGCATTCAAGTCATCAATCAAATCTAATATTTGAATTTCCTAAATCCATACTCATTCAATAGGTAATGTTGACAAAGTCAAAGACATGATAAGTAGATCATCTAAATAATCATAACCCCTATTTCCCTTTTCATTATTGGAAATCTAAAACAATTAAACTTACTTCCCTTTACTCAATACAAAGAATTAAGTCCTTTAAGATAATCTTGAGGAAGATACTACTTTTGGATATACTAAATCCATACCTCTTTCATAATCCAGTCACAATGATTCAATTAATCTAAATAGAAATTAATAAATAACATAATTGATTGCCTCATCAATAAAACAACTTCTTAATTTACTTTTAAATCGACATAAATCCATGCAAGTAAACTCTTTCCATTTCCTAATCAAATCTTACATCTCATTCAATTTTCTATTCAACACATTCAATCACTTTAATATAATAATATATTGTTTCTCTATCCATTTTCCATATACACTAATCAATCCAATTTTAAATCTCTATTCAATAATATATTGCATTCTTTAAATCAAATATTTAACTCTTTCAATTAAACTTTAACAAGCCATTTTAAAATAACAATAATTTCTCATATGTTTATAATTTTAATTCCACTAATCTAATATACAAATTTTATTTAAAATAATATAAATAGATATAATACTTTAGTATTATAAATTATAATATAAAATATTATTAAATAATATTTTAATATTATAATAACAATACATAAAATATTAATATTTATAAATATCAATTTATTATTATTTTATTTTCAGAACAATCATGGGAAAAATAACTTAACAACAATCTCATGCTTTAAGTATAACTCAAAATCTACAATCTGGGTATTTACGATTTTTGGATAAGAATAAGAAAAATGCAAAATGCAAAAACCCTTTAAATTTCTTGAAAACCCAGTTTGTGAAAGTAAAGTTATAGGTGACGCAATCAGACCATTTTACCATGAAAATATAATTATACTGCAGATTTTAAAATCCATTTTTTAATAATAAACAGAGGGTTTCATTTTCTAAAAACATTCTAAATGCATTGTTCAATCTCTATGTTTGATTTTAATAACAACAAAATCGATTTCCCCAAATAATTTAAATTCAACTAAGGTTTTCACAATTTTCACTCAAGAATTTTCACAACCAAAGGCTGTAAATTTGTTTAATTCTTTTCTTCTAATATCAAATTTGTTTTCTAAAACAGATTTAACAAACAAATATTTAATTATTACTATTTTAAAGAAAACAATCAAGAACAATAGAACACAAAGAGGAAAACCTGGTATAAGAAGCTACAGGAAGAGATGAATTTTTGATGCAAGCCTCCTCCAAAGATTTCCTGAATTTTCTTCAATCCTCCAATGAATCCAATCCAAAATCCAACAAATGCAAAACAATATTTCCTTCAATCAATTCCACAATCAAACTTTCTTCAAACCCTTGTGCAAATTTTTCAAAATTTCTTCTCTGCTGTAAAAATTTATTTTTCTAAAAACTTTCTGCCCTAAAATTAAAACATGTATTCTTTATAAATCAAAAATACCTAATTCAACCCTAATTCACATTACATGCAAATTAGATATTTCAATTTCAATTTCAATTTCACTTTCAATTTCAATTTCAATTTCACTTTTCAAAAACCCACTTTCAATTTAAAATGCAATCTCAAATAATAAATTAATTTCTAAAGTTGCAAACAATTTCCCAAATAAACATTTAATTACAATTTCTAATTTAATTCCCACACGTTGAAATTAAATTCCAAAATTAATTTTAATGCTTTTATTTCCTTTCATTCTCTTGCATAACGTTTAATTATTTAATTTAATTATTTAATAGCTAAACTCAACCCCCTTGGATTAAATTTAATTAATTAAATAATTTAAATATAATTAATTAATTTAAATATAAACTTTTATCCACATTGCATTATTTAAATTAAATAACCATCAACATGATTTAAATGCAATTATTCTAAATATCTATTTCTAAATCAAGAATTCTTCAGAATTAAATAACATCAATGCAAGACAAACAAAGACTCGACACACACAACTGACGACACACTAAGGCTAGGGTGTAAACTTGACACATGTTACCTAGCTACTATCTCCCATTCAACTTAACCGTTGGATCGACACGCTCAAACCTGTGAAACCAGGTGGAGTCGATGTCATGTACCTGCAATCCTGCAACCAAGTAAAAAACATCATACAATATATCCAACATATTATACACACTGTGAAGAAGGAATTACGGATTCGTAGGGCGCTCGCAAATGAGTGATGCGAAACCGTCCTCTTCACCAATACACTCATTGAAACTGACACTTCCATCATAATCCAATAATCTCATAATAATATCTCATGTTAACTCTACAACATCATTAATCTATAATGCATGTGAAACAATAATCAGATAACTACATCCCACAATAATATTTGTCACTCAATAGTAACGATCAAAACATCATAACAAAATGTATCCAATATCAAAGTAATTGCAACCAAACATAGCATAAAGCAACTTGAGCAAGAAACAAAACGGAGGGGTATTACAATCTTATTATGTTAATTGGTATTCTTATGATGTATGATGTTTATTTCATAAAGTTCATAAGGCTATGATTATATGTAATATGTATGTGTGGGTTTAAGTAATCCTAATCTTGTAACCTTAGAGGTTGTTGTTAACTAGTAAGTGAATGTGTATGTTAAATGCACTTTATAAAATAAAAAATTAGTTCGCTTAAGACGTTAATTACAACTTCCTTTAGGATTACTTGGCGGGGCATTACATGTTTGTACATTCTCAACTACTAGATGTCTCTCATTCTATAAAAGAAAAATAATTTAAAACATGTATTAGCTCAAATTATATATATATATTCAATTTGAAATTTGAAATTAAAGTTATATTCACAATATATAATTTATAATTGAATTTAAATATAATAAAAAATTTAAATTACCATTTGATCTGGAGTCTACTCCACATGCCCTCCTGGAGGTGTAACTATGTCTAGGTCAGGGCTGAAAGTCACACTAACAAAGTCCTACAAGATCAAAATTAAAGCATGTACATACTTGAATTAAGTATATATATATTCAAGTTTGCACATTTTGTGTAGAATTTTTTTTAAACAACCTGAAAATCAGAGGCCTCACGAGTAGCCACAACATCTAATGTTTGCTTGATGCCCATTCTCATTGTGGTATCAACCTAGACATACATGTAGACATGTAACACAAGCTTATAATATTTACAAGTGTACATGCACATTTCATATATAGTGAATTAAAAATTCATAATTGTAACTATACTAATGTAAGTTAAACAATTTACAATATAAATGTACCTGCTCCTGGTCCATGACAACCCCTAGGGTGGAATCGGCATGGAAGCCGATTGAATCACCTAAACCAACATAAATATTTCAAACATATATGTTATTCAATTATAAATTTAAAACTCAAGTTAAAATCATTTCATTTATAATTTAAAAAATTGAAATCAAAATCCCCATAAGGGTTGCCGATTAGGACTGGTGTTGATGTATGTACTCATGGAATGAATGATTGCCCCGTCATTACTATCATCTGTACACAAAATAGTTTGATTGTTAAAATGTATTGCAAACTATGCTTTGATATATACATTCGTCAAAATTCTTATAAAATGAACATGTAGATCTACATATTTATACCCATGTAGTAGTGTCCTCAGGATGTTGGTCTATTGTAAGAAACTATACAAATGAAGTGATGTGACCAAATGAACCACCAGAATATCCACGTCCACTTGAACTAGGTGTGGCCTAATTAGGTCCATAGCATACTTGAAGGAAACTAGTACATACATGTGGGACGAGCCTCGACACTCCTGGAGTGGTACTCGGACCAGCTCCATAAAACACTCCTCCATCATCATCTTTATGCTCCCCACCCGCTATCGCAAAAGCATGTTGATCAAGGTCTCCTATGAGTGTACTAAGGGAACCTAATGTCAAGACCATAGCTCGATGATGCAAATGTGTAGGAATGGGAGGACCAGTAACAACAACAAGGGGTTATGCATGCACAAGGTATTGGGGATCAACCCTTGCCCCTAACCTTTGTTGTGGCATGCCGCCACCAACACCCTGAAATGATTTAAAATCAAAATAATTGGGCTTTTGCCCCATAACAAACTCTACATACAATTTTCTCAAAAAATACAATGGGCACTACCAATTAGCGTGTGGGGGACTATCAAAAACCATATCCATCGATCACAAAAATGTGCACTCCTTTGTGGATGTATGCACCACCTCATGGATATTCTAGATTTGTTTGTAGGAATGGGCTGTTGAGTAACGGGGTCGAGAAAGTAGGGGGCTAGGTGGGATTTCATTATTTTAAGGTCTAATATTTTTTTATAAGAGAGATCGTTAGCATAAAATTGTCTCATTTTTCTTTGTCTCGTCTATGCCTATCTAGATCAGAATTGGTCTTGATGGAATCCACAACGTTTTGCATTGCAGATGCAAAATGTCTAACATGCAGTGGAATCAATGCTTGAATTTGTATAGCATTGATTTGATTTTGTATGGATGCAAGCTGATCATTTATATGTGCTCATAAGTGAGCCTCATCAGATGCAACAAGTTGTGGAGGTGGCATATTAGGTGGAGGTGGTTGAGGTGGTGGATTGATGATATCATCAATGTTCAAATCATCCATGATATGAGATATAAGTGTGCACCTGCATTAAATTATACTAAATTAACATACAAACTTAAAAAATTACAAGAAATAGTTAAATTTGAAACACACATGCAAATTTGTTTAAATAGGATGTGCATACATATATTAAGATCATATAAAATTGAAACACACATATACATTGATTGAACTTGAGCATGTGCATACAAAATTCAAAATTTAACATGTACATACATTTAAAATAAAAAATACCATGCATAATTTGCATGCATACATCATTAAAGTAAACTATGTATATACATACAAATTTCAATATTTAACAACTATGTGCAATTTTAATACATGTGTACACAGTAAACAATAAACTTGAAATAAAAGCTCATTTTATGTCTAACGCATATACATATATATTACAATTTTCCATCATGGTCAAACTAGATAGTCATAAAATATATACTAGTATAAATTCATCATTATAAGTTCATAAATTCCACCAAATTCATAAATTCATGTCACTAAAAATATCCATCTAGCTAGAACCAAAATTATAAATTCAAGTCACTAAAAATATACATCTAGAACCAAAATCATAAATTCACGTCACTAAAAATATCCATCCAACCAAATTTATAAATTCATCACACAAAATACCCATCATTCACCAAATTCATAAATTCATAACTATTTAAGATCATTGTCTTAATTTAAAAAATATTGTGGCTCTCTACTGCATCTCTTCATTTATTTGTGTTTTCCTTTTCAGAATTAGAAGTTCTCCTCTCCTCTAGCAATTTTCGATGCTCATCTAAGATCCCATCCATAGATGCTAATAGCATCAACAATGGTTTTCATCCTAGATGCAATCATCCTCATAGGTGGTGCGACAAATTCTTCATTTTGAATAATGTTGATTTTATCTTGGATGGTTCTAACATTGGAATTGATTTGTGCTTGCAAACGAGCATCATCGATTTCAGGTGGTAGAGGTGGGGGGTTATGAGGTGGAGTGGGTGGAGGTGGAGGTGAAGGTGGTGGAGATGGATGGCGTGGAGGTGGATTGTGAATATTATTGAATCAATCCATGTGATCTCTAAGATATGAGTGAACCTGCATTAGTTTTGTAATTTCAAAATGTAAGATACATGTTTAGGAAATACCCTTAAACCATTCAATATAAATGGAATAATTGAATACATATGATAAAATAAGAAAGCCTTGTTTATGTCTAAGGCATGTTACTTGAATGAAAATACAATTAATTATTAATATAGGACAATTTATGAATGTTATAGGGTTTACGGTTTAGAATTTAATATTTAGGTTTTAGGGTGATAGGATGGCTTAAGGGGATCTATGTAGTAAGGTCCTAGTACAAAATGACATGGCTTTTAAGTGAATAAAATTTGGTGAAGATGCCCAAGGCAACCAAATTTCATTAAGGTCTAAGGTAACTTCACCAAATTTTATTCACTTAAGCCATGTCATTTTGTCCTAGGAACTTACTAGACATAGATCCCCTTAAGCCATCCTATCACCCTAAACCATAAATTAATCAAGCTAGATCATGATTTATCTCATTCATATTATAATCTTGCATGATCTTATTATTGTTAAATTTTCTTTATGGAACTTAGGGTGAAGTTTTGGTGTCCCTTGGAATATAATGAACTTGCAAGTTAGTGAAGAACATTTATTGTGGAACAATTGATTGAGATAGGTCTTGTTTCAACTGACCAACCTAGATCATGAAATATCATTCATATTATAATCTTGCACAATCTTATTATTGTTAAATTTGGTTGTCTTGGGCAACTTCACCAAATTTTAAGAACTTCTTTGATCCCATTAAGAAATGTCATATTAGGACTCCTTAAGACATCGATTTACAATTTAGGGTGGTAGGATGGCTTAAGGGGATCTATGTCTAGTGAGTTCCTAGGACAAAATGACATGGCTCGAGTGAATAAAATTTGGTGACATTTCCCAAGGCAACCAAATTTATTAAGGGCCTAGGAAAAAATGATGTCTTTAGCCCGTTTAGGGTTTAGAGTTTAGAGTTTAGGGTTTATGGTAATAAGATGGCTTAAGGGGATATTTGTAGTAAGGTTCTACAACAAAATGACATGGCTTAAGGGAATAAAATTTGGTGGAGATTCCTAAGGCAGCCAAATTTGATTTTAAGGTCCCAATACAAAATGAATGCTTTTGTGAAGAACATTTTCTTGTGGAACAGTTGATTGAGATAGGTCTTGTTTCAACTGACCAACCTAGATCATGAAATATCATTCATATTATAATCTTGCACAATCTTATTATTGTTAAATTTGGTTGCCTTGGGCAACTTCACCAAATTTTAAGAACTTTTTTGATCCCATTAAGAAATGTCATATTAGGACCCCTTAAGACATCGATTTATGATTTAGGGTGATAGGATGGCTTAAGGGGATCTATGTCTAGTGAGGTCCTAGGAAAAAATGACATGGCTCAAGTGAATACAATTTGGTGGTGTTGCCAAGGCAATCAAATTTCATTAAGGGCCTAGGAAAAAATGATGTATTTAGCCTATTTAGGGTTTACGATAATAGGATGGCTTAAGGGGATCTTTGTAGTAAGGTTCTATGACAAAATGACATGGCTTAAGGGAAAAAAATTTGGTGGAGTTGCCTAAGGCAACCAAATTTTATTTTAAGGTCCTAAGACAAAATGAATGCTTTAGTGTTGAGGATTTAGATTTTAGAGTTTAGGGCTTAGGGTTTAGCGAACTTAGGGTGAAGTTTGGGCAGCCCTTGGAATAATGGACTTGCAAGTTAGTGCCTAGTTTATGAATATTTTTTATTTTATGAATAGATTGACTATTTTTGTAATAGAAACACAAAATTATGTATGATTAAGATTGAGTTTGATGTATATTTTAACTGGATTTTTTTTTAATTGAATATAAGATTATTTTATTTAACATTTTTTTCATTAATATTAAACTCAATTAAATGAATTTTATGATATAAAATGTATAATATAAAATTAGTTAATGTTGAATCAAGTATTTTATTTTATATTGTTTGTAATTGAAAGAACCTAAAAGAACTTAGAAAAGAAATATATTTAGATTATTTAGTGTCTAGGTAACTAGTGTAAAAATTTAAATCCTAGACCAATCCTCTAAGTATATGGTAAATCCTAAACCATGGATTTAATCATTAAAATTTTAAAATTAAAATTAAATTTTTTCCATCCCCTACTCATTTAATATTACATTATGAGCTAACTAAACATGATTAGTATTCAAAGGCATTCAATTGTCTTTATTTTATCATTTAATTACACTTGATCACTATGCACAAATCATTTAAATTTTTGAAAGTACTATGCTAGGAACACTTCAATAGGAGGACCTTAATTTAATCTAATTATGCATCACCATTTCCAAGTTTGAATACTATTGTCCTCAATCATTCCCATAATCATGAACTTTATCTTATCATGAGGGCTAACCTATGAGAACATAACAATTGAGATCCAACACTCACCCCTAGGTGTTTTTAAATGCCACTACTTAATAACTTAAATCTTAATTTCTAATAGTTAATTTCTATGTGTCAAGTAACCCTCTCATTTAATTTCACAAAAAAACAATATTATGCATATGCCCTAAACTCTATTCTTTAAATTAATTTATATATTTCTTACCATTATTTTTCTAAAAAATGTATTTAAAAACTATATTTTACTTCAAAATAGATAATAACTTAAATCTTAATTTCTAATAGTTAATTGTTCAAAAATCTTCATTTTTTCTCTAATAGAATAGACATCTATATTTTTTAAAGAGAGTTGATTTATTTACCATCCCTAATAATTTACATTTCATCAAAATACCCCATTTCTTCTTAAGTAGTTCAACTTCAATTCAAGAACCCTAGATGAAGCTAGATGAAGATAGATTTTGAATTTAATCCTCACTTAAGGTTTCATAGACCCTAGATGAAGCTATATTTTGAATTTACAGTGTGTTTTTATTTTTCTTTTATTTTTATTTCATCTTTTTAATAGGACTAATTATTTGACCTATAATTAATTATCAAAATTCATATAAAAGATAGTTCTAAATGAAAATTCATATAGCAATACTGTACTCATTTCAAAAAAAATGTAAATTTTTTCTAATCTAATTATAATTTAACATTGAAACTAAAGTTTAACATATCATTTTCTCCATACAATGTGTAACGCCCCGCCACGCAACCCTAAAGGAATTTGCAATTAACTACTTAAACGTACTAATTTCTTTTTTGTTTAAGTACAATTAATATGCAAGTACACTACCCATTGCAAACATCCCCTAAGGTTACGAGACTGAGATTACTTATTAACCCACAACAACATAAATTAATCCATAACATTTATCTACTTGAGATAATAAGAACGCATACATTCCATACAAGATAAATTACATCAAGCAAAAAAGATAACTTCCAATTTCATTTATGCATAATTAAATATTACAATTACAACTCTCATTCCCCAAATGAGGAAAGTCCAATAAGTAAGGTTACAGTTACAACTTCCCACCTCGATAACTAAGGAGGGGTAATAAATAACAAGATCAACTGAAATAAATAAAGCATGAAAAGGAGTTGGATCCCCACAAGCTCTCCAATTATAAATCTAATCCACATGAACATGAAGAAAGGCCAATGGATTTAGGTGCATGCCACCCAACCAAGTGGAACCCAAAGGCCCACCCCCCATGCTAGGAGATAGTAACAAGGAATCCTAGCCAAGACCATCTACCTCTAGACACGGTCTAACACATAACTGAACCAAATTGAAACAACCAATCACATGTACCACAAAAGTACTTCACAAGTACAACTCTAGTATCACATAAGTACAATTCTAACATGGTCACATCAAGTATGTTAAAGAAACCATACCCATAATAATCAATTACCAACTGTTGTCATATCAGGTATGTTAAAGAAACCATACCCATAATAATCAATTACCAACTATTGTCACACTAGGTATGTTAAGGAAACCATACCCATAATAATCAATTACCAACTGTTGTCCTACATAGAGTGTCATCACATAGCTCATCATGAGTTACCCACTGTGGATCTTCATAGGCTCCGGCCCCCATAATGGGTTATCCTGGTGGCCTCTACCGATCCTTGGCCCTCATACTTACTAATGTGAAATCAAATACCTTTCGTATAGACAAGATAGATGACCTTGTCATTCCAGGCCTTCCCACCCATCCCAAGCCTAACTGAGCACTTGGGTCCATGAGTGAGGCATAATTATCTTGATTAGTGAGAAGTACCACCTAATCTTCTAAGTATTGTTTTATTTATCACTTGATTAAACTACTTCTGAAGGTTACCCAATCTTACCTCTTCTGGGCTCTGGCCCCAAACGGAATCCACTCTTCTACTCGACAACACACATACCATCCAAACACCAAGGGTACAAAGTGCAACACACAAGATATCATGACCACTCCTTTCTCAGGAGGTGACATAAAATGAACTCACTCCAAACACTGGAGGCAACAAAAAACTTAACAAAGTCACTCCTTACAAGGAGACGCGAATCCCATAATCCACTCCTTTCACAAGAGATGCAAAACATCCCCGTTCATGGAAACCAGGTAAACACTGACTTGACACCATGCACTACCCAAGGGAATCCATAACAGGTTGACATCACAAAACGACAACCCCCAACCTCTACGATTCTCTGGAAGACTTACAGATTAAAGACACTTAACCCATTTCCCAAAACATGAACCGAGAGGAAATAATCATGAAGGCAAGTTGCGAGGAATTAAACTAATTTTGGATATATTGAATCCATTTCCCTTAATAACATTCAATAATTAATTGCTCAATAAACTAATTCAATAACGTCTCTTTCAGACAAAGATGAAATTTAAACCAACACTTAATTCCCTAATTGCCTTAAATAATAAAATAAGCATTTACTTCTATGATTTAGGACTTATGAATTTAAAATAGCCATTTGTCCTTTCAAAAAAATAAATCACTTTTAAAAACAATTAATCTCGCTGTAAAACACATTACAGATAATTCCAATATTTGTCCTTTCAAATATAATATTTTAAAATTAAATCCATAATTTGACTTATGAACATAATATTTTAAATTCCACAATTTACATTTAAATCATGCATCCATTAAATCAATATTTTAATATCAATATATGTTAAGAAAAAATATTAAAACTCCAATATACAAACATATAATTCTAAAATATAATATATATTTATTAATATTTTAATATTATAAATTATAATATAAAATATTATTAATAAATATTTTAATATTATAACAATAATATATAAAATATTAATATTTATATATATATTTTTAATTAAAAAAATTGACTTAAAAGTCAGTCCACACTAAACCTTGGGCTACGCGCCAAACCCCAAGTCGGTCGCGTGGATTTCCTTCGGCTGGCGGTTTCCTCACAGTGGGCGGTGTGGCAATTTACCAGCCGCCTCCTGGCGGCAACAGTGGTGCTACGCATAGCCGGCCACCATCGGTGGCGGTGGCTATGTTAATAGGGGCCGCGGGTGGGAGAGGTGGCGGCAGCAGCGTGGGGAGGTTTGGGGGTCATGCTAGGTGCGGCTCCCCACAACGCCTCCAATGGGGGGCAGCTGTGGGTAGAGCCCCCAACCCCCAAACAAATTCGATTTAAAATTATTATTTTTAACAAAAACAAAATGACTGTGGGTATAAATCTGCCCAACATGAAATAAAATGGTTTCCCCTATTTTAAAACCAACATTTTGTCTCAATAAACATATATAAATATATATATATACTTATATATATATATATATATATATATATATATATATATATTTTAATATATAGGTATGTATATATATATTCACACACACACATATATATATATATTCTTAGATTTACTATTTCACAAACAAATGGAGCAAATAATTTTCAAAAAACATAAATTTGCAGCCAAGAACATATTTTTTCCCTGAAGAGATTCATTTTCAAACAAAGATTTTATTTCAAATTCAAACAACTTTTCACATGGGTTTTCTTTGCAAATCAAACTGAGTGTATAAATAATTTTCAAATAGCAATTAAAATTTTGAGACTCTTTCAAAATGAAACTAATTTAACTGAGGAAAACCTGGTTCTTTCAAGAAGCTTGAATGTTTGGCAATGGTATTTTAAATTTCCAGCTTTTGATCCTTCCAACTTACTTCTTCCCAATCCAAAATCCAATTTCCTTCCTCTTTTTTTTAATTTCTCAAAAACAACTTGTTTTAAAACTCATTCCAAAAACCTAATAACAAAGAAAATTTCCAAAAATATTTATGCAACCACCCTCATAAATTTTCGAAAACAAAAATGAAAATATCTTTCTTTTTAAATTTTTGAATTCAAATTTTCTAAAAATGCAATTTAAAACCTTTTCTTTCATTTTTCAATTTCACATAATAAAATCCATAAATTTCAAAATGAACAACTTATCTAATTTCAACACAATCAATTTAATTAATTAATAAATAAATCTAATCCACAATTAAATTATTTATTAATTAAATTAAATTAATTAATAAAATAAATTACGTTATTAACATAATACCAGATCAATTTCAATTCACAAGTTAAATGCATACAACCATTTAATTACCCTTTTCAACTTGCAATTAAATAATCGAAGAGAGAGAACAATATAAAATAATTAACCCGACTAAGACCCTGTGACACACTATGACTAGGGTGACGACTTGGCACAGAAAACCTAGCTACTATCTCCCAATCAAATACCGTTAGGCAATGGACATGCTCAAACCTGTAAAACCTGGTGGAGTCAATGTCCTGTACCTGTCAACCTGCAAACAAAGAGTATATCCACATGCATTTATATGTCATAATTAAAACACATTGTGAAGAGGGAATCACAAAATCGTAGGGCACTCGCAAGCGAGTGATGCGATACCATCCCCTTCACCAATACAGTGTAACTAACTGACAAATCTAACATCATTAATATGATCAAAAGCGTAAACATCATTAATTCAATTATCCACTATGCTAATCCAAAGCATGCCATAATGATAACATCAGAAAAATACACCATCACACCAAAATATAACATTCGCATCTCTTTACAGATAGCGATCAAATAGAAACCAAGTATCAAAGTCAAGGTACTAGCAGAAAACAAGACATAGCCAAACAGAACACTGTTCGATTAAAAATGCGGGAGGGGTCTTACATAATGCAAATGAAATTTAAAACATTTAAGCAATGCAAATGAATTTTCTTGAGCTCGAATATTAAGGTTTTCAAAATCAAAATGATTTGTTCCATTTCAATTTAGGGTTTTAGCAATTTTTTTTGTTTCAATTCAATTCAAGATTTCAATTTCTAAGCAATTAGGGTTTTTAATTAAATTTATTAGTTTCATTTCAAACTAGAGTTTTGAAATTCTTTTTTTTTGCTTTTATTTGAATTCGAGATTTCGAAAAGCTTGATTAGGGTTTCTAAATGCAAATTTTTAATTCATTTCAATTTCTAGGGTTTTGAAATGCAATTTTTTTTGTTTCGTTTCAATTAGGGTTTTCAAATACAATTTTTTTTGTTTCATCAAACAATTCAGGTTTCAAAAGTTAAATTTTGATTCTAAAATACAATTCAAGGTTTATTTTTCATTTCTATTCAAAATCTTCACAATTTGACGTATTTTTTAATCTAATTGTACAATTTCTCATTTCTACAATAACATGAAATAAAATGCTTAAAATGTTTTTATTTTTGAAATAAACATGCTAAAAACAATTAATTTATTAACAATTTCAATTTGGAATGAAAAATGCAAAAAATGGGGGAGAGTACGGTACCTGGGAGGTCTTCTGGGGCGCTATCACTCTGAAATCGAGATCCTATGCGCATTGGTAAAAATAAAGATTTCTTCATTTAAAATAAATAAATACTGTTACGAAACGGGATCCTAATTTGTAAAAAATGGGATCCTGATTTTTACAAATCAGGATCTCATTCCCTCTCCGTCAGTTCGAGACCCTCTAGAAAATGGGATCTCGTTTGTGATTTAGGCTTGGGATCCCAAATCGAAACGGGATCCCATTTTTTCTTAGCCGATTTTGTTTTTTTGGCTAAGGCAAAAAATTCCACGTTTTGTGGACCCAACTTTGTGCATTTACCCAACACTTAAAGCAACTAGGTGATTTTTTTGTCTCTCCCTCTCTTCCCCCCTCTCTCTCTCTTATTCACTTCATCTTCGCCTCCATATCTCCCACTCTATATCTCTATCTCTATTTCTCTCTCTTTTGATCTCTCTCTCACTCCTCTCTCTATCTCTCTCTATCCCTATCTTTCTCTACCTCTTTCTCACCCCATATCCTTCTTTATCTCTCTATTTCGCCCTCTACCTATATCTTTCCTTCTCTCCCTCTCCCTCTCCCTCTCCCTCTCTCCCCCCCTCTCTCTCTTCTCCTATTTCTCTCCCTCACTCCATCTATATTTTTCTATCTCTACTTCTCTTTATTTTTCTCTCTATCTATGTCTCTCTCTCCTCCTCTCTATACCATCTATACCTATCTCTATCTCTCCCTCTCCCTCTTCCTCTAAATATTTCTATCTATTTCTCTCTCTATCCATATCTATCTCTCCCTCTCTATCTCCTTATTTCTCTCTATCTTTATCTCTCCCTCTACCTCTCTATCTATTTATCTCCCTCTTCCTCTCTTACTCTATCTCTAGACATGTCTCCTTCTCTCTATTCTTCCATCTCTCTCTCCCTCTTTCCCTCTCCTTCTTCCTAGAACTCTATATCTATATCTCTTTGCATCTCTATCTCTATCTCTCCATATTTTTCTTCCATCTCTCCCTCTATTTCAACCTCATCATCTCTCCATCTCTCTCTACCCCTATATCTCTTGGGCTCTCTATATACATCACTTTCTATCTCTCTATTTATCTTTCTTCCTCTCCCTCTCTCATTCTCCCTCTCTTTCCCTTTCTATATATTTATCTTTTCCATCTCTATCTATCCCTCTTTCCTCTCTCTCTTTATCTCAACATATGCTTCTCCATATCCATATTCATCTCCACTTTTATATAGTATCAATAAAATAACCTCCAACAATTCATCATTGTGGTATATGCATTGTCTATACCTTTTTTATGTGTTCAACAAAATCTTTTTACTTTTTTATCTTTTAGGTGCTCTTGGTCACTTAAATATTGAAAAAAAATATACATCGTTAATATACCATGTCGATGAATTAATAGTCGTGAATCATTGAATTATATATGCGATGAATATGTCATGATGATGAATTGTTGGCAATGAATTGCTAGCAATGAATTGCTGGTGATGAATTGCTAGTAGTGAATTGCTAGCGATGAATTGTTGGTAGTGAATTTTCTTAGATACCTTTTATCTATATCTTCCTCTCTATCTCAATCCCCTTACCTCTCTTTATCTCACTAATCCCCCTTCTATCTCATTCTCTTTCTATCCCTACCTCCATGTCTCTCTTCATCTCTCCATATTGAAAAACATAACATGAACCTATTGGTAAGGGGGCTTGATTATCTTTTGATTTAGAGGTTTTTCAATCATGTTTGGATCCCTATAAGTAGATGCATAGTTGAATTGAAGCTATAAATTCTCTATTGATACCTTTGTTGGAGAATATTATGGTGCCCCCTAACAACCTCATTCACTAGAAAACATGTATATAAAAGATGTGAAATATTTTTTCCATCTCCATTCTATATCTATATGTATCTTCCTCTCTATCTCTCTCCCCTATCACTATCTCCTTACCTCTCCTTGTATCTCTCTCTTTCCCCTCTATCTTTCCCACTATATCTCTCTCTATCTCTCCCTCTTTCTATCCCTATCTCTACCTCTCTCCCCAACACTCCCTCTTTCTATATCTATCGACTAATCTCCCTATATCCTCTTGTAGACAATTAAAACTGACCTAACACCTATCACACACCCTAAACAACAATTTCACAACATTGACATAATTATCATCAAATATCATTACATTTCACATCAATTGCATCTAAAACCCTAATTTCCCCTATTAATTGAATAACCCGACATTAATTGATTAATTCAATTTCTCATCATTTTTGACTAATTAAATAAATTCCATTTATTTAATAAAGTCCTAAAAACCCCATTTCTACTATTAATTGAATAAAACAACATTATTTAATTAATTCACTTTTTTTAAAAAATTGACCAATTGAATAAATTTCATTTATTTAATAAATTCCTAATCTAACATTATTCCTTCTGCTTAGTTAAATAACACCAATAATTTAATCACGTCACTAAATCCCTTTATTCCCCTAAGTCAATTGAATTATTAAAACATAATAATTTAATTAAATCACTTTCCCTTCAACTTTGAATAATTTGAATAAACTATTCAAATTATCATCAAAAATCAAACAAACTAATACAACTTTGTTTGCAAAATTCAAACTTGATTTGCACATTTAACTCTAAAAAGGGACTAATAAATTAAATCAATTAATTGAATTATCCTCATCAACTTCAAGAAAATTTCTCTCAACATGATTTCCTCACCAACTTTCTTCAATCTCACAAATCACTCTACATAATTTTCTCAATCCCATTGAAGGCTCAAATTGATTTCTTCAATTTCATGAATTTCTCCATCTATTTCATCAATTTCACAAATTGCTCAACAAGATTTCTTTAATCACACAAATTCTGTAATCTATTTTGCACAAATTATTCATGTCTACATATTCAACATCTTTCGACCGTCAATCAAGATATTCTACTATGCGATAATGATCATCCATTTCAAATCACAATTTCTATATAACAAACCTCTTTCCTCACAAAGAGGATCAAAGAATCAACTCATTTGCACAGTGAAGTAGTGCAAATATTCCTAATCACCATTTGCAAAGCTTCAACATATCTTCGATCAACAAACACATGCACCAAAACCTTCTCGCACACAACAATGGAGGCTTTGTAGTGATATGAACAATCTAACATCATGTGAACACACTTCAATATGGGATGGTAACCTCTCTTATGTTTTTAATTCATTTGGATAATCATAGGGTTTCTTTATGTGTTTTCAATAACTTGGAAAGTCATTTAATGAGTGTCAGAATAGATCTAGATTAGTTATTTTTTATTTAGATTAGATTATATTTCATTTGCATTTCTCTTGTTTAGACACTATAATTTTGTCCCACACACATTCTAGCATGCCTGGTGGGACCCTAGTCCCCTACAATAATAATTTCATGAGAAATTCTTGAAGTTACAGGTCCTGAAGGAACTTTTGCAAAAATCTTCATGCATAGGTTTCTAGAAGTTGTTGCACTAAATTTCATGAAAATCGTTGTAATACCCCTCCATTTTTCTCTTTTGATCAAACAGTGTTCCATTTGGTTATGTCTTATTTTTTGTTAGTACCTTGACTATGGTACTCGGTTACTATTTGATTGCTATCTGTGAAGTGATGCAAATGTTATATTTTCGTGTGATTTTATCATTATGACATGCTCAGGATTAGCTAAGTGGATAATTGAATTAATGATGCTTTAGGCTTTGCATTAAATTATTTATGTTAGACTCGTCAGTTAGTAACACTATATTGGTGAAGGGGACAGAATTGCACCACTCACTTGTGAGCGCCCTGCGATTCCGTGATTTCCTCTTCACGATGTGTTTTATTATGATATATATGCATGTTCGATATAATCTGTGTTCGCAGGTTAACAGGTACAAGACATCGACTCCACCTGGTTTCACAAGTTTGAGTGTGTCCATTGCTAATGACATTCGATTGGGAGATAGTAGCTACGTTTTTCATGCCAAGTCATCACCCTGGTCATAGTGTGTCGTCGGGTTTTAGTCGGGTTAAGTTGTTTTAATATTGTTCAATTTGCTTGGATTTTATTTAATTGCAAGTTGAAAAAGGTAAATATATGCTTTTGTAGTTAAGTTATTGATTAAATTTATCTGGTTTTATGTTAGAAATGTGATTTAATTTATTAATTAATTTAATTTAATTAATAATAATTTAATCTTGTATTAGATTTATTTTATTAATTAATTAAATTAATTGTGTTGAAATAAATTAAGTTATTCATTTTGAAATTTATGGAGATATTGTTTGAAATTGAAAAGATTAAATTGGAAATTTTGAAAAAGGTTTTAAATTTCATTTTTGAAAATTTGAAAATGCAAATTGAAAAATTGGAGATATTTTATGTTTTGTTTCTGAAAATTGATTATGGTGGTTGAATAGATATTTTTCTTTTTTTCTATTATTGAGATATTTTTGGATATTTTGATTATTATGGATTTTCATGGAGTTTTGGAGAGGATGGAAAATTAGAAAAATAGAGAAGGGAAGAAGATTATTGTTGGTTGTGGGTTTTGGATTTGGTGTTTTCTGGTGAAGCTCAATTGGACTGTTGGGAAGGATATTGAAATTGAGGAGAAGGCTTTGCTCCATTATCAGTTATCAAGCTTTTGGAACCAGGTTCTTTCAATTAGTTTTTCATTTTGAAAGGTTTCACAGTTGTATTATGTTGTTTGAAAATATTTAAACTCTATTTGTTGTTTGCAAGAAAAACCCATGTTAAAACTTGCTTCAAAAATTGAAAACCTCTATTTCTATTTGATTTTTTTCTCAAAAAAAAAAAGGTATTCTTGACTGAAAATGGTTATTTTATGAATGGTTTTCCCAATTAATTTTGAAACTTCCTTTTTGAGAATATATAAATATGTATACATATATATATATATATGTGTGTGTGTGTGTGTGTGTGTGTGTGTGTGTGTATACATATATATATATATATATAGAATATATAAATATGTATACATATATATATATATATATATATATATATGTATGTATGTATATATATATATGTATGTATATATATATATGCATACATATATATATGTTTATATATATATATATTGCATATTTATTTTAGGGGGGGGTTTGTTGTCTAAAATTTGATAAAATTTGATAAAATTTGAAAAATACCCCGGGAGGTTCACGGATTTCAAAATCCGCAGTCGGATTTCTATAAAAAAAATAAAAATTATTAATATATTTTTTTGGAGGGTTTGGGGGAGTCGCTGGGGGCTCACCCCACCGCACCCCTATGGGAGGCATGTGGGGGAGCCGCGCCTAGCACAACCCCCATACCCCCTGTTGCCACCGCCCATGGAAGGGACGGTTGTGTGCAGACACAACCGCCATCCCCTTTAGGGGTGTCAACTGTGTTTACACACAGTCGCCCCCAACAATGAGGGTCAGCTGTGTGTAAACACAGAAGACCGACCCATGTGGGAGGCACATGGCCCGAAACAGCTGGCCACCATGTGCTTGGTGCTCGGCCCTAGAAAAACACTTGGTTTGACTTTTTAAATCTCATTTTTTTTAAGTTAAAAAAAAAGAAATATTTTTAATGTTTAAATATTGTATATATATAATGTTAAAATATTAATGTATATATATATATATATATAATCATTAATATATATATATATATATATATTCAATATTTTATATTATATGTGTATAATATTAAAATATTAAGATATATTATTAATAAAATAAATATATAAAATATATATATATACATATGTATATTATTTTAGATATTTATATCATTGTGGATATGGGATTAATATATATATAATTAAATATATATATATATTAAGTTACTGATTTAAATGATGGGAGGATTTAAATATTTTGAGCAATTTAAAATATGGAGTTCTTAGTCAAATTATCGATTTTATTTTCATAATATATTTGGGAGGACAAATATTGGATTTATCAGTAATGTGTTTTAGTAATGAAAGTAATGGATTTCTTTTAAAATGATTTAGTTTGCAAGGACAAACAGTAATTTATTTTAAAATGATATGTTTTGAATTATAGAAGTAAATGCTTATTTTATTATTTAAAGGCAATTAGGGAATTAAATGTTTGGTTTAAATTTCATCCTTTGTCTTAACAAGACATTGTTAAATTAAGTTTTATTGAGGCATTATAATACTGAATTTGATTAAGGGAAATGGATTTAATATATCCAAAATTAGTTTATTTCCTCGCAATTGCTTTATGTGATTATTTCCTTTGTGTTCATGTTTGGGAAATGGGTTAAGTGTCTTTAATATGTAAGTCTTCCAGAGGACCCTAGAGGTTGGGGGTTGTCATTTTATGATGTCAACCGTTTGTTAATTCCCTTGGGTAGTGCATGAAGTTATGTCAATGTTATACCTAGTTTCCATGAATGAGGATGTTTTGTGCCTCCTATGGAAGGAGTGGATTATGCGATTTGTGACTCCTTGTAAGGAGTGGCTTTGTTATGTTTGTTACCTCCAGTGTTGGAGTGAGTTTCTTTTTATGTTTCCTCCTAGAGTTGGAGTGGTTGTAATATCTAGTTTGTATGCACTTTGGCACCCTTGGCGATTGGTTTTGTTTAGCATGTTTTCAAGTAGAAGAGTTGCTTCTGTTAGGCGCCAGAGCCCAAAGAGGTAAACTAGATAACCTTCAGAGGTGGTTTAATCAAGTGATAACTAAAACAATACTTAGAAGATTAGGTGGTACTTCTCATTAATCAAGATAATTATGGCTCACTCATAGACACAAGTTCTCGTTTAGGCTTGGGATGAGTGGGAAGGCCTGGAATGGCAAGGTCATCTATCTTGTCTTTACGAAAGGTATTTGATTCTGCATGAGTAAGTATGGGGGTCGGGATTCGGTTGAGGCCCCCAGGATAACCCATAGTGGGGGTCAGAGCCTATAAAGATTCCCAGAGGATATCCCATGATGAGTGTGCGATGACACTCTGTCTAGAATAACAGTTGATACTTGATTTTACATGTATGGTTTTCTTAACATACTTGATCTATTTTATATCTGGAAGCAATGTGACCATGTTAGATTTGTACTTGTGTTGTACATGTGATTGGTTGTGTCGGTATGAGTTAGCATGTTCTAGCCTATGTCTAGAGGTAGTTGGTCTTGGTTAGGATTCCTTGTTACTATCTCCTAGCACGGGGGGTGGGCCTTTGGGTACCACTTGGTTGGTTGGAATGTGCACCTTACTCTATTGGGATTTCTTCTTGTTCGTGTTGACGAGATTTCCAGTTGGAGAGCTCATAGGATCCAGTTACTCTTTATGCTTTTATTCATTTCACTCAACTCTTGTAATTTATTACCCCTCATTTGTTATTGAGGTGGAAAGTTGTAAATTGTTATCATGCTTATTGGATTTACCTCATTCAGGGAATGAGAGATGTAATCTTATTGTTTAATTATTGTGTATGAAATCACATGGTATTCCTTATTGTGATGATGTAATTTATCTTGTATGGAATGCATGCCTTCTTAATATCTTAAGTAGATAAATGTTATGGATTCATTTATGTTGTTTGTGGGTTAATAAGTAAACTCGGTCTTGTAACTTTAGGGGTTGTTGCAATGGGTAGTGAACTTGCATGTTAATTGTACTTAAACAAAAAAAAAAAAAAATAGTTCATTTGAGTAGTTAATTGCAACATCCTCTAGGGTTACGTGGCGGGGCATTACAACCGTGCACTTGATCCTGAAACTTGCACACTTGAACTTGAAACTGGAACCTTTTCTTTTTTCTAGTGCCTTTGTCTTTTGATAGAGGGTGCACTTTCTTTTTTCTAGCACTTTTGCTCTCTGAAAGAGGGCATGCTTGCTGATTTTTCTATGCTTTTGCTCTGTCAAACTTGTGTCTGAGATCTACAAATTTTAAATTAATTTATAATACTAACAGATTCCTATTTGGAATGTGTGATAGGTATTAATGTTTATGTATGTAGGATCAAGAAACCACTAACTTTTTTCTATAGGGAAGATGAACATTCAAAGAACTTCAGATTTCCAATAATTTTAAGTTAGGAATCATTTAATTTGGTGCATAAAAAGAACAACACATTTGTTTTTAAGTGATCTAAAATTAACCATTTCAATGCTTTTTAAGCTAGGAATATTTCGTTTTGGTGCTTAAAAAGAACCTACAATAACACTTTTTTCTTAAGTGCTCTAAAATGAACCATTCCAATGCTTTTTAAGTTAGGAATCTTTCATTTTGGTGCTTAAAAAGAACCTAAAACAAAAAAATTGTTATTAAGTGCTCTAAAATGAATCAATTCCAAATCTTTTCAAGTTAGGAATTTTCATTTGGTGCATAAAAAGAACAATACAAAAAAACACCTCAACTTTAGTGCTCTAAAATGAATTCTTTCCAAGTTTTCATAGTTAGAGAATATTTATTTGGTGCATAAAAAGAACAAACAAATAATTAAATTTGTGCTCTAAATTTTTTTTAACTTTCAATGTAAAACTTGGAATGTTTGATTATATTTTTTACCATAATGATTTCCTTTTGTTGATGCACACTCACATTCATTTTTGTTGACCAAATAAGACTAGGATCAATTTAGAAACACTCAAAAATTGGGCTTAAAAATGAACAAATTAGTTTTTGGTATTGTACCTTTGCTATCTTAAGTGATTGATATCCAAAATACTTCGTGTTGGTGCAAATTAAAAATTGAAAATTGTTATGCTTTTCGCACATTTTTTGGGGATAACACCGCACAAGGTGCTTAAAAAGAATCAAATTCCGATTAATTGTATTTTGTGCATTTAGTGTTTAGAAAGCTAGGTGTTTGTCTTCTCCTCTCGCACCTTTTGGAAATCTTGGGTGAGCAAAAACATTCTTAAGCTTCACACTTTCTTTTTAAAGCATACCTTTAGAGGGCCTACCTATTGAGACACATCCCACATTGGAGAACTCATAGGCGACCCAAGCAGTACTCTCGTTTTGGACCACTATATAAATCATTGTGGGTGTGAAGAATTTCTCACCCAATGGGTGATGTTGTTCTATACTGACCTCAGTCTCCCTCAATATCTGTGTGATACATTAAAACTCGAAAGGGCTAGGAGGCCTCTTAATTGATAAAAACACCACATATATAGACATATGAAACTAATAACCCCAAAATGTTACTAAGAGCCATTTTTTTGTAGAAGCTACCCTTTCATCCAAAAACATTATTTGAAAGTGGTGCATTGGAATTCACTTCTGAGAAGTTACTTGACATGTCCGACTTCAAGCCCACACCATAATTTGCATGTAAAATCATCCCCTCGGGGCATGAGGCAAGCCTACCTAAAAGGATGGTTTCTATCTCTAGGGTTGTAATATTTGTTTATGTAAAACTTTCCAAAAACATTATGCTTGAGATTAAAATAACATATCAAAATAAACACTAAATAGGATGGTTGAATCAAAAACCCTTTGACTTAGTGTATGCTTTTAAAAGAAGCCTTATATGTTCACTCCTTGAAAGGATCTCCTTAAAGGTTTCCAAATATTTAGGCTTTAGTTTTAGGCTACTTTTGATCAAATTAAATGTTGGAAACTATGGCTTAGGTATCATGATTTCACAACTTAAAGCCATAGACATAAATGTCACACAAGTCCATGCTTTTTGAGTCAGTCAAGTATTGTTGTCTCACTTTCCATACTCCAAATATAGAGAAATTAAGTAAAAACCAAACTTGTAAAAATATGGACAAAGATTTCTCAAACTAGAAAAAAATTACACAAAGACCACTTTTGCACAAAATTCCATCGCAGTTGCCCCATTTTCTACTATAGTTGCTAAAAATTCAATGCATTTTCTCTCTGTCCTGAAAAAGCTATTGATAAAAATAGCTTTTGAAAAAACTTTTGGTGCATTTGAAAAAGCTATTGGTGCATTTGAAAAAACTTTTGCACTTGATTCAAAACCTTGACACACTTGAAATTTTTATATTGCATTTCTAGATATAATCCAACGCACTTTCCACAGATCTGGCTATATTATACTAGAATATATCACTTTTGATTGAGTAATCACCACATTTGACAAAAACACATAGAGGTCGCACTTGACATTTCATATCGCAATTGATTCATAGAAACCCATGCACTTGAAAATTTTTAGGCCAACATTGATAAATCTAACCACTTTTACTCATAGTCTACCACTTTACCTTAGAACCCATTGCTTCTACTTTATCTTGTTGATAATCAGAAAAACAAATCAAATTTGTTTACTTGTTAGAACAAAACAAATCAAAAACCTAGATAATTCATATAGTCCTTCATCCACTCTCCACATTCCATTCTACTTTTGGAAATCAAAATCAAAACAAACCTAGATTATTCCCTCACGTGCACTTCTAAGATATGAACAGTTACTTGGGACTCATAGCACTAGTAGAATTTGGCAAATAAATATGTGACTAAAAATTTTAGTCACAACAACTAAAGATGACTAAATTTTACTCATTTTTTGCAACACAACTATAAATGACTAAATAAATGACTAATTTGATCATCTTAAGTAACTAATTTGATTGTTGAGTAAAAAACACAACTAAATAATTTGTCACACAAATAAAAATTAGACAATATGATATTAAAGAGGATAATTAAAATATATATTTTGAATTGAGGGAGTGAGTTGTATTATAATATAATATGATAATAATATATTATATTACAATACAATATATTATATTATATTATAATATAATATTATATAATATTATATATATTATTATATATATTATATAATAATATAATATAATATTTATGTTATATTATTAATATTATAATATTATATTATTAATACTATAATATTATATTTATATTATAATATATTTAATATTATATAATAATATAATATTACAATATTATATTATTATTATATATATATAATATATATATTTTTTTTAGACTACAAGAATCGGTCAGGTATCCGTCCCCCTATAAACTGTAGTGTGTTTGGTAAACTTTTTTCACATGACTGGTAGTGTTGGCACGACATACCCTCCAGTACCACATGAATATATATTATATTATAATATAATATAATATTATAATATTATATGAGGCACGATATTTGTCATTCTATTGGATAATAATAAAAATAACAGATCTACCTCCTTTCACCCGTCAATAATACACTACTGAGTTTCATTGAAAAATACATCTATATATATTACATTTCAATTAACTTTGGTATCCATTTTAAAATAATTTAGGTGCAAGTTCACAAGTGGGGAAAATAAAATATAAAATTAACAATGGAAACCCCGAAAATGGATTTGTTAAGATTTGATTTTTCATCTCAGCGTTCAATATATCTGGGTGTGGAAAGGGCGACAAGGGTTTGGGCAAGGGAGGTTCCAAGAGGCATAGGAAAGTCCTCTATGATAAAATATAGGGCATTACCAAGCCTTCCATTAGGCGTTTGGCCAAGAGAGGAGGTGTCAAGTGTATCAATGGCTTGATCTATGAAGAGCTCAAGGGTGTTTTGAAGATCTTCTTGGAGAATGTCATAAGGGATGTTGTCACCTACAGTGAGCATGCACAACACAAGAAAGTGATAGCTATAGATGTAGTTTATTCCCTTAAGAGGTAGGGCATGACTCTCTATGACTTTGGTGGTTAGATCTCTTTTGGCGGTCAAAGGTACTTTAGTATTGACTCGTTTCTTCATTGATGTTTTTGAACACCACTTCTATCATGGAAATGTCTATTTGATTTCTTCTATTATATATTTAAAGATGAAATATGTGATTTAATGTATTTTGTTACAATAGTTTAGTTGAAAAATAGTTTTTATCTATGCTAGATATAAAATAAGGATCTTGGTTGTAATTTCATTTTAATAAACATACTCTAAAACCCTTGTCAAAACCTTATATTTAGGCTACAACTTGCAAAATTGGAGAAGTGAAAGGTGAATACCAATGAAGAAGAGTTTGGAGGAGCTGAAACCAATAGCGACGGGGAAAGCAGCAAAAAATGGCTACATTATTGGTTGTAAAAACCGGGTAAAGGATGCCATAATCTAAAAACCTAAATGTGCTCATTTCAAATCTTGGCCATAATTTCATATTAGTAAACATACTCTAAAAACCTCGTCGAAACCTTATTTTTAGGTTGCAGATCGCCAAATTGGAGAAGTGAAGGTGAATACCAGTGAGGAAGAGTTTGGAGGATTCAATGGGAAAGCATTGTTTGATTTCCTAAGCTATCTTTGCATGCGTTATGGTCTTAGAACTGCCTGTAGTTCTTTGCATGTTTTTGAACTAATCTTTTTTTCTCTATAGGGTCTAGTCTACTGTGGTTTATTTTTCTCTACAAATCATTACATTTTTGGCACTTGAGTTTACATCTCTCTACATGAATGTTTTATTTTATGTGACAATAAAAACTATTTTTTAATGGGCAATTTGTCACCTATTAGCTATTTTTTATTTTAATTTATTTTTTACGGTTGAAAATAGATTCTTTCTTTTGACCAATGGTCTTATTGACAGATCTATGTTCCTTTATTCCTCAAAATAGTCCCATCTCCCATGCATCAATCTCCATCTTATGTGCTTGATAGGATGCAAATTCAGTTGGAATTTTCTATCTCCCTAGAATGTTATTTGGGAGATGTCCTACTGTCTTGGGATGGGTGGGTGAGTGCAGTCATCTTGTGGTTGTCCTAGGGGTGGTAGGGCCTCCTCATACCATTTTAAAAAGGTGTTTACTAAAGAGACTCAAATAATTGGACAACATAAGAAAAAGGAAAATAATATTCAACGTATTTTTGCATGGCCTGTGTTTTATAAAGGATTGTACCATTTTTTTTACCAATAAAATCCCAAGGCAACTATATGGGGAAATATTGTATGGGAGCACGTAGTGTCAAAGGACCTTATCAATTGGAAATCCTTAGAAACTGCAATTGTTCCAAGCGAGTGGTATGATATAAAGGGTTGTTGGTATGGTTTTGCTACTGTTTTGTTGAGGCCCATCATTTATATGTTTTGACTTGCTAGTGAGGTTGTAACTAGTGATGTTTTTCTTTGCCAGTGAGACAATTGTCATGAGACATTGAATGTAATCAATGAGGTTTTGATTTTCCAATGAGGCTTATTGAATTAATTTTCAGAGTGGTGTTTTCTCCATGTACAAGGTTTTCCACTCATAAATATTATGTTGTGGATCCTCTTGATTTGGGACTATTTATGTTGATCAATCATATTTGTTCAATAATTTTAGTCTTCATTTCATGGTGCTTCTCTCAACATTTGAATATATATGATACTTGAAGTTCATATGCATAAAATTGTGAGGATTAATTAAGTTAGATTTGATTTGTAGCTTGAATCCACCCAAATAAATGACTAAACCATGACTAAATAAATGACTACCATGACTAAATAAATGACTACCATGACTAAATAAATGACGACCATGACTAAAATAAATGACTACCATGACTAAATAAATTATTACAATGACTAAATAAATGACTATCATGACTAAATAAATGACTATAATGAATAAATAAACAACTACCATGACTAAATAAATGACTACCATAACTAAATAAATGAATAGTTAACAACAATCAATGACTAAATTAATAACTAAATATACTACCAAATTGATCAATCAAAACAACAAATAAATGACTAAAAATAGTTTAGTCATGAATTTGGTCACATTATAAATGACTAGAAATAAAATACTAATGTTCACTTAACTAAACTAATGGTCACGTGACCAATTTTTCGTAGGTTTTTTAGTCATTTATTGTTGTTTTTCTACTAGTGTAGATAGTTAAAGTAAGCTTTTCTACAACATATCCTCTAGAAGGAGAAGTGATATATCAATCTAGGTCTTTTAGTATTTTGACTCCAAAGATAGTGCCACCTCCAAAGAACACTCAAACCTTAGGGTCTCGGGGTTCATAAACAACCATATCAAAACATCCATACTTTCACCATATAAACATTTGGCATCCGACTTCTCTCATTCAACAACTGAACCTTGTAGCACCAATTCTCCAACCAAGTCTCACACACATTGAAGGTGAACAAATTGATATCATTAGCAGTTTAAGGACCTTCATATTTGAGAAGAACGAAACACCCAACCAATGGAGAAACACAACAAACATATTGGATAAAGAGGAAGAGAAAGTAGACCTAGCAATCAAAAGACCTGTGTTACCACCTCCTACGTGGAAATAGATACATGTCCTTCATGATCTTTGGAAAGAGAAAAATCCTTAAGCGGAAATCCATATTGTGACTTTCAAAGAATTGTTCTACTCTAAAGTTTTCCAAAGGGTACATCTTAAGGAGATATTGCACTCGTCAAAATTTACTAGACCATTTCTATTTACACTTTTCAATGGGCCAACCACCCATAGATATTTAATAGAAAATCCAAAAACAAACACAAACTTTCATTGTTCCTTAAAACAAAAAATCCAAAAAAAACAAAATCATTTCTTTTCCATAGTTAAGACCCATGAAAACGTTCACAAAAATATGGAAGTTGTTTATGACAACTACGATATCATAGCATAGAAAGAACATGGAAGCAAATGATAACTATGCCAACATACCACCAAAAAACACCATGAATGATGAAGGTGGCCCATGGGGCCATAAACCAAGTGACCTTGAAACACCCCAAAAGAGACCCACGTACAAAGACACATTTAGTGAGGAAGAGATAAACCACAAATGACAAGAAGTCATGGAACAATCCTATGAGGACCCAAACAAAGTGGTCATAGAAGAGGTAGATATTGAGGAGGAAATAAATGAGGAAGATTTGTTTGAACATTCCAACAACCCTAAGGTTCTCAAACTAATAGACAAATTATTGAAAAAGGACCCAAATTCTTACTTCTTCAAGTTAGCACAGAGTGGTACTAAATTACTAGCAATTTTCAATATGGATTCTCTCAAAGATCCCAACCTTATTCCCTTAGGATATAACTTGATTGTGAGACAAATATCGAAACCCACATAAATTCCAAACATGTCACTCATATTCTCACAAAACAATGGTCAACCAATGGAAAACCCATTGTACAGAAAACTGACTCAGATCAAACAAGCTATAGTGGCACAATAGTATCAAGGAGGTCCATCCCAGTACATACCACAAAGAAAAAATCCACCGCAAGGATAGTATGCAACTTAAAACACTTTGTATGTTGACCCTTTCTAAAACATACAACACCATTAACAAGGTGGACCACAGGGTCCCCTTCCCAATCAACAATACCATCAACAAGGTGGACCATAGGGTCCCTTCCCAATTCAATAGTATCATCAACAAGGTGGACCATAAGTCCCTTTCCCACTCAATAGTACCATCAACAAGGTGGATCACATGGTCCCCTTCCATATCAGCCCCAACAACAAGGTGTGCCACATGGTACCCTTCCTAGTTCATCCCATCAACAAAATAAATCACCAATGCATCATCAGGGAAACCTTCAGTATAGTTCATCCCAACAATAAGGTGTGCCACAAGGAACCCTTCTCCAGCCATCCCATTAACAAGGTAGCCCATCAACACATCATCAGGGAAACCTTCAGAATAGTTTGACCCAACAACTAGGTGGGCCACAAGGTAATATGCCAACACATCATCAGGAAACCTTTAGTATAGTCCATCCCAAAAACCAACTAGGCCACAAGGCACCCTTCTCCATTCATCCATATAACAAGATAACCCACCAACACATCATTAGGGAAACCTTCAATATAGTTTTGTCCCAACAATGAGGTATTCCACAAGGAACCCTTCCCCAGTCATTCCATCAACAAGGTAACCCGCTAATGCATCATTAGGAAAACCTTCAGTATAGTCTATCCCAACAACCAGGTGTTCCATAAGGCACCCTTCTCCATTCATCCCAACAACAAGGTAACCCGTCAATGCACCATTAGGGAAACCTTCAGTATAGACCATCCCAACAATAAGGTGTGCCATTGGGCACCCTTCTCCAGTCATCCCAATAACAAGGTAACCCACCAATGCACCATCAAGGAAACCTTTAGTATAGTATGTTCCAACAACAAGGTGTGTCATAGGGCACCCTTCTCTAGTTATCCCAACAACAAGGTAACCCACCAACGCACCATCAAGGAAACCTTCAATATAGTCCATCCCAACAACAAGGTGTGTCATAGGGCACCCTTCTCCATTCATCCCAAAAACAAGGTAACCCACCAACACACCATTAGGGAAACCTTTAGTATAGTCCATCCCAACAACAAGGTGTGGCATAGGGCACCCTTCTCCATTCATCCTAACAACAAGGTAACTTGCTAACACACCATTACAAAAAACTTTAGTATAGTCTGTCTCAACAAGAAGGCGTGTCATAGGGCACCCTTCTTCAATTATCCCAGTAATAAGGTAACTTGTCAACGTACCATCAAGGAAACCTTCAACATAATCTGTACCAACAACAAGGTGTACCATAGGGTACCCTTCCCAATTCGTCTTACCAACAAGGTGTTCCACTAATGCATCAATAGGGTAACCTTCAATATACTTCAACCTAGAAATAAGGAGCTAACCCTCCTTACACACAAAAATGACCTAACCTAACTTATATTCAAAACAACTACCAAGGGTCAATACCCCCATTCTACCAAATTTATGACCAAACAAACGGTGTGGGACAACAAGGCTTGCAAACAAATGTGCCAAAAATTGAGATGGAACTACAACTAGAGGCGATGAATTAGAAAATATTAGAAATGAAGGTAGGGAAAACAAAGAAGACATACACCCTTCAAGAAATATGTTTGTTCCCATTTGATCATTCCATCACTTTGTTACCCTTTCCAAAAAAAATTGAAATACCCAAATTCAACAATTACAAAGGAAGAGGAGACCCAGTAGAACACATGTGATACTTCTCAGTATCATGTATGGAGGTACAAAACGCTCCTAGTAGAAGAAGTAGAGTCCATAAATGTTGGCACAATAGAATACCCAAAGATAACATACCATGGGACATCACTTGATCCTGAAGAGAAAGAAAACTTCACAAAATTTATCAATGATAGGAAGGTGAACTTTACATGGACCTATGCAGATATGCCTAGACTAGATCCAACACTAGTGGTGCATCATCTAGTTGTCGTCCCTGGAGCAAAGCCTATCAAGAAAAAACTCAAAAAAGTGCATCCTCAAATAGCATTATTGGCAAAGGTAGAACTAAAGAATCTACTAGATGTGGGTTTCATTAGACCCATTGATCATCCAGAATGGATATCCAATCTAGTACCAGTGTCAAATCCAACTTGGGGTATAAGGATTTACACAAAATTTAGAGACCTAAACAAAGCATGCCCAAAGGATGAATTCCCCCTTCCAAGTATAGGCATGATCATGCATCTAACAGCAAGGCACAAGATGCTATCCTTAATGGATGGTTTCTTTGGATATAACCAGATTAGAATATCTTCATATGATCAACACAAAACAACATTTACTTGTGCTTGGGGGACATTCTACTGGAATGTAATGCTATTTGGTCTAAAGAACACATGAGCAACATATCAAATAAAAATTATGACCATCTTCCACGATATGCTACATACAATCATGGAAGACTATGTGGAAAAAATTCTAGAAAATTCCATCAAAAGGGGAGATCACTTGACCAATCTTGGAAAGGTGTTTGATCGGCTTGAACAATATAATTTGTGACTCAACCCTAAGAAGTGTTTGTTTGGAGTAACATCCGAAAAGATGTTAGGGTAAATAGTGTCAAGAAGGGGGATTGAAGTGGATCTTACAATGGTAAAAGCAACAATAGAGATGCATCCACCAAAGACACTAAAACAACTAAGGAGTTTACAAGGAAAGCTGCAGTCAAGCGATTTATCACACAACTAGTAGAAAAATTTCACCCTTTCACTCATCTAGTACACAAGGAAATCACTTTCAAGTGGGATGGGAGATGTGACCAAGGGTTCCAAAAAGTCAAGGAGTACCTACTTCTCTTGTACTTATTCCACCTATTCTAGATAAGGAAATGGTACTCTGTGTGTCTACCACACAAGCAGCATTGTGAGCTCTCCTAGCCTAGCTACACAATCATAATAAAGAAAGAGTGATCTACTACATCATTTGAATGTTGGTGGGATAGAAAATGAACTACTCGATGTAGAAAGAATGTGTCTCTTAGTCATGTTTGCAACACAAAATTTGAGACACTACATATTAAACAGGAAGGTAAGTTTGATTTCAAAACTAGACCCACTGAAGTACCTACTAGCAAAGACAACCCTATCAGGAAAAATTTCCAAATTGGTGATGATCCTAAGTGAATTTGATATAGAGTATATGGATCGAAGATCCATCAAGGGAAAAATTATAGCAGACCAACTTGCCAAAGCACCTATAGATGATCACAAGCCTCTTACAGTGGACTTTCCAAATAAAGTCATTCTGATGACAGAACAGACAGGCCATTGGACTCTATACTTTGATGGGTCCCACACTCAACATGGCTTTGGAGTAGGTGTTCTATTTATCACATCATTGGGAGATAGTATACCCAAGGAATACAAGATCGCTTTCCCATGCATGAAAAATATCTCAGAATATGAAGCCTTGATCATAAGACTAAAAATGGCTATTGAATGGAGAATAAAAGCGCTACATGTCTTCAGAGACTCTCAACTAGTGATTAGATAGGTGAACGATGAATACCAAACAAAAGACAACAAGTTTGTTCCATATAAAATGATGGTGGATAGGTTCAAGGAATAATTTATCATAATAACCTTTGAAAATATTCCTCGGACAATAATAGAGTTGTTGACATAATGGAAAAAATAGGATCACTTCTTGAAATTCCATAGAATGTTCCTAAGTATGAGTTCCTCATGAAACAAATGCTTGTACCTACATTCAACATCCCAAAATTAGAAATGGTATGTATTATTGTTGGTCCTAACTCCCCATGGTACCAAGATACATTTGACTACATCTAGCACACTATCATACCAATTGACCTAATGACCACTCAAATGAAAACCTTCACCTATAGAACTTCCTACTTTACAATCCTAGGAGATACCCTATATTGTCATAGTCTAGATGGTATGCTACTTAGATGTCTTATGTTACTCTAGTCTTAATGCAAAAGAAGCACAAAGAGCCTTACAAGAGGTACAACAATGTGTTTGTAGGTCCCACTCTAGTAGACCTAACCTAGTCCAAAAACTACTCAGAATGGGGTATTATTGGCTCTCCATGGAATAGGAATGCATGCAATATTCTAGAAAGTGCCACCAATGCCAACAACATAGTTACATTTTTAATGCACCAACATAGGAGTTGAGACCCATCACCACACCATGGCCTTTCTCACAATGGGGATTAGACCTGGTAGGTAAGATTTTTCTTGCTTCATCTAATGGGCACAAATTTATTATCACAAAAATAGACTATTTCACTAAATGGATAGAGGAAATTCCATTGACCTATATCACCAAAAAATAGATATCAAAATTCACTCTGAATTATCTAATTTATAGGTGTAGAATTCCCCAAATGATAATAATGAACAATGGAACCCCATTCAAAAATCAAGACGTCCAAGAACTATGCTCCCAATTTTCTATCCACCATAGATTTTCCACGCCCTCCTATCCTCAAGGAAACGGTTAGGCTAAAGCGTCTAAAAAACCCATATTAAAAATACTATAAAATATTGTTAATGAAGTTGGTCGTGATTGGTATTTGTAGCTAAATCTAGCCCTTTGGGCTTGTCGAACCAACATTCACATGCCTATAGGTGCCACACCATTTTCCTTGGTCTACGGATTAGAGGTTGTCTTACCTATTGAGGTTGAAATCCCCTCATTGTGAATCTCATTAAAAGGCATGATCAACAATGAAGAATACCAGGTATCTAGGCTAAATGAATTGGAGCTCCTAGATGAAAGGCATTTGAGCGCATTAAACCATTTGCAAGTTTATCATAATCGACTCAAATGAAGCTATGAAAAAAATATCAAGGATAGGAAATTTCAAGTTGGTGACCTAGTCCTCAAAGAGAACCAAAAGGTACAACTAAATTAGGATGGCAAAGGAAAACTTAAACCCAACTAGTTAGGCCCATTTGTCATCACAACAAGCTATGGTTCTAGGGATTATCAGTTAGCTACTCCCATAGAAGAACCTTTAGCTGAATCATTGAAAAACAACCACCTCAAGAAGTTCTACACATCAAGCACATCAAAATACCCCAGGAAAAAGGGTAAAAATCCAAAAAAATGGAAAAGATAAAAATACAAAAAAATCAAAAAGCAAGAAAAATATTAAAGAGAAATAAAACATTCTTTAAGTGAAAACTACTTTGTGGCACTTCTAGAATAGGTACCATAATGAAAACCTAGCAAACAAGTGTTATGTTTGAATAATACATGCATCATTATCTATTAGTACTATCTGCAACATTCACTCGTTCATTCCATAATAAAAGATGTATCCAACCATGGCCTGTTATTGATTAAATAAAGTAGTCTTGTCTCCAACTGGGGGAAAATTCCCAAATCTAGTCATCAATTAGATCTTTGAGTTTCCTATCACGGTCGAAAAATAAAAAAAATCAAAAACATTTGAAAAATAATAAAATAAAAGACATTTGAAAAAATACAAAATCCAAAAACATTCACAAAATAGAAAAGATCAAAAATATTCAAACCAAGAAAACTATGAGCCTCTGCATGTACAATGTAGGCAAGGCTTATCTTTGATGATCCCCCGAGGCCCTAGGTTAGTCCCCTAAAAACAACAAAAACTGCATCATAAAACATAGAAAGTCAAAAAGACCTACCCTGTCATCACCAATCCATGATAAAATTTTCACCCATAATAAACAAATCATCATCCATCACCCTTTGATGAAACAAACAAATAAACACAACAACATCAACCAGTTAGAACTTTCATGGAAACAATCACATAGATTTGATCACAAAACAAACTAAAACAAGGACAAAGTATCAACTACCTATCTTTTGACAATTCACCAACAACATCCTGAGATTGTTGGGATTAAGGTATCTCAACCTTAGAGTCCTAAAATTGATTTAATTGATGTGATTTAATGTATTTATTTGTATTATTTAAATGCCTATGGTATCATGTCACAAATTGGGACCCATCGGCTGGGTGGCATCCCCGTTGGAGGTGACTAGATGACACATGATCATCCCAAGTGGACATAGGCATCCCACTTTGGAGTCTATGACATATAACAAATTTTATGACATGTCATAAGGCATCTTTAAATGCATGGGTGAAATTTGGCACCCAAGTTGGGTTATGACAAGATGTAAGAGAATCAACTATTTTTAGTTAGTTATGACAGATTCTCTTACAGTTGTAAGTGTTGTCGGCTATGATAGATTATATGATAGTTGTAAGATGTGCAAGGTAACTGACATAGCCTATTTTTAGCATATTCTAGTAGGTGCCCAAGCTTCGAAGAAGAATATCTACATGTTTGACACTTGTCGAGGGTGTAAGGGAATGTTGTACATGTGTCCAAATGCATGTTAAGGGCATTGGAAATTGTGTCATATGGATGTGTATACCCCTCACCTTCTAGATGCTTCTTGAAGCTTGTAACACTCTATTTATTGAGTGCCTTGTGTTGTAGAATGCATAGTTTGTTTGTAGTTAATGAAGTGTTGTTGGGTTAACTCTAGAACATGTGTTTGTGATGAAGCACTTGTTTAGAAGCTTTGTACTTGGGATATGTTAACACTCCTATTTGAGGTTATATAGAAGTACTATGCTTTTGGAGAGTGGAGGTTTCTACCCAAAAGGGTTTTCCCCACGTATATTTGGTGAATGTTAGTTTATGTGTACTTGATGATTTATTCCTTTATTCTCTATGTGTATCTCTTGTTGTAATTGTTAAAGGTGTTAAAATGAAATTTTTGTAACTCTCCCCTACTCTATTTCTTGAAGCTTGTAACACTCTATTGTTTCCTCTCATTTTCATCCTCTCCTCATTCTCTCATTATCAAGCAATCTATCTTTTTCAACAATCCAAGCATTCAAGCACTCTACACACTTCAAGAATTTATCCATTCAAGTTGTTACTTGCATATCTTCAAACTTCTACTTCAAGGTTTTGGTGAGTTGTAGCATTTGAAGCTTGTAACACACTATTTATTGAGTGCCTTGTAATGTAGAAAAATGTATCCTTGGCATTTTCACACTCATTTGGGCCTTTCCTATGGATTTTGGCCTGATTTTGCCTAGATTTAATGTTGTAATGTGGCCAATACATTCACATTAGGCCTTGAATGCTTGTAAATCAATAAAAATCCTAATGATGTCTTATAGAAGTGTTGTGAAGTGTTGTAACCCACTTTCACACTTTTTTAGGACTCTTTCATTACAATTCACTTAATTAACCTCTTTGTATCACTTACCAAGCCTTATTTTAAAGTTTTGTAAGGAGTTGTAACAAACTCTCACACTTTTCTAGGCTTATCATCAATAATTTGACCCTTTCTTATGTTTAAATGGCCCCTTAATGCACTTACAGGTCATACTTGAGTATGTTTCGGAGAACAATCTTGTTAAACATCATTAAATACACTTTAATTTATGACACCTAGAAAAATTGCCCTAGTGGGACCAAGTCACCACCTTGGCGACTTAGTCCCATCTGGCTTAAAAATTAAAATTATTTTAATATTCTAGCAAGATATTGTTCTCTAGACCTTGAAGTCGACTTGTGATGAGGTATTTTTTGAGAAATTAGGGAAAATCATGTATAAATAAAAGGTTTTCACATCATTTTCATTCTTCTCCTTCTTCCTAATCAAGCAATCAAGCATTCAAGCATTCAAGCATTCTAGACATCATCAAGCATTCATCCATTGATTTTGTTACTTGCATATCTTTAGACTTCTACTTCAAGGGTTTGGTGATTTGTAGCATTTGCATGTTGTTCAATCATCATTCTCTTTCTATTTCATTTCATTTTCTAGGGATTGATTACCAAAATGGGGTTTGACTAAGGAAAACCCCTATTCTCTAACCCTAACCCTTTCCCCCTCTTTGCATGTGTGTTTTGTAGGAGTTGTATGCATATTTTTCAAAGAGAAAGGTGTTGTAAGGTGTCAACATCCCATCAACATCATTCAAAGTCAACAAAACCCAAAGAAGCTTGGAGACAACCTACAGGTCCAAGTCTGTAGATTTAGATCCAACTTTCTATTAGGAGAAGAAGTACAAATGAAAGCTAGAGATTGCAAATTCAAGATTCTTGAAAGTTGAAGGTGGACTAAGTCACCATCATTGGCGAATTAGTCCCACTATCGGGCCTAAAAAGTGATTTTTGCAATTCTGGATACCCATTTCCCTGAAATAGGACTAAGTTGCCCAGCTTGGTGTAAGCATCCCAATTGGCTTCAACAACAAATTTCTACAAGATTCCAAAGCCTCTTAGAATCACACTTCAAATTCCAGGTGCACCTCTCCAGTCTTCTCCCTTTCTATTACAATTTAGTTGTGTTTTTGAGGCCATTCTTGCATACAACATCGTTCTTTCAAACACTTTTTCATTTCATTAGTTTGCATTCAACAATTAGTTTCTTTCATTAGTTTTCAAAATTTAGACATATTTTAAATCACATATGCATCTAATCTTGAATGAACCCTTAGACCCCTTTTGGTGGAAAGACCTCTCTTCTTTTAGGTGAAAACCCCTAGAAGTGTAAGAGAACCGCCTCTTTCCCCAAAAATCTACGGTTCATTTTGGTGAACCTGCCTTTATAACATCTTTTACTTCTGATTTCAAGTCCATTCACATCCTCAGAGAAGCTTGCATCAACATTTCATTAGGGTTTTCATTGTTTTGCATTCTAGGGTTTTTTAAATTGCATTAGTGAAAAGCTCATATAGCTTGCATTCTTGCATTGCATTTTCATTCAAAATTTCCAAAAATTCTGCATTTTCATACTATATCTACATCTGAAAATCCTAAAAATCATAAAAACGATTTAATTTTTTTTTTAAATTGTTAGCAAAATCATTGTCGAGACTAATTTTCCACACTGGGTGACTTAATCCACCTACACATTTTGCACTGTAATTTCTATCATTTCCCAAGCATTTTCCAGCATTTTTGTTTTCTGTTATTGCATCTTTGTATTGTTTCAAATTTTTTTGTTTTATTCTATTATTTGCAAATATCTTGCTTTCATCATGGCTATATCTTTCAATAATTTTTGGATGTCATTAAAATCCTTAGTTGACAAGTCAAGTTGTGCCTTTGGAATTGATTATAATAACCTTGAACACACTCCTTCTTAATCATCTCCTAATGCATGCCCTCCTCATGATGTTGACATCATTGGAGAAGATGATGATAGTATGAATAGATTCCTAAATGATTGCCTTGACAACCTCAAAGCTAATGCATCCTTTTATCCATCCATGAAACCCTAAGAGCTTCCTACCATCTCACCTCTTGAGACATTTAGTTACCTACATACTGAAATACACAAAGAACCTAAGTTCCCTACACAAGGTGGACCTAGTTCTTCTAAACAAGAAACCACTCAACCGTTTTATGATAATGAAGTCACAAGCACTCCAATCAACCTTGAAAAAACCTATGATAAAGGTTTTACCATTTTGAGAAAACAAGGAGGTAACACAACAACTGAACATGAAATACATCAATTTTATGAGAAACTATCACCTGATGAAAATACCAAGGGGATAGGCTATCAAGATCCCCCTCATTACAACATGCCTCCTCGAGAATATATCCAGCTTCATGATGATGGCATGGTGATGTTTGACTCTCCCCTTGATTTGAACATCCTTCTTCCTCGGGAGCAACCCTTAATTGATAATAATAAGGAAGCTAGGACCCTAGTAGGTCCTCCTCCTCCTATTTGAGACAAAGGTGAATCTAGTAGACGCAAGAGGCCTTACAAGTTACAAAACCTAAATTTTTCTCTTCGTCCACCACCTAAATGTGAAAGGAAATTGCAAATACTTATAAACAAAGAACTCATCCTATTACACCTATGAATAGGTTGGTCATATGTCCTAAATATTCTAACTTTCCACATTGTGCATATCATTGAACTCTTGGACATAGAAGCGATGAGTATCGTCAATTGAAAGAAATACTGAGAAAGTATCATTTCGATGGTGTTAATTTCTATCCCCTCAACCCATAAACTACTATCACATACCTTATCATGTAATAGTTGTGGAACATTCTCTTCTCACTATTACATGACCCTTCCCATCACCTAACTTGGCTCACTCTTTCCTTGTACTCAGTGGGGGAAATATGTTGCTAGCCTTGTCCTAGTAATACATTTTTTATTGTCCCTTAGCTATGTTATTCACCTTCCACTTCTACCGACTAAACAAGATTGGGAGGCAGATGACTTGCTTGATGGTTGACTTGCATTTTCCTTACTAGTCTTTTGCATTTTATTTTTATTTTGTATGTGTGTAAGGTGTTGCCCCTTACTGTTCTATTTGATGTTCTCTCTATGTGACATTCTTCTATTTGTACCTTCATTCTTCTATATGTTGTGCATTTCTTTCACTTTTCACTTTTGCTTCACCTTCCTTTTGGGGATGATGCAAGGAATTGAGACCACAATGTCTTCTTCATGTTGGCCCAAAAGGGTCTTTTTATTTTCCTTTTTCTTTTGTTTTTCCTTCCTTTTGGGGATGATGCAAGGCATTGAGACTGTAATGTCTCCTTCATGTTGACCCAAAAGGCTCTTTTTCTTTGCCTTTTTATTTTGTTTTTCCTTCCTTTTGGGGATGATGCAAAGCATCAAGACATCCTATGTTTTTTCCATGTTGACCCAAAAGGATCTTTACTTTTCTTTGTTTTCACTCTCTTTATGTCATTCGTCGAGTACTATATATTTGTGGGATGATGATAGATCTGAGCTCTCTAAATAAACATTGCAGCAATGAACATGTTGACCCCAAATCCATAGATCCCTTATGTGTTTGGTGTTTTCTTTTTGGGGGAAACCTCTTCCCTTCCTTTCTTTTTATTTTTCTTCACATGATATAGCCTTACTCGGGAACATATCACTTGGAATAGGGGTTTTCCAAGTTGTCTCTCATGTCTTTTCTTTCTTTTTGCATTTATCATTTGCTACTTTAAATAAATTGCTCATAGTATGGTGTTTAGAAATTCCTTTAAAGTGGGAGCATACATTGACATTATTTCTTTTACATTTTTTCTTTTTTCTCGGTTCTTAGTGCAGCCTTATTATTTCATATGATGCGTTTGTTGCTTTGTGGATGACATTGGATGTAATTTCCTTCATAAGTGTGATCTATCTTAGCATATTGCATTCCTCTTAGTGGCTTGATGTGACATACTATATCCCCTAAGTTGTTAGTTTTCTATTCTTTGATCAGTCTTCTCTTAGAGATATTAGACACAATCCTCCCTAAGTTAAAGACCTCGCATGAACTAAGCAAGACTCCTTTGAATATTCTTTTACATTTTACATTGTGCATTTTGCATAAATGGCCACCTTGCATAACACAACTTGCATGTCTATGGTGTCATCTTGAGCTTGTTCATGAGCTCCAAACAAGCGAAGTTTTTCTTGTCTCATGAAGCTCAAAAACCAAATCATTTGTCTTTTGTGGCACTTTATTAAATTTATCAGGAGTTATAACTTTTGTATGGTTAAGCGAGAAGCCCAACTAGTGGCATGACTTTCCCATAGCCACCTGTGTACGTGTGAGTACATACCAGCCATGAGTGTATGTTTATCACCTTTTTGGCCTTCTCACCTAGTAGACAACCATGAGTTTCATCACCTCAGAGTGTCTATACATCCTCTCAAAAAAAAAAACCTAGATTTGATCTACAACTAGCTGGACAAACGGTTGAAGCTTGATCTGATTTTCTCTTTCCATTTCTCTTCATTATTTCACATCACTCTCTTGTGTGTTCCTTTGTGCTAGTGTTTGGTTTACCATGGGATCTTGATCATCCCTCTTGATTATTGTTGTCTCTTCTTGCTAGCATGAGTGCATTTGGATCCCTCTTGATGTGCATGTTGGGCTACTTTAGTGTGATTTTGAAACAAGTTCATCCTCTCACTAAAGTGGGGGCTAAATATAATGTAGAAAAATGTATTCTTTGACATTTTCACACTCATTTGGGCCTTTCCTATGGATTTTGGCCTAATTTTTCCTAGATTTAATGTTGTAATGTGGCCAACACATTCACATTATGCCTTGAACTCTTGTAAATCAATAAAATCCTAATGATGTCTTACAAAGGTGTTGTGAAGTGTTGTAACCCACTTTCACACTTTTCTAGGACTCTTTCATTACAATTCACTTAAATAACCTATTTTTATCACTTACCAAGCCTTATTTCAAAGTGTTGTAAGGAGTTGTAACAAACTCACACTTTTCTAGGCTTTTCATCAATAATTTGACCCTTTCTTATGTTTAAATGGCCCCTTAATGCACTTACAATTCATACTTGAATATGTTTCAGAGAACAATCCCATTAAACATCGTTAAATACACTTTAATTCACAACACCTATCAAAATTTCCTTGGTGGGACCAAGTCGCCACCTTGGGCGACTTAGTCCCATCTAGCTTAAAAATCAAAATTATTTTAATATTTTGGTGGGATATTGTTCTCTAGACCTTGAGGTCAGCCTATGATAAGGTATTTTCGGGAAATTATGACAAATCATGTATAAATAAAGGGTTTTCTCATCATTTTCATCCCTCTCCTTCCTAATCAAGCAATCAAGCATTCATCCATTGGAGTTGTTACTTGCATATCTTTAGAATTCTACTTCAAGGGTTTGGTGAGTTGTAGCATTTGCATGTTGTTTAATCATCATTCTCTTTCTATTTCATTTCATTTTCCAGGGTTTGATTTCCAAAATGGGGTTTGACTAAGGCAAACCCCTATTCTCTAACCCTAACCCTTTTCCCCTCTTTGCATGTGCTTTTTGTAGGTCTTGTAAGAATATTTTTCAAAGAGCAAGGTGTTATAAGGTGTCAACATCCTATCAACATTATTCTAAGTCAACAAAGCCCTAAAAGAAGCTCGGAGACAACCTACAAGTCAGAGTCTACAAATTCAGATCTGGATTTTTGTTAGGAGCAAAAGAAAAGACTGAAAGTTATAGATTGCAACTTCAAGATTCTTGAAGGCTTAAGGTGGAATAAGTTACCATCATTGGTGAATTAGTCCCACTATCGGGCCTGAAAAGTGATTTTTGCAATTCTGGTTATCCATTTCCTTGAAACCTATTCTGATAGAATCTCCCCAAAATATGACTAATTCGCCCAGCTTGGCATAAGTGTCCTAGTTGGCTTCAACAAAAAATTGTGCAAGATTCCATATCCTCTCAGCATCACACTTTAGATTCCAAGTGCACCTCTCCAGTCTTCTCCATTTCTATTACAGTTTACTTGTGTTTTCTAGGTCATTCTTGCATACAACATTGTGTTTTCAAACACTTTTGCATTTCATTAGTTTGCATTCAATATTAGTTTCTTTCATTAGTTTTCACCATTTAGACATATTTTAAATCACATCTACATCGAATCTTGAATGAACCCTTAGATCCCTTTTGGTGGAAAGACCTTTCTCCTTTTAGGTGAAAAACCCTAGAAGTGTAAGAGAACCCCCTCTTTCCCCAAAAATCTACAATTTAGATTTCGATGCCCCTCACCTTCTAGATGCTTATTGAATCTTGTAACACTCTATTTATTGAGTGGCTTGTGTTGTAGAATGCATAGTTTGTTTTTAGTTAATGAAGTGTTGTTGGGTTAACTCCAGAATAAGTGTTTGTGGCGCACTTGTGTAGAATCTTTGTACTTGGGTTATGTTATAACTCCTATTTGAAGTAATATAGAAGTACTATGCTTTTGGAGGGTGGGGTTTTTTACTTGAAAGGGTTTTCCCCACGTATATTTGGTGTATATTAGTTTATGTGTACTTGATGATTTATTTCTTTATTCTCTATGTGTATCTCTTGTTGTAATTGTTAAAGGTGTTAAAATGAATTTTTTATAACTCTCCCCTACTTAGATTAGTGTAGGAAGTTGTTTTCGCTCAGGGGTATGTGCAAGATCATGATGGGCAAAAAATTGGCGATATGTAAGTGATATGATGACTTATGTGGCTGACGACTTTTTTTTACCCAAAATTGATGAAACAAAAAGGGTTTTTAAAGGAGATTCTCAACTTTCTACCAATATAAATTATGCTTTACTTTGAATTTAATAAATAATTATTATTCATTTTCTATTTGAATTACGACTAAAGTTCGGATTGATAGGATGATTGAAAAACATCTATAGCTTTCAAACGATATAACATTTTTTGAATATGAAAGATGCATCACATTCTATGCTTCACATACGATAGGATTAAACAAAAAATATATATAATTTCATGAAGTTTTGACCAAGTTAAGGTGGTCATACATACGATTTTTTATATTTTTTAAAAGTTGTAATAAAAAAATCATAATTAATTATTTACTTGAAAAAAAATTACAAAAAAATATGCATCACATCAGGACATGAGTCCTCTACTTATATCTAAAATCTTATAAGAAAATATTATTATTTTATTGTGGTTAGGGTGGTTAGACAGACACCTACTTCTTATTTTTTCCCTGAAATTTAAGTACTACTGCATTGAAATTTCAAGTTTTCACCAAATAGATTTATTTTCTTTTAAAATAAACCTGGTAGTTTAGAAACTACATTCAATTTTCTACAGATTCTATTGTTACATATTTATGAAATAATATAGATAACTTATTCAAATTTTCACGTCAAGTTGCCTAACTCTAATTTTCTAAATTTTCATTACCACTTAAGGGCCTATTTTTTCCATGATGATCTTGCACATACACTCACCTAGCTTCCTTTCAATTGGTATTAGAGCCTGGACTGCCTTGGTTCCTTTGTTGGGTAGAGGGGTTTTTGAGCTGATCTCTGTTTCAATGGGAGTTTTGTAGAATAGTATATTTTTTTACCTTGTTGTAGGAAAGAGATGGTAGGAACATTTGGGAGGATTGAGCTGGAAAAATTTAATGGTGGTAATTTTGAGTTGTGGAAGCTCAAAATGGAAGACATTTTAGTAGACCAATACTTATGGCTTGTAATTTCTGGAACCAAACCTTGAGGCATGAAACAAGAGGATTGGGATCTCATGGATAGGAAAGCCAAGGGTCTTATTAGACTCGGTTTGGCTGATTTTGTTCTCCTGAATGTCCATGAAGAGAAAAGTTTTGATTCTCTGTGGAAGAAGCTTGGTGATGTCTATTAGGCTAAATACCTAGTAAACAAGCTTTTCTTGAGAAATAATATGTATTCTCTAAAAATGGAAGATGGAGGATCTATAGCAGATCATCTAAATGCATTTAACATGTTGGTTGCACAAATGGGTTCCATTGGAGACAAAATAGATGAACAAGACTGTTGCATGCTCCTTTTGTGTTCGTTTTTGGACTCTTGGGATCACTTGGTAATGGTTATTGGAAGCACTACTTCCAACTTTAATATGGATGAGGTTTTTTCCTCATTTTTTATCTGAAGAGATGTGAAGGAAGTCTTCTGAGATGGCCAAGGAGGCCCTTGCAGTCTGCGGTAGACCAAAAGAGAGAAGAAAAAAGAAAGAAAAGAAATCTAAGTCAAAGTCTTTGAAGAGATCAAAGTTTCCTGGTAAGAAATCCAAGGAATTTTTTTAGAATTTTGGTGAAGTTGGTCACATTCAAAAATATTGCAAGAAGGAGGAGAAGAAGAAAAACAAGTCTTTCTCTTATTTTAAATATGAGAAATTGTCCCAAGATGAAGGAGAAGATTTTATTGTAGCCTTCAAAGCCCATACATCAAATTATGTGTGGTTGATAGATTTAGGTGCATCCTTTCACATGACTTCTCATAGATATTGGTTCTCAAAGTATGAGGAGTTCGATGGTGAAGAGGTGCACCTGGGTGATGACTCTCACCTAAAGATTGTTGGTTGTAGAAGAGTCAAAATTAGATTAACTGATGGAAGAGTGAAGGGGATTAATGGTTTCTTACATATCTTGGGTTTGGCACAAAACCTACTTTTTGTAAGTAAATTGAATGATTTGGGAGTGCAAGTTGTTTTCTCTAGTGGAGGATGTAAGATGACTAGAGGGGATATGGTGTTGGCTAAGGGTGTTCATATTAACACTTTGTTTCATCTTGATACATGCATTGTACAATGCAATAGTTCTTCTGATGTATCAAAGAAGAGATCTTTGGATTCCTCATCCTCACCATCAAATCATGCAAAAAAGAAGTGTGTTGCAGCTACATCAGATGATCATGCATTTTGGGTAGCTAAGGGTGCTCATTATATAGAAATGAAGCTTCCTATAGAGAAGATAATGTTATGACACCAATGACTTGGTCACATTGGTGAGAATGGTCTTAGAACCCTTAAAAATAAGAGCCTTGTTAAAGGCCTTGATGATTTTAATCTCAAGTTTGAATTTTGTGAACATTGTGTATATGGAAAACAACATCGTGTTTATTTCTACTCTAGTTCTCATAAATCTTCTGGAGTCTTGTGCTAGCCTTGAATATAAATTTTGGGCTGAAGTGGTAGCCACTGCATGTTATTTGATCAATAGATCTCCTACATTAGTTCTTGTTGGTAAGACACCCATGGAGGTGTGGTTTGGTAAAAATCCTTCAATGAGACATCTTAGAGTTTTTGGTTGTGAAGCTTATGCTCATGTTTTGATTGAGAAGAGGTTGAAGTTGGAGAACAAGGTCGTTAAGTGTATCTTTATTGGCTATGGTGTCAGTATGAAAGGGTACAAGCTTTGGGATCCAGAATCATAGAATTTTCTCAACAACAGAAGTGTGATCTTTAGAGAGATGAAACCTTCCACTATTGAGTTGCAACCAGAGAAAGAGGACAAATAGAAAAGGTAGTGCAAATTCCACCTACTCCGAAGAAAGAAGAACCAAGTACTCCTATTGGACCTTATGATTTGGAGAGATCGAGTAGCTCTAAAAGTTCTAAAGAAGGAGAACCTCAACCTCAGCCTTTGAGGAGGTCTACATGAGTTAGGCACCAACCAGAAAGGTTTGGATATTCATTATTGGATTCCAGTTGCATATTTTCCTTGATTACTAATACTAATCAGCCTAGGATGGTTAGAGAGGCATTGGGTATGAACGACTCAGATTCCTAGATGCAATCCATGGATGAGGAGATGGCTTCATTAAAGAAAAACAAGACTTGGGATTTAGTACCTTTTCCTGCTAGACGTAAACTCGTTGATTTTAAATGGGTTTTCAAGAAGAAGTGTGGTCCTGGTGGAAGTTTTGAGAAGTATAAGGCATGGTTGGTCACCAAGGGGTTTTCCCAGGTGGAGGAATTGATTATGGGGAGATATTCTCTCCTGTAGTGAAGCTGACATCTATCCATATTTTGTTATCACTTGTAGCAGCATATGACTTAGAAGTGGAACAGATGGATGTGAAGACAACATTCCTTCATTGTGATTTGGAGGAAGAGATTTACATGTCACATCCAGAGCATTTCATTGAAAAAGTTAAAGAAAATTTGGTTTGCAAAATGAAGAAGTCGCTTTATGGTTTGAAATAGTCTCCTAGAATGTGGTTTCAGAAGTTCAATACCTATGTGTTGTCACCAGGATTTCAGAGATCTAAATTTGACCATTGTGTGTACTTTAAAATTGATAATGGTCACATTCTCATTATTGTCCTATATGTAGATGATATATCTTTTATTGGGAATGGTAAAAGTGTGATTTTAGATTTGAAGTTTTAGTTATCAGCATAGTTTGAGATGAAAGACCTAGGTGCAGATAGGTACATTTTGGTAATGGAAATCACAAGAGACAAAGCTAACAAAAATCTTTGGCTAAGCCAGAGCAAGTATGTGACCTCAATGTTGGAGAGGTTCAACATGGTAAATTGTAGATAATTAGTTGTTCCTGTGATACAAGGGACGAAGCTTTCTATGAATGATTGTCCAAAATCTCCTACTGAGATGGTGGGCATGACCAAAGTACCATATGCAAGTGAAATCGGTATTCTAATGTATGTATGGTGTGTACGGGACTAGACATTGCCCAAGAAGTTGGAGTCCTTAGCCATTTTATGGCTAATCCTAGATAATTAGTTGTTCCTGTGATACAAGGGACGAAGCTTTCTATGAATGATTGTCCAAAATCTCCTACTGAGATGGAGGGCATGACCAAAGTACCATATTCAAGTGAAATCGGTAGTCTAATGTGTGCGATGGTGTGTACGAGACTAGACATTGTCCAAGCAGTGGGAGTCCTGAGCCATTTAATGGCTAATCCTAGATAGGTGCATTATGATGTGGTTAAGAGAGTGTTCAAATATTTATGGGGTACTTCTGAGTATGCCTTATGTTTTCATGGTTATCCTATTGGACCTCAACATTTTGTGAGCATTCGAGGATATGTGGATTCAGATTGGGCAAGTGACATTGATAGCAGAAGATCCAACAATGGTTATGTATTTATGATGTTTGGTGGTTCTATCAGTTGTATGAGTAAATGACAAGTTGTAGTTGCATTGTCCACGACAGAGACAAATTATATGAAAACCACTCATGCATGTAAGCAATCCATTTGGATTAAGAGGTTGTGTTCTAACACTCGTTTACATGTATGACATATTACTATTTGGTGTGATAGTCAAAGTGCAATTTTTCTAGCAAAGAATCATACCTTCCATGCTAGAACAAAGCACATTGATGTACAATATAATTTTTTCGTGATATGGTAGAAGATGGAAAGGTGAACATGGAGAAGGTTGACACTTTGGTGAATGGTGCAGATGAACTAACAAAACCAGTGAGCACAGAGAAGTTCAAATGGTGTTTCAATTCCATGGGCCTTGGGGCCCTAAGCAGATGATTTCATATGACTCTTGGTAGGTCTTTGACAAGTTAGAGAATGTTGGGATCAAGGTGTCTCATCCTTGGAGTCCTAACATTGATTTAATTGATGTAATTTGATGTATTTATTTGTATTATTTAAATGCCTATGGCGTCATGTCACAAATTGGGACCCACCGGCTGGGTGGCATCCCCATTGGAGGTGACTAGATGACACATCATCATCCCAAGTGGACATAGGCATCCCACTTTGGAATCTATGACATATGACAGATTTTATGACACGTCATAAGGAATCTTTGAATGCATGGGTGAAAGTTGGTGCCCAAGTTGGGTTATGATAGGATGTAAGAGAATAAACTATTTTTAGTTAGTTATGACAGATTCTCTTATAGTTGTAAGTGTTGTCAGCTATGAAAGATTCTATGACAACTTTAAGATGTGTAAGGCATCTGTCATATCCTATTTTTAGCATATTCTAGGCACCCAAGCTTGGAAGAAGAATATTTGCATGTTTGAAACTTGTCGAGGGTGTAAGGGAATGTTGTACATGTGTCCAAATCAATGTCAAAGGCATTGGAAATTGTGCCATGTGGATTTGGATGCCCCTCACCTTCTAGATGCTTCTTGAAGCTTGTAACACTCTATTTATTGAGTGCCTTGTGTTGTAGAATGCATAGTTTGTTTGCAGGTAATGAAGTGTTGGTGGGTGAACTCCATAATAGGTGTTTGTGATGAAGCACTTGTGTAGAAGCTTTGTACTTTGGCTATGTTGTAACTCCTATTTGAATTAATACATACATACTATGCTTTTGGAGGGTGGATTTTTTTACCCGAAAGGGTTTTCCCCACGTATATTTAGTGTATGTTAGTTTGTATACTTATTGATTTATTTCTTTATATTCTATGTGTATCTCTTGTTGTAATTCTTAAAGGTGTTAAAAAATAAAAATTTTAACTCTCCCCTACTTAGATTAGTGTAGGAAGTTGTTTCCACTCACCCAACTTCCTTTTGGAGATATGTATTAACGGATTTGTTCCTACGATAGACATGATCAACAATGAATAATAGTCTTGAAACCACAAACAGATATGGCAAGTGATACTGCAACATTGTTTTTATCTTTTATAGTCTTATTTTTATGATTTATTTTATTGACTCATTTCTAGTATCTCTCGAGGATGTCCATAAGGATTTAGAGAAGAAGGAATTGGGGAAATTGAGCATCATTTTTATTTTCTATTTGTAAGATATTTTTGTAATATTACCATGGAAAATACTTGCTTTATTGAGTGTATGAAAGTTGTGTTGAAACAATTTGTGAACCAATTGCATGTTAGGTGTTCTATACCTCTCTATGTGACTGGTCCAAATTTTTTTTAACACAACTCAACCATATACTTTAAACAAAGTTTTTGTATGTCTAGTATGAACAAGAATATTCTTTGTTTATAGAGTCAAAGTCCACACAATGGATACAAATTCACCTTGGTCATTAATACCCTAGTGCATCATATTTGTTTGCTACATCAAACATGATTGTCCAAACTGTGAAGCCTCTAAGAAAAGCGAAAAGCAACACCATCAACTACTAACAAAATCATATTTTTATCCATCATCAAATATTTCTTCTAACTAACATCCATCCTACATCTACAATGTCGTCAATACATATCATGATGATACTAAAGAAATGAAAACATCATGTATAATGTGTAAAGGCATGCATCCATCATATATCATACATCACATAAACATCATATATCAAAACGATATATTGATCATCCATTATAAAACATCGTATGATATAAACTATGATCCATCCATCCACGACATATGCATACATCAAAAAAGTACAAAATCATATATAAAATCATACATAGTCATCCATGATCATCACATAAACATATAAATGAGTCGAAACGAAGAAGGTATATCTCGTATATATCATCATAAAAAGAGGGATAATGTCATAGTACACCATCATCATGGAAACAAGTGTGATAGGGTGATACAAAATACATATATACGAGGCCTCGACTAGGTTGATGAATATATATGCAAAAAACCATGTCTACAAATGTCTCTAAACAAACAAAGATCAAGTACGTGTAAAACACTGCACGACGGGAAGGGGAGGACTCTATAGACCCAACTGGGGACCACCATCTAGATTTGGTTGCCTAATCAAAAATTTTGGCCAACCTCTTGAGGGGGTAGCACAAAGCCCTACCATCATTTTGCTAACCATCGGGGCACAGTGGAGCATAATTTTTTTTCAAAATCTTGATCTTAACATCGAATATTTGAAACAAAGCAACTCATACTTTGTATCAAAGAGGGGCAAAATGTAAACATATAAAATTGACCTAACACTTATCACACACCCTAAACAACATTTTCACATCATCGACATCATTATCATTGAATATCACTGCATTTCACATCAATTGCATCCAAAACCCTAATTTACCCTATTAATTGAATAATATGATATTATTTAATTAATTCACTTTCTCATCATTTTTGACTAATTAATTAAATTCTATTTATTTAATAAAGTCCTAAAAACCCTATTTCTGCTATTAATTGAATAAAACAACATTATTTAATTAATTCACTGTTTCATCAAATTCAACCAATTAAATAAATTTCATTTATTTAATAAAGTCCTAATCTAACATTATTCCGTCAGATTAGTTAAATAACGCCAAGTATTTAATTACATCGCTGAATCACTTTATTCCCCTAAGTCAATTGAATTATTAAAATAATAATTCAATTAAATCACTTTCCCTCCAACTTTGAATAATTTGAATAAACTATTCAAATTATCATAAAAAATCAAAACAAACTAATGCAACTTTGTTTGCAAAAGTCAAACTTGATCTGCATGTCCAACTCTAAAAAGGGACTAATTAATTAAATCAATTAATTGAATTATCCTCACCAACTTTGAGAAAATTGCTCTCAACTTGATTTCCTCACCAACTTTCTTCAATCTCACAAATCATGCTACATAATTTTCTCAATCCCATTCAATGCTCAAATTGATTTCTTCAATTTCATGAATTTCTCCACCTATTTCATCAATTTCACAAATTTCTCAACAAGATTTCTTTAATCGCACAAATTGTGTAATCTATTTTTCATAGAGTATTCATGTTTATATCCTCTCAACATCTTTCGACTGTCGATCAAGATATTCTACTATGTGATCCTGATCATCCATTTCAAATCACAATTTCTATATTAAAAACCTCTTTCCTCACAAAAAGGATCGAAGAATCAACTCATTTGCACAACGAAGTACTACCAATATTCCTAATCGACATTAGCAAAGCTTCAACATATCTTTGATCAACCAACACACACATCAAAAAGCTTCTTGCATGCAACAATGGAGGCTTCGCAGTGATATGAACAATCTGACATCATGCAAACACACTTTGACATGGGATGGTAACCTCTCTTGTGTTTTGAATTCATTTGGATAATTGTAGGATTTATTTATGTGTTTTCAATAACTTAGAAAGTCATTTCATGAGTGTAGGAATAGATCTAGATTAGTTGTTTTTTATTTATATTAGATTCTATTTCATTTGCATTTCTCTTGTTTAGACACTATGATTTTCCCCCACACACACCTCTCTCTATTTCTATCCCCCTTCTCTCTCTCTCCCTCCCTCTCTATCTATTTATATAGATCTCTCTCCCTCTATATCTCTATCTCCATATCTTTCTCACTCTCTCTCTCTCATACACACATCCTATTTATTCCTTCCTATCTCTATCTCCCCCCTCTCTATCTCTCTCTCTCCCTCACTCTCTATTAATCCTCTCTATGGCATCCTTTATCTCTTTTAAACATAACATGAGGCTATTGGTAATGGAGCCTAATTATCTTCTTAATTCAAAGGTGTTTTTAGTCATTTTTGGATCCTTGTAATTAGATGTATAGTTGATTTGAAGCTATCACTTCTCCATTGAGAATTTTGTTGCACAAACAACATTGTTTGATAAATGACCTACCAATTGACCTCATACACTAAACTAATATGTGCAAAAAATAGACCAAGTTTTTCCTAATTGGCATTCCACATCTCTTTGGCATACCCATTGCACACCAAGGTATGATTGCTAGTTTAATATTATGTTTTTGTTTCTTTAATTAGTTAACCTAAGGATTTTATAAATCTAGACTAAGTACTTTATACTTAGGTTGCTCATCTTTCATGTGTTTGGTAGTTAAAACAAATACAAACCTATATCCTCCTAAAGTTGAAGATTAAAAGTATTTTGAAGCAAGCTTGGGGTATTTTAGACTCCTTTAAAATTATCTTGATTGAGCATTGTTATAAAGAGGCTTATGCACTTGAAAATTAAATATAAAAAATCGACATTGAATCAAAATGGGACATGATCATTGATGGAAATTTGAAAGCTGGAAGAGGTTTAGAAGAGTTTAGAATACAAAGGGGACCAATCAAAATTTTCTTAGTCTCTTCACAATCATAAAGTTATTATGTTGGAATCTTATTTTTCACATTATTGATTAGGTTTAATCATGTCTTTTATTAAACAATAAATTGGATTGAGTGGATTGACACACAATTCATATTGATGTTTAAATAAAGTTAAATTGAATCTTTATCAATCTAATGATGTAAACTTGTTATCTTCTCACAACAAAATATATACACAAAAACTACAAGTAATTGACTAAGTATAATTATGATGAATACAATTTGACTTTAATAAAAACAATTAAGAGCATGAAAAAAAATTAGTCACAAAAAATAAAGTGTTTCAAGTATTTGTGAATGAACTATTATTATAAATTGATGATATGTTTGTAATTAAAAAAATAAAGTCACATAGCACATGTCTAGATTAGTATCTTTTGAAAACAATTGGTCTACAACCATAAAGCAAAAGACAATCAACTCTATAGCTTAACCATATCAATTTTGTCTATAATGTGAAATGTTAAAAGTGGGTACACAACCCTTTTCAGGGCCCCATTCTCTAGATAATTTCTCTTTGAGTGCTACCCATTAAGACAAGTATTGATTCATCAAGTTCTTAGTCATTTAGACATAGACTTCTAAGCTATTGTATTTTAAATGAATACTTAATAATTGAACTTAAAGATTTATTTGGAAACTCTTTGGTGATGATTTATTTAGTGCTAAACTATTGTTAGTTTTTTAACTAACAACTTAAGGAGTTGAAAGAAGAGAAATTTGTTGAGAAGACATACATGGTAAAAAGGAATGAGGAACATGTATTAATAAGGATAAGGGAAAGAAGATTTTGTAGAGCGATAAAAAGGGTTTGAGCTCTCAGACTAGAGGCAATAAAAAGAAACCATTTAATGAAGAAAAGAAAGATTTGTTGAGCCTTGCAAAGTTGCGCTAGAACTTCTACAAAAAGGAATTGGAAGCAGCCGATACACTGAAGAAGATGAAGTAGAAGTCTTGTTTTTTCTTGTTTTTTGTTGTTTTTCCTCTTTTCATTGGCTATTGTTTGGCTATTATTTCCAGTTGTGCTTCTTTTTTTAGTAGTATTTTGTAAGTAGGGTTTCAGATCCCTTCAAAACCTATTTTACCCTTTAGTTATAAACAATAATGAATAAAATAATTATCAAGTAATTGAATTAGATATTACATCAAGGTTAAGGAATATTTAAATGTTATAATTTACTAATTGATTTATTTATATTTAAACAAGATTAAAGAAATACCATTTATTTGCTATCACTAAAATTCATAAACTAATGGTTAATTTTATTATTACACTTGACTTGTAAATTGTCTAAGTCAATTTCAATTCATCAATTCTTTAATAATATCTTTGATAATCAATTTCAAAAACAAGGAATTGTTTCTTTTATAATTTTTCATGTCCTATCCTATGATCATGATCATAACTTTATATATTTGTGTTACTATGTTATCTATCAATCAAATGATCTATGAATTCTACATTACTATAACTTTGAGGTTAGCTAACATACTACCTCTAGATTCTAACTTTGAAGACTCATGATGCACACGTTTCGATTCATTTACAACTTTTAAATGATAAATCTAATCAAATAACTTAGGTATCAAAATTTTAGGGTAAAATAGAATAGTATGACTTTGTCATTTTGAAACTAACATTTAGATCTATTACTTGGGTGAATTGAGGTAATATCAAGTCTTGACACAAGTAGTTATTTTTAACATTGTCATATTACATAATAACTAGGCTAAAATAGTTGTTAGCTAAGTGATTTCTAATAAATGTTAAGAATCTAATGACATTTATGAAACACCACGAATAATGCTAAAATAATTATTTAAAAAATTATTTCAATCATATCCTAAATATCTAAAATTATAGGGTTTCTACACTTTATCACAATGTATCATGAATGAAATCAAATTTTAATAAGATACTCATTTTTTTTTTTTAAATTAGTTTTAAATCAATTAATTCAACTTTATTACAAATAATTTAATACTCCTTAATACAACAATCTAATTTTATACTAAGAGAATTATTTGCATCTTGTTTAAAAATAATAATATTTAGAAATATATATTTTAAAACATCCCTAACTATTTATTTTCATTTGCTAATATAAATTAATAAATTTATATTCAAAATAACAAATTTATCTATTAATCTAAAATGAAATATAATCCAATAGTTCACAACCATTTCCTATATTTACATTAACCCATAAGCAAGGGTTTCCATTACAAAATAGTTTGGATTAAGTTTTACTAAGTCACTATAAATTCATCAATTCTAAATTAATTAAAAATAAAAGTATCTCACAAAATGATCTATTATTATTACATCTATAACCAAATCTTAAGTTTCATCTTGTTTACAAAACATGTCTAGTTTTAATGTATGTGTATTCTTATATATACACATATCAATCCACACACACACATATATAGATATATATGCTTAATACACATACTATATACTTTTATATTACTACATTATGTGTGTGCATGCACATATATACTATATAAATTATTTTTTATATATTTTATATTAATTTTATATTAATAAAATTAAGAAACTAGTAGCAAGGAAAAAATGGACAAATTTTGGGTAAATGCTTAGTGGCATTACTTATGTGGCCATTTTTTTATCACCAAGATCTTTAACCAAAAAGGTAAAAGCATATGGTGGGTAGTTATATAAGGCTCTAAATGAAAAAAAAATGTAATAGAATATGGCCTTGGGAGGAGCTATGATAGCAAATGACATGTTTCTTTCTATAAAACACTAGCAAAATAATTGAAAAAAAAATAGAATCTACATATCATAACATAAGAATTATAGTATATCGAAATGATAGATTTACATTACAATATGTTATTGGCCTCTTCAAGGGGACAACCTTCTAGAGTAATGCTCAATACAATATATTTCATGAATAGTCCATTCTTCTATCAAAACCTTCTATCTATGCTGATTCTTCCCTAGTGAACTACTACCTTCCAAGTGTTGGAACAACAACTAATGAATGCAGAATTCAAAACTTTCACAAAAAAATTAAGTACAATAGATCAGCCAATAAAATATCATAACTCTCTTTGTATATATAGGACAATGAGGAAGTATGAAGGTGAAATAGAAAGATTGATTAACCCTCCAAGAGATGTGACACATGTAGAACACTCAGGACAGGTGTGAGAGCATGTGTCATATGCTTGTGAGGTGAGACAACTAAACCACTTAGTGAACTTAAGCTAGTGTAAATATGACTACTAGGTGTAGGAACTAAATAAAAGATAACTAGATGCATAAATACACTTTTCACACTAACACCAAGCATGTGGGATAAACTAACTTTGCAAAAGAGATGATTTATAAAACATATGCATCCAATGCTTTTATTAATTTTACCTTAATACAAAATTAATTAACTAGGAATAAAGAGGAAGGATTGTAAATCTTAACAATCTTTCAAATAGTTGTGATATAGACAAACATTTGTTCCTTCAAATTTTCACATGTATCTAGATCTTTTGATCCCATAATTCACATTTCAAATTAGAAACTAGAACAAATAAAATATAACAAAGGTTTTTTCTTAAGAGTCTTATTTCTCTTTGAATAATTATATTACATGCAATCTTAAGTAGAAATAAACTACTTAGAGACCAAAAAGCTATTAGACAAATGCAAAAATAAGAACACAATGTATTGGAAGTTTTACAACAACAAAACCCATTCATATAGTATTGTCATCATCACTTCTACATCAACATGATTATCTTGCCCCTTGCACCTCTAAAGAACACTCCAAATACTATTATTCAAAAACTCCCTATTTAATCCTAACAATGCCACATATAGATAAAATCCCCATATGTCAAAATGGGAAAAACCCCACAAGCCACTACAATGGTTACAATTTTAATAAAAGATAGTCATAACAAATATATTTTCCAAAATAATTGAAATGCTTAAATTTGACAAAAAAAGTGAGACAAATTATTAAATGATTGGTTACATCATCCTCTCCATGTTTCAAAAAAATTGAACTTCCTAGTTTAAAGGACTCGAGAACCTTATTGCCATAACCTTCCCTTCCACCATGACACTTTGTAGTTTTTTCATATTTTCTATTCCTTTATTTCCACTTACTTGTTTGACCACAAGACATCATTCTTTGCCAAATTATTTGATTCCTATTTCCCAAACTTCTTGTGGCCTTAGCCCCCTATAGTTGTCCTATGAAAAACATTCATTTGGTCTTTCTTTTAGAAGGTAACTTTTTGTGACTTCACTATTGTTGTCATCATTTTCTTCAACTTTATTTTCTTATATAATATAATTTTTTAAGTGTGATTATATTCCACCAACCTTTTTATTTTCTATAAAACTTATCTCATTTATTCATTGAAAAATCCTAAAATTTATTATTATTTAAAATTTTAAGCATAATTCCTTTTTTTTTAATTTTGAATTAAGCTTAAAATTTAGGATTACAAGTAGCAGCAACAAGAAAAGTTTATTGCGATTAGGACAAAAACAGATCCATAATGAGACTGCATCCAGATGGTTACATGTACCGAACAATGCACCATGGAGGTAACGTGTCAATGATCTAGCTTGCTGAACAGGAGGATTCTCTGGACAAGGTCATGAAAGCACTGGGATTTCTTTTGAGATGAGAAGGCAAACTAGCTGCCACTGAACTCCGAACTTGTTGATCTGGATTAGAAAGGAGTAGCATCTTTACAACTTCCCTCATGGAAGGCCTATTAATGGGCAGAGTACTTGTGCATAGCAGAGCAACCTTTAGAGTAGACATCATTTCGTCTGTATAATGCTCTGCTACCCGTGAGTCCAATACAGATTGCACCCCATTACTGCTGTGAATCTGATTCCGAATCCACCTTACAATGTCCAGGCCATCCCCAAACTCTGCTTCATTTGGCATCTTGCCAGTCACAAGCTCCAGAAGCACCACACCAAAGCTGTATATGTCACACTTCTCATTCACTTTCAAGGTGTAAGCATACTCTGCACACATAGCCTATATGTTAATACAAGATCAATCCAAGAAAATAATGGTTTGATGAATTTAGGACTCTGTACTTGTGGAAAGCTATCTTCAGAAGGTGCCCACTAGTTCTGCATTTGCTAAGGTGTAAACATGTACATAAATGAATATATAAACACACAGAATTAGAAATTCTTACCTGGTGCCATATACCCATATGAGCCAGCAAACACTGACATGACATCCTCCTGACCGACTCTGTCCAGATTTCTAGCCAGTCCAAAATCTGCAATATGGGCATTGAACTCGGAATCTAACAATATGTTATTTGATTTTATATCCCTGTGAACTACCAAAGGAGAGTAGTCATGGTGCATGTAACACAAGCCCCGAGCAGCACCAAAGGCAATCTTATAGCGAGTTGGCCAATCCATTAAGGCTTGTGATTGAGTTGCATGAAGGCGCTCATACAGGCTACCATTAGGCATGTATTCATACACCAACAACTTAGAATCTACACTAGAGATGCAACAGAGCAGTTTCACAATGTTAGAATGCCTAATCTTTCCTAAAGCCTCAACCTCTGCTAGGAATTGCTTATCTCCCTGTGCTTGAGATTGCAGTCTACCATCGTTCCAGATCTTCTTCACAGCAACAATTTCCTGGTTGGGCAGTCTGACCTTGTACACTTTCCCTGTACCTCCACTTCCAATTACATTATCTTCTGTCAATCTCTTCACAATGTTTGATTCGTTAAATTCCAGCTTGTGGAAGCGTGTCAGTTTCCAAGCTCCTCTACCGAATTTGTGATGGAATAAATCCTTGCATGTCTTGTAGGAGAGACTTATGACAATCACGAAGAGTATTCCTCCCACACCAACAACTGAAACCAAAGTCTTGGACAAATGTCTTTCGGAACTCTTCTGCTTGTCGCATAAAGGAAGCCTTAAAGATCCACCCCCACACAGGCCTGGATTGTGAAGAAAGCTATCGTAGGCCAAATTATTGAAACTTTCAGGAACAGGGCCAGACAAACTGTTGCCGGAGACATTCAAGAAACTCAACCTGAGGTTACCTAATTCAAGAGGAATTCTACCCTCAAGCAGATTGTTTGAGAGGTCAAGACTATTGAGAGTTGGCAATGAACCCAGCTGGGAAGGAATGGATCCCCTGATTTGGTTGTTTGAAAGGTTAAGCTGTGATAGATATGGCCATGACATTACATTTGGAAGCTCCCCAGATAGCATATTGTCATCTAGAGACAACATAGTGAGCTTGGAAAGTTGAGCAAGTTCCACAGGAATGGGCCCTGATAAATTATTACCACTAGCCAGTAAATTAGTGAGATTCCGTAGCTCTCCAACTGCACGCGGAATGTTTCCACTGAATTGATTGTGAGCTATATCCAATCTTACCAGATTAAGTGCTTTGCTGATTTGATCAGGAATTTGGCCATGGAAAGAATTCTTTGTGAGTACTATTTCTTGAAGAAGTGGAGAACTCCATAAGCCGGAGGGAACCTTTCCGCTCAGCTGATTAAACTGGACTTGGACACTGGAGAGACTTGGGCAGTTTCCCAGAAATTCAGGCAAGCTGCCATTGAAATTATTTTTAAAAACAATGAACCCGTCTAGTAGTCCGCCTCCACAAACGTTGCGAGGAAGAGGACCTGACAACTTATTGCTCGACACATCAAACTCCAACAGTCTGGAATTCATCCCTATTTCCGGTGGGACTTGTCCTGTAAGCTTGTTGCAAAAAAGCTTAAGATGAACCAGCTGAGCAAGCTTAACTATTCCAGAAGGTATAGACCCAGAGAGCTGGTTATAATAAAGATTCAGTATCTCCAGGTTTCTCAGATCCCCAATTCCTTGTGGGATGCTTCCAGTCAACTGATTCAAGGATAAGTCCAAGTTCACTAGGCTCTTCAGATTGCTGATATTTTCTGGAATTGGCCCAGATAATTGGTTTTTGTAGAGATAAAAATTTAGCATCTTGGAAAGAGACATTAACTTTCTAGGAATCCCACCAGACAGCATGTTTATTGAGAGATCACAATGAGCCAGATCTGTCATGTTCCCTAATGACTCTGGAATTTCTCCTACTAAATTGCAGTGTGTTATCCATAAATATTTCAGTCTTACTAAGTTTCCAAGCTCATGGGGTATCACCCCTTGAGCTAGAGGATTGTAGGAAATTGTTAAATTTGTCAAAGTAGACAGATTACCTAGAAATGCAGGAACAGTACCATTCAACAAGTTAGCATGCAAGAACAGTACCTCAATCTTAGGCATCATTCCGAATCCAGAAGGTATATCACCAGAGAAATTGTTGCCAGAAACATCCAAAGACAGGAGCTCCTCCATCTTATATATCTCTTGCGGCAATGACCCAACAAATACATTCTGAGACAAGTTCAGGAGTTGCAGACGGGTGAGATTAAACAGTGCAGAGGGGAAAGTCCCACCGAAATAATTCCAACTCAAGTCCAACTCTGTCAGATTAACCAATTTTCCAAAACTAGAAAGAATTTCTCCTTTGATATTCAGATTCGGGAGTCTGAGAGCAACAACAGAATTGGAATGGGCATCACAAGTCACACCAGTCCACCCGCAGTGACCATCATCCTCTGCACTGGAGCTGTTTTTCCAATCTCCGAGTTCCCCATTGGTATCCCAACTCTCCTTCATCTCCAACAAGATTTGGGCTTCTTCTGAGAGGCCATTGCAGAGCTGAATCAGCAAAAGAAAGATGCCAAAGATCATGAATCCGCCTGCTTTCTTCATTTCTGTGGGGATTTACTCACTGCTTATATTATTCTCATCACAGAGCTACCACTCACAAGAGGGTCGAATCACAGAAGTGAAACCACAATCATCATCAGAAAAACCAGATAACCACAATATCCTGAAAAGATTTCTCCCTGACCTTCCAAGGTTTGTCCTATCCTCAGATTGGCACATAGAAAGTGAATCTTTTTTCTTTCAGTCTGTGAAAAGTAGTCTATAGACACAGAAGCTGTATCACATTGACTTTGACTTTGATCTTGACAGATACCGACTGCACTTGTTTAATGGTCTTCCACGTTTTCACTTTCGGGTTTCTTACAAGCTTGGAAACCTTTTTTCGCCCTGCCAATGTTGACGAATCTGCTCTGCATTATTATATGGAACTTACCAGCTCTCTTTTCTTTTTCACCTAAGATCGGCAAGGTTTATATAGGGAACGCTTTGGCTTAATAAAACAAATCTTGATGAATACAAAATAATTTTATGTTCTTAATTTTAAATACGTTCATTTAAAAATTAGTTCATTTTAATCAAAAATTTAATGTAAACGTTTCAAATATCTTTTATTTATGATGTGTAATTAATATAATAATCAATAATATATATTTTTAATAATATTTATTTACAAGAAATATATTATTGATGACAATATTAATTAGATATCTTAAATATATTTATTTAGAAGATGTTTGAAGTGTTTATATTAAATTTTTATTTAGGATGGTTTACTTTTTTAAATGGATGTATTTAAGATTAAACAACATAAAATTATTTTGTATTCATCAAGAGTTATTTTATTTATTACATATCTTAAAAAATTGTTGTTTTTATTTGAAATTTGTTTTATTTACTATATAATTATTTAGTTTTGAATTAGGGAATATAAATATTCTCTTTAAAAAATAGAAATTTTAGAAAAATAAAATCTAGTCATGAAATTATAACTATTATTGAAATATTTAAATTAACAATAATTTTATATTTAATTAAAAATATAATTATTTGTATTAACAAGTTAATTACCAACTTTTATATTAAAAATATTATTTTATTTAAAAAAATTAAATAAATAATTAATAAATTTTATTTAAAATCATCTTTAAATTTATAATAAATCTATTTATTTTATTATCAAAAATAATAATTTATAATATTAGAGTAGTGGCTCAGTGCTTCACCTAGATGCAATGAGTGCTAAGTGGACCATTCATATCATGAGAGATGGGTTCTTGTGAACCACTACTCATGAAACATGGGTCAATGAGTTTGATTCAAAAACTACACAGTTGAATCTAAATAGCAATATCATAAAGCATCTTGTTGTAGGCAAGAGGTCATGAGGTCTAGTCTTCCCCTCATCTCTGTGGTACAAATATGCATTATCTTGTAATCTTTGATAAATGATAGACCCAATGATATACAAGTGGAGTTGAGATACTAGAAAAACATGATTACATACAAACTCCTATGCTCGTCAATCTCTTTTTTCTAAATAAATTACATTCACATTATGATTTTTTTAAAATATTGATAATAGTAGTTTAATAGTTTAAATTTTGGAGGAATTTTTTTGATTCACACTTAACATTTAATGAAACTAGGTGATTTTTTGGCCTCTCTCTCCCTCTCTATCTATTGAGCTACCTCTCCCCCTCCCCTCTCTCTCCTATTCTATCTCTATTCTATCTCTCTCTCTTGATCTCCCTCTCACTCCTCTCTCTATCTCTTTCTATCCATATCTTTCTCTACCTCTATCTCCCTATCTTTTTATCTCACTCACCATCTCTCTCTATCTCTCTATTTCACCCACTATTTATATCTCTCCTTCACTCCCTCTCCCTCTCTATATATATCAAACTATCTCTCCCTCTCTCCTCCTCTTCTTCTCTCTCCCTCTCCCTCTCCATCTCCCTCACTCTCCTCTTCTCTCTCTCCCCCCTCCCTCTCTCTATCTCCCCTTAACTCTCCCTCCCTTACTCCCTCCCCATCCCCTATCTATCTCTATCTCTAACTCTCTCCCTTTCTCTTCCTATTTATCTTTATCTCTTTATCTTCCCATATATCTCTATCTCTCCCTTTCTCCCTCCCTCTCTATCTCACCCTATTTCCCCCTCCATCTGTACTTGTAAATCTCTACTTATTTCTATTGTTCTCTCTATATATGTCTCCTTCTCCCCCTCTCTCTATCTCTATATCTCACCATCTATCTCTTTATCTCTCCATCTTCCTATATACCTCTCTATCTATTCTTCTCTATCTATCCATCTCTATTTATCCATCTCTATCTCCCCATTTCTCTCTATTGTTATCTCTCCCTCTACCTCTCTATCTATTTATCTCCCTCTTCCTCTCTCACTCTATCTTCATATCTACCTTTATCTTCCCCTCTCTCCCTATATCTCTAGACATGTCTCCTCTCTATCCTTCCATCCCTCTCCCTCTCTCTTTCCCTCCCCTTCTTCCTAGAACTTTATATTTGTATCTCTTTGTGTCTCTATCTCTATCTATCCATATTTATTCTACCATTTCTCTCTCTCTCTATCTCTACCTCATCATCTCTCCATCTCTCTCTACCCCTATATCTCTCCATATCTATATACATTACTTTCTATCTCTATCTTTATCTTTCTTCTCCTCCCTCTCCCATTCTCTCCCTCTCTCTCCATCTCTATATATTTGTCTCTTCCATCTCTATCTATTCCTATTTCCTCTCTCTCTTTATCTTTGCCTATCCTTCTCCATCTCCATCTCCACTTTTATCTCTATCATCCTTTCTATCTCTATCTCATTATCCCCTCTCTCATTCACTCTTCCCCCCTCTATCTCTTTCTATCCCTACTTCTTCATCTCTCTCCATCCCTCCTTATTGAAAACATAACATGAGCAAGTATTGGTAAGGGTTCCTAATTATCTTCTTAATTCAGAGGTTTTTAGTCATATTTAGATCCCTACAAATAGATACATAGCTGATTTGATGCTATTACTTCTCCATTGATACCTTTGTTGGAGAATATTATGGTGCCCCCTAACAACCACATTCACTAGAAAATGTGTATCAAAAAGATGTGAAAGATTTTCTCCATATCCATCTCTATCTCCTTACCTCTCCTTGCATCTATCTCACCCCCTCTATCTTTCCCACTATATCCATCTCTCTATCTCTCCATATTTCTATCATTATCACTCCCTCTCTCTCTATCACTCCCTCTTTCTACATCTTTCTACTTTTCCTCTATCCCCTCTCTATTTATCTTCTCCCCTCTCTCTCCATACTTCTCTATCTATTTATAAATATCTCTCTCCCTCTACCTCTCTATCTCCATCTCTCTCACACTCACACACACATACATCTTGATTCTCCCTCCCTATATCTATCTTTATCTCTATATCTCTCTCTCACTCTCTATTACTTCTCTATATCACCTCCTTTATCTCTTGCGAACATAACACGATCCTGTTGATAATGGATCTTGATTATCTTCTTGATTTAAAGGTTTTTCAGTCATGTTTGGATCCTTGTAAGTCAATGCATAGTTTATTTGAATCTATCACTTATCCTTTGAGACCTTTGTTGCACAAACAACATCATTTTCTAAATGGCTTATCGATTGACCTCATATACTACACAAATGTATGAAAAAAATAGACCATATTTTTTTCCTAATTGACATTCCACATCTCTTCAACGTACCCATTGCACATCAAGGTATGATTTCTAGTTTAATATTATGTTTTTGTTTCTTTAATTAGGTAACCTAAGGCTTATACAAATCCAAATGTAATTACTTTATACTTAGGCTACTCGTCTTTCTACATGATTGGTAGCTAAAAAAAATACGAAGGAATTCTCCTAACTTTGAAGATTGGAAGTATTTTGAAGCAAGATTAGGGTATTTTAGACTCATTTCAAATTATCTTGTTTCAAATGATCTCGATTGAGCACTGTTATAAAGTGGTTTATACACTTGTAACTTAAATAGGAAAATCGACATTGAATAAAAAGGGGACATAATCATTTATGACAATTTGGAATGGTGGTAGGGGTTTAGAAGAGTTCAAAATAAAAAGGGGACCAATCAAATTTTTCTTAATCTCTTCACAATCATAAAATTATTATGTCAAAATCTTAGTTTTCACATTATTGATTGGATTTAATCATGTTTATTATTAAATAATAGATTGGCTTGAGTGGATTGAAACACAATTCATAAATTGATGTTTAAATAAAGTTTAGTTGAATCTTTGTCAATCTAATGATGTAAACTTGTTATCTTGTCACAACAAGATAAATACACAAAAACTACAAGTATTTGACTATGGATAATTATCACATGAATACAATTTGACTTTAATGAAAACAAATAAGAGCATAAAAAAAATTTAACCACAAACAAAAGAAAGTATTTCAAGTATTTGTAAATGAACTATTAATAGAAATTAATGCTATGTTTGTAATTACAAATTGAAAGTCGCATAACACAACATGTCTGGATTAGTAACTTTTGAAAACAACTAATCCACAACCATAAAGCATTTAAGACAACCAACTCTATACCTTATCCATATCAATTTTGTCTATTTTTTCAATGTGAAATGTTAAAAGTGGCTACACAACACTTTCTAGGGCCTCTTTCTCTAGATAATTTCTCTTTGAGTGCTACCCATTAATACAAGTATTGATTCATAAAGTTCTTAGTCATTTAGACATAGACTTGTTAGCTATTGTGTTTTAAATGAATACTCTTAATTGAGTAAAGCTTTCTTTGGAAACTCTTTGGTGATGACTTGCTTAGTGCTAAGCTATTGTTAGTTTTTTTTCATAGTATTAAGCTATCATTAATTTATTTATCCAAGGGAGATTTATCATTCATTTGGTTTTAAATTAGTAAGATGTCTTTATTATTTCTTGACAATTTAAATGTATGATACCATACACATTGTTGTAGCTATGTCATGATACAAATGTAGTAGTACAATCATGACAACATGACTCATAAATGTGAACCAAAGACATCATTAATAAAAAATAGTTTTACTTTTCATAAATTATTGGAGTAAATAGGTCAGATCACTTGATAATTATTTAATCATCAATTAGTTATATTAAACACCTTTTTACTTTAACTACTTAAGCTAAATTTAGGAGTTTATTTTTTATTATTAGATTGAGCTATATTTATCACATGTTGTATCATTGCATTAGATGATGACACTTGTCTCAATCTAATAAAACCTTAATCTAGGGTTTTCCTTTTTTATTTCATAAGCATTCACCTTTCATTATAATAATTCATTTAGGTTATTGCATCAATACAATTTATTAGGTTATTGAGCACATCATCTTGCTTTGATCTCTCTTTTGTGATAGGATAATTACTTGTAGGTGATTTTTGGGAGTTGTGGGGTTCAATAATCAACTCCACACATGGTATCAGAGATCCAAATCTTTAGCCTCCTATTCAGAATTTGAGGAATATTCATCCAACCCCATTCCAAACCCCTACTCCATCTATGCCCTTTTGTCTCATGGGTCATCTCAGGATAGTTGCTCTGCCCCTATTGTATCGCCTATAAGCTCTAGTTGTGCTATCCCCTTATCATATCAATGACAAAGGGCCTAGACTAAGTACCCATCAACTAGTGACTAGGCTACCATATGCCTAGGGGTCAATATTTTAGCTCCCTAGGTTCTCTTTGTAGGGTAGATTGTGCAAGTTTTATGGAATTGGGTTTAACTTAGGTGTTTGATCTCTATTTTTTGTAAAATTTATATTATTGGAAAGGTGGTTTCATTCTTGATCTAGTGGCATAGGTGATTTTTCCATATTTTTCTCCAAATTTATTCTATAGGCCTCTACAATCAGATCTAGTTGTTTTCACATAGGAGGTCATAACTTTTGACTCAATTATCAAATTTTCATGATTCAAAGGGAATTGAAAGTTGATTCAATCCTCTTCATAGATATCAAGCCTATTTTTTCCAAAAAATTAACCATGTATTTTTTATTTCAATCATCTCATATTTTCCTTTTTTGTTATTTTCTTAGAAAACATGCAAACAAGTCAATTTTTTGGGATCAAAGGGAAATATTATTGTACTGAGGGGGTCTATACTGATGTATCAGTTTATTATTGTAATTTTTCATCATGGATCCAACACATATTGCACCACTCACTGCATACATGTACTATGGTTGGAAAAAACAGATGAAGATATATCTAAAAAAATCAAGGATATACAAGGTGACCATGGGTACAAAACTTGAACCTAAAAGTGTTGTTGAGAAGAGAAAGTGGTTTAATAGGTGTGATTACAAGGATTTTGGGACAATATGCATGCCTATGTATTGTGATCTTCTATTTCATTTTGAATCTTGCACCACACACACTCATATCTAGATTCAATTAGAGTCTTTTTTTGGGAAGCTGGATACTTTTAGAGGATTTCAGCTGGAGAATTATCTTATTGGCTTGACTCCTTGATATTTTTATAGCATCCATGTATTTTTTATCAAACTCAAGTCTCTCATATTGCAATTGACATGGTGTGGTATTCAGAAAGAGGACACTCAGTCGATTCTTTCCATCCTTGCCAATCTTGGTACTAATTATTTAGTTTTTTCTTTCTACCTTTTATGTTGCTAGAGATGCACTTGGTTCCAAATTTAGTATGTCTTAACTTGATAATTTTTTACATCACTCACTTGGGAGCAAAAAAATTTGGTACAAATGGACTCATTGAAGTCTTTCAAATCCTAGGATCTTATTGCATCACTAGACACTAGAAATTGAAGGCTTCAAATGATAAAGAAAAGAAACAAAAATAGAAGGATTATAAGTCACATGAAAAATCCAAGGAATCACATTCACATGATACCTCATATTCTTCTTCCTCTTCTAAGGGGGACTCATCTAAGAAGGATTGATCAAAATGTACATATTTCACAAAGATAGGACATGATGAGCATTAGTGTTATGCAAAGACGAGTGATGAGATGAAGCATCTTCTACAAAATAATCATATTCATTTTCCTTCATCCTATTCTTCCATTTCAAAATCTTCACAATCAGAGTCTTCCACCATGACACGTGGAGTAGACAAGATGAAAGCCTCATATTTGAGTATGTTCTCTTCACATGAGCCTTGCATATGACCACATATTTTGATGGGGAATAAAACTTATATGAGTGTTACTTGAAAAGGATCCATATATTTTTATGATGACACATTTCATGACATAATTTGTGTCCCTTCATTATCTTCCAATCTCTTTTCCGTCTATCAAATTGCACATAGTGGGGCAGGTAAGACATTAGAGTTCACACCTGATTCAATGCTTATCAAAGACCTAAATAGTAGATATATTCTTGAATTTGGGATAATATATCATGCCTCTCAATTGTATGCTTTCTCTCATTTTTCTCTAGATGAGCTTGCACTACCATTGATTAGTTTTCGTTCTCATGTATCTAGAGTGGATCAAATATTTGAGGAGAATTTTGGTCACTTGAACCTATGTGTACTTCCATCGTCCACATTGGTTTATGAGACTTATGTTGAGCTTCCTCCTCCCACACCTCTTGCATCTTTATATGTCAACTCACTTCAAAAAGATGTTACTGATCCTTCAATTTCATATTTGTAGGATGACTACTTGCCAAATGTTGGATAGTTATTTATTGACTCACACATTGTAGATATTGGGGAAACACTTGAATATGTTTAATTCATATTTGATGATAGTTACAATCCACCTCGTATCAGAACACAATAAGCATTAATGGTGGTTGGGGTGTGTACATAGGGCTATAAAACTATACATTTTTTTATGGGTGGATCCTTGGCTGATAAGTTTTTTCTTTTTTTAACTACTTAGATTTGAGCAATTTGATAGGTGTTTATAATTTTTTTGGCCATTCTAAACTAAATGGTGATGCCTATTTTTCTCCAAGATGAGATATGTTTTCTCTCAAGGTCAGATCTCTTATAATTTAGACATGAAACTATAAATTTGGTGCTATGATACCATGTTGGAGTTGATAGTGAACCCCACAACTCCATAAAAATCACTTGTAACCAAAAATCATATCACATGGAGAGATAAAAATAATGATTATGCTCATGCAACCTTGAGAAGGCAATTGATCCATATTAGTAACAAGATTGAATTATTGCATTGAATGAATCTAAATTATTATAATTATACAAATGAATGATTATAAGAGAAAAAAGAAAAACCTAGATTAAACCCTAGGTGAGGATTAAGTTAGATCATGAAAAATGTCATCATCCTATGTTATGAGACAATGTGACCTAAATATAGCTTAATATAAAAATAAAACAAAACTCACAAGTTTAGCTTAAGTAAAAAAAGTAAAAGGGGCCTAATAATTAATTAATTACTAGGTGATTGTAGACATCTAAATCTATCCATACCCGACCACACTTGAATTTACTTCATTCTATTAATTAATTAAATAAATAATATTTTTTAATCCATCTTATCCCATCCATTAATTTTATAAATTTATATTTATTTAATTAAATCCAACCTTAGCCCCCAAACATTCCAACTAAATTAATTAATTAACACCTACTTAATTAATTTATTTAGGTGAATTAACCTTCATTACCATTTTCTTATTATTTAATTCCACCTCACAATCAATCCTTTTCCACTTAATCCTAGCCCTTGAATCCATCTACATGGATCAAGATCTAAATTTGGCATAATGTGACAAGTGTCCTAACCTACCTATCCTACCTGTTGCTCACACGTGTGTGAGCATATCTCTCACACATGTGAAGCCACCCTACCCTTTGCACATGCCATAGACATGCCATTTTACCTCTTACACATGTCATAAACATGTCACTTTCCCAAGACACCCTATCTCTTACACATGTCATAAACATGTTTCTTTCATGTTCTTTCCAATGTGTGCTCACACATGTGTGAGCACACCTTTCTCTTACACCTTATTTCCTCTTGTGACACTTTTCACAAGGCTAAGCCTCCATCATCTCATTCAGTCTTGACCCTCCATTTAGTCAATACATTTGGGCCATTGATTTCACCCATAAAAATCTATAAATTGATGCATTTTCTCTCATTTTGAACAATCCTTATTCATCATATTTGTATGTTGTTATTTTATTTTATCAATCCTCAATCCCGATATCATGTTGTTGGTATAAAAAACCATATTCCATCCAAATAAAACATCAAAATTAGTGCATCGAGTAGACGTGGGTGCATCTACTTCAACTCAATACATGAGATGAAAAGGTAAAAGGCAATGTAAGTGTTCTTTATTTGCATTTATCTTTTAATTTTTATCTTTTAACCTTTTAATCATCTTCATTTTGGCACACCCGATAGGACCCACATCCTTGTAACTAACAAAATTTTGATTTTTTGTGAAGCTTTTATGTTGCAGATAGCGAAACATCGCCTATGCTATGTGTTTCAACACCGTTGTTGATTCAACGCCTTCGCTTAGTGTGAAAATTGATGTTGTTAGTTTGCAATTTTTACTAACTTTGTTGTTTCTTTTTAGTGTCTTATCAATCTTAATTATTTTCTTACAACTTGTTTGTTTGATCCTTTATCTTCTTTTATATATTTGGAGTCTCTCAAATACTTTTGGTTACTATTTTTTGTATTTTTTTTTAACAAATTTTCATAGGTATTCTAGATCAGTGCCTTTGTTGGATCAACACCTTTGCTAGTTCTAACACCTTCGTTGGTTCAACACCTTTTTTGGTTCAGTTCCTTCGTAGACTGGCTCAACACCCCTATTTTGGTAGCTATATATCATCTTTTAGTGCCTCTTCTTTGTGTTTTAGCACCTACGCTTTATGTTTCAATACCTTTGTCTTTTTGTTTCTTTTGATTTTTTTTCTATTTATTATCTATCTTTTTGGTTACTAACTAGTTGTGCAACTATCCCACACTTTTCCAAGACCTAAAAAATAAAAATAAAAATACTAACATTTTTGTGTAGGAACACTTGTAAAAGAAGTTGTTTTCATCACTAGTTTAGTTGCTCCAAGGTAGACTAGTGGAAATTAATTTTTGTTTATTGTTCTTGTGATGCCCTTGTGAGTGCATGCTCTCTCCTCACCCCCTTGGGTGATCTTGGAAATCAAAAACTTAAGTTGGTCTCTTTTTCTTTTTTCATCATTATAGCCCAAGGAACCCAACATGTGTATGCTCTCCCCTTGTTCTTCATGCGATCTTAGGTGATAAAATACTTGGATGATTCCTTTTAAGAGGTCTACTTGGGGATTTCATCACCCCAAAGGGACGACCTCAACCATGTGTTACCGATAGGGTATATAAAGGGATGGGAATGAAAGTTGTACCCCAATCTAGCTACATCATGTTTGGAGAATCCCGAAGGCCCCTAGTGATTCAAACTGCGAGGTGAAGAGCTGGTTTGAGCTTTTATCTGGCTCCCTACTCACACTTTTATATGGGCTAGTGTCGATTGTTGTGTCTCACATACACTCTTGGTATTTAGATGACTCCTTAGAGAGCTCGTATATCCTAGTTTAAGACCTTTCAGCCATAGCCTATTATGGTGTAGGGTACAATATTATTCTCAAAGTTACTCACCATGTAATTTCTCTTGTTGAGGTGGCATATCCCTTTGTAGGATCTTTTCCTTCTAAGGTAAGGGGTGTAAAGGTGGTACATGACCTTTGCATACCCTAGTTACCCATTCATTTGCAAGTATTACACTCTGATAGGTGGGCCCACATTAACTTTACACTCCTACTTGAATAATATGTTTTTTCTCAAGTGTTTGGCATGTATTTCATGTGCTATACCCATGATAAGAAACTAGACATTCATCATTGAAAACAACCTTAATCATATAGGTGAATTAAGTTATGAGTAGTCAAATTGTGGCTACCTTAACTCTTAACTAAGTTATATAATTATTAAAATAGTCTTATATAGGAATTTAATTAATATTGGGGGGGCATCCAAGGAATAAATATGATATATAGGAGGTGGAAGTTAGTTATTATCATCATATTGATTATTGTGCTATTGTAGACCATTGGAGGTATCCCCCTCAAAGTGGATTATGAGGTTGCACTCTCAAAGTAGCATATTATTATCAAGTATCTATAACATATTTCTTATTATATTATTTTTTGTGTAATTTGTTTCATTACAAGTGGTACTAGAGCATGATTTGGCACTATGAAGGTAATAAACAAAGCAACTTTTTATTTTTTGAGGTCTTTTTTGGAAGTGCATATCTCTCTAATTTTTATGAAATTTTCCCTATTTTGTAAAGGGTTATTAAATATCATATTGAATCTAATATTATATAATATTTAAGGTAAACAAATCAAAATTCAAGGATTTATTACATTATCAATTTTTCTACAAAATTCACCCCTAGGGAAAAAAATCAACAAATTATTTCCAAAATTCTAGATGGTTTAATAAGGCCTTATTTTTAAAATTATAGTATGGGTTTGGAGTAATTTGCAGTATTTTAAAATAATTTATTATAAAAGTAGGGTTTCCACTAGAAGTTCCCTCCTAATTCCAGAAATCAATGAAATTTTTAGATTTTTTTTGTGGTGAGATTGAGTCCTTAGTAAGTTACATTTTTTATATTTCTTAAGTTTTTTGCGTAGTTTATTACAAAATTATATTTTTGTGCCATGGTGGGGGCTTCAACAAGAGGCAAAGGAAGGAATCCCATCACTCCTAGAAATAATCCTTACAAAGAAGATCCATTCATGCAAGAGACATCGATACAACAACCATTGATATTACATAGGAATATATTTCAACTATGAATATTTATGAAATCTATGAGAGAATTGATCTATATATATATCGAGGAAAATAGATTCCCTATTGGTTTATATGAAAATTAAGGGACTAGTTTCACATTATAATATTTTGGAAGAAGAATGAGAAGAGGATAAAGAAGGAGAAAAAGAATAAGCAAATGAAAGCAATGATGTACAAAAGAAAAAGAAAAAGAAGGAAAAGAAGAAGAAGAATCAAATGTCACTACACTAAAAATATTATGGGAAATTATAAAGGTGGACTCAATAGTTGTTGGGGATGTGCCTTCCAAAGTAGATCATGATAATGAAATTTAAATAGTTACAAGGTACTACCCCACCATCAATCACATTTTACATAACAATTTACTAAAAGGTTAGAGAAATAGAAGAACACATTCAACACAATCAAGAGGTGAGTGAATCATCATAGAATTTTGACATGATTGATAATAGTTGATCTAGACATAGAGAGAAACCCCATCTTGGATCTTGAGTTAGTTTTCTAGATAGACAACAAGCTTGGGACTAGAACAATCATAGATTACTTCATTAAATGAAAGTGTCTTCCTATTTAAGTTGTCAAATGTGAAGATGAACATTTTATATAAAAGCATCCACAATTGATCAATGTCAAGGACAATTCTCGTGTGAAGAGGGATGCATTTTATGCCCTTAATCCTATAGGTGTATATATATGGTTATGAGTGGTTGGATTGTGGTTACCTTAACTCTTAATTAAGTTTTTAATTATTAACATGGTGTTATATAGGTATTTAAGTGGTCATCTGTGGTATTCAAGGCATAAGTATGATATAGATAAGAGGTAGAGGTTAGTTATTATCATCATGTATTGAGTATTGTGTTCTTATTGAAGACTAATAGAGGTATCCCATTGAACTAGATAAGGATGTTGCCCCCTTAAAGTGACATTATTATCAAGTAGTTGAAACATATTTCCTATTCTATTATTCTATTATGTAATTTATTTTATTACAATACACCAATCATTTAATTATGAAGAGATATAGTGAAGGATAATTAACATTAGCAAGCTCTTGAAAAAAATATTATTCAATGAGAGAAAATAATTTCTTATCAACATGCATATCATGATTAAAATCATATTTATCATTATGATTAACCTTGATGGAATTTTTTGATTAAAGGACTGAGAATCTATATGATGATTTAAGTGAACACTTTTTCATAAAAGTAAATTAAAATTTAGACTATTAGTAAAAAAACATGAGAAAAATAATGATAGATCAATAATATCTATGTATATGATCTCATTAATATAATTAATCTTAGATTAAAACATTAACAATATAAATTAAAAGATAAATCCCTAAAGAAAAATCCTAAGGAGTGTAAGAGCATATGATCTATGCATATGATCTCATTAATATAATTAATCTTAGATTAAAACATTAACAATATAAATTAGAAGATAAATTCCTAAAGAAAAGTCTTAAGGAGTGTAAGAGCATAGGCTTTCACTAAAACGAAAAGGAAAAAATAACTCATTTTTTTAAACATGAGATAAATAAATTTATAGATCAAGCATTTAGAATTTACTTTAAATATAAGCATGTTTTGATTGTTAGGAAGTTGATAAATGGAGCAAAATTAAATGCATGGAAATGGAATAGTAAAATAATGGTACTTAGAAATATAATGTCTAGTTAGGCTATTATTAATGTCAAGAAGTGATTTATCTAGGTGTAGAAAAATGGTAAATCTCATAAAAATATTTTAGAACTATTAAAATCTATATATGGTTTCGAATCACTTCTACAATCATGAGATCAATTGTGCACTTGGTCATCTATTTTTCATATACATACAATATTGATGTGTGGATTTGATCTCTACAAATATTTGAATGTTCGTATTCAAGCTATCATTAATTGATGTACTTGTTTCTACATAAAACCCTAGTTATGTTGTCAAGATTTTACATGTGACATATATAGTATCTCTTTTGTGTCAAACTAATAAGGTTATTAAGTTATTTTTTTGAAAATAATCAAAGATAGAAAGAGCATAAGATACACTAGATGTTGAAGAAAGTAGTTTATTTAGTAATACATGTATCTTGAATTATTTTGTTAGATGTTTCTAGGATCTAGGATCTCAAATGAATTATATTTACCTATTTAAATACAATTCTAAGTGTCTTAAATGAAACTTGGCATGCATCTACTCAACATACAATGATATAGCTAAAAGGGTAAGGTTGGTTCTAAATTTGAATTCTAATTTTAAAAACGTAGGGTTGTTTTTTGAAATCACACCCATCCAAGATCATCTTCACAATTATGAATCTAATTTAGAGAGATAAATAGATGATTTTAAGGATGAGGATTGGTCCTTGGAAATAAGTGCAAATGAAGACAAATAAAAACTTAGATTATGTTCTAACTATCAATAAAAATCACACTATTTGAAACTACATTATTTATATACTTTTCATTACCTAAAAATAATCTAATCAAAATGAATCCAAAATAAAAAAAAAAATATTAAATATTAAATTTTTAACATTTAAAAAAGAAAATACTTGATGTTTATAAGATTTGTAGTTATTATTTTATATTTCATCACACATTATACATAAATATGATAATCACAACATTAAATTTTCCTTTTTTTTTAATAATATTAAAAATAAGATCAAACTTTAATATATATCTTTAAAAAAGCATTTAGATTACAATAAAAATAAAATTTGTTTCTACTAACATAAAAAATTTTAAGTGAGTTAATTTTTTAACATGTATTAAAATATTAAATAATAAAATAGAAAATTAATATTTAGGAAAATAAATCGATACTATTTTCTATATTAAATAAAATTTACACTAATTAGAAAGGTTTACAAAAGATCATTCACAAATAAAGAAATGAACCATATTAAAAAATATTGCGAGCAATAAAATATTCAAAAAATAGTTTGGTAAAGTAAGAGAAACAATTTGGTTTAGTTTGTTGTCTATAATGTGTTAGTGGATTGACTTGAAGCAATGAGTAGATTCGCTTGGCGGAGAGTCCCTTAACTAGTATTTCAAAAGAAGATAACCATTTTTTATTAACTTAATCTATTCTATATGTTAATTATTACCACTTGTGCTTAAAGGAGGTCTAATGGATGTATTGGTAGGGAGATTAAAGAGGTTTATAAACTTATTATTTATTGTGAATGATATTCAAATAAATGTTCATATTTTTAAATGAATGTAATTAGATATCTTTAAATACAATTGTATAGCAATAAATCATGTAAATATATGTTTGGTCATCTGGAAGTAAGAAAAGAGTGGACGAGAGGGAAGAAAATTAAGAAAAATTGCACAAATTTATTCCTTATAAAATATATACTTATCAAGTCAATCCCTTAAAATAAATACAAAACTAAATAAAAGTAACATAAATATATAATGCAATTTGAAATGGAGCTCTCTTCTAGTGGTTCGAAATTTTTTCAAAATTCCTTGAAGGTGGGAAATGTTGGTTCTTCCCCTGGTGGTAATGACGGTAGGTGTGTTGATGTGGTTGTTGATGGTGTAGAGTTGTCAATTTGCAATGATGTTGGTGGTAATGATGGTTGGTCCTCTTTTGTTTCTTTTGTTCTTGAAGCTTTGGTTTCTAGGGATGGTCCTCATTCCAAGCCTTGTGTGGGGGCCTTTTTGAGTCCTCATAATGTGAGCCTATCCTCTTCTCCTCATCTAAAGATTCCTGAGAATGTTGTTGGTGGGGAAGGAAAAAATCATGTGGGGGTCTTTTCAAATGGACCTTGTTGGTCTAATATTTTTGGCACTAAGCCTATAGGGAAGAGCTCTTCTCCTCCGGTTAGGTTTTTGGTGAACTTGGAAATGGGGGAGTATTCAGTGTCCATTCTTGACTATAATATTGAGAATCATTTGGATTCAATGGAACTTTCCTTGATGGGAAAATTTATGGATCCTTGACCTAAAATTGAGTTGGTTTGTAACCTTGTTTCTAAAAGATGGAGGCTAAAAGGTCAAGTGGAGGTGGCAACTATGGCCAATGGATTCTCTTTTTCCTTCACTTGTGAGGAGGACCTAGTGAGTGTTCTAACTGGGGAACTGTGGATGATTGGAAAGTCTTCATTGGTCCTAAAAAGGTGGGAGGTTGGTTTCAACCCCAAATCTTGTTCTTTTACTTCTACCCCTGTTTGGGTTAGGCTCCCAGCTCTTCCTTTGGAGTTTCAGGATGAACAGGTGTTTGCAAGTATTGCAAACATGTTTGGAAAGCTTCTCTGCCTATACTAGATGAAATATTCTCATAAAATTCTGGTGTATGTGTGTTTCTATGTGATTATTGATCAATTTGTGGACTTGTCAGAGACGGTGTTGATTAACTCTAAGTTTGAAGGTCAGAGCTAAGTGATTGAATATGAATCCTTTGCTTGTTTTCATTGCAAGAAAGTTGGGCATTGGGAAAAAAATTCTCATCCAAGCTACCTAAGTCGACTCTTGCTCAACCTCTCAAGGAGTAAAAGGAGAAGCAAAAATTGAATGAGGGGGTGTGTGAGAAGTTGGGTAGAGCTATTGTCCCATTGAAGCAATCCTCAAGAGAGGTTGTTAAGGAAACTGGTGTTAGCAAGGAGGAGGGTGTTCAAGGGGGTGAGGCTTTTGGGGATTCTGGTAAATACTCTCCTCTGAAGGACTTGGTGAAGGATATTTAGTCCCTTATTAGGAAAGAGCCTACTCTGGAAGAAGGGGAGTTGATTGCTAACCAGGAGGTTATCCCATTTGGCGGAGATGAGGTTTCCAGAAATGATGAAGTTGTAGGTAAGGGGTTGCTCCCTTTTATGTTGAAGGAGCCTTCTTTGGATTTTTTATCCTCTATTATTCCAATGAGGTGCTCACCTCTTCTATCATTGGGGATGAGATGGTTGGAACTTTACTTGTGAAGGAGCCTCCTTTTTTTCTTGTCAAAACTATGAACAAGAAGAAAAATTCCTCTCCTCAAGGGGTTGCTAAAAGGAACCGTCAAAAAGATGATTGTGGGTTAGAGCCAAGGGGCAAGGGGAGACCCTCTTTGCAATAGAATAGCAAGAAAGAAAGCAAAGTAGATATTGTTGGTGGTTCCTAGAAAACCTTGTTTGAGATGTGCCCTAAGAGTGCATATCAGAATCCCCTATGAAGATCCTCTCATGGAACATCAAAGGGTTGAAAACCCTCATAAGAAAGATATCTTTTCCAATCTGGTTAGGGATCATAAATCATATGTGATTTTGATTCAAGAAAATGAAATGCTTGTGGAGAGACTAGAGTGTTTAAAGAAAAGGCTATTTAAAGAGTGTGGCCTTCATGGATTTGATGCAGAAGGTGATTCGAGTGGGGTGGAAACTTTTTTGAATATGAGGGTGGTGGTCGGGAGGCATATGTTTAGGGTACCTAACCATATTGGTACGTCCTTTCACCATATCAGGGATGATTTCTCTTGGGTTTCTTCAAATATGTATTCCCCCAATGTTAAGAGTGCTCACAAGAGGTTTAGGGGGAATCTAAATTACTTCAAATTTGATCATTCTTTTGATCATTGGCTTGTTATGGGTGACTTCAATACTCCTTTGAGTTGCATAGATAAAATGGGAGGCTCCTAGGTGGATGATGAGAGAAGATTTGATTTAATGTGTTTTATTAATGGAAATGCTTTGTTTGATGTCGACCTGTGTGAGGCTACCTATACCTGGTCAAACCGTAGGGTTGGTGATACGTTGATTCAAGTTAAGTTGGACATAGCTCTCCTCTCACTTGAATGGATGGCTCATTTTTCTTGCTCCCTCTTTGCTCTCACTAGACTGGGGTTAGATCACTTCCCATTTATTTATCTAATGAGTTGGTTGGTCAAAGATGCTCCTTCCCTTTTAGGTTTGAAAAAATGTTGATGTCTCATCCATATTTCAAAGTTAATCTTGCCTCATGGTGGGATATTTAGGTGGATGGGATGGCTATGTACAAAATTGCTAAAAATATGGCCTCGGTAAAGTCTAATGTAAGTATTTGGAACAATTCCTTTGAGAAAATATTTCATGAGAAATCTCATATTAAGGAGGAGCTGGTTCTTTTGCAGCATAATATTCAGGCATCGGGTTATAATGCTAATTTGGCGAATGAGGAGAGTGTTCTTTTGTCTCGTCTTCATAATATTGTGGCTAGGGAGGAAGAGTTCTAGAAATAGAGATCGTGTGTGGTTTGGCTCAATTGTGGAGATAAGAACACTAAGTTCTTTCATATGACTACTTTGAAGCATCGTGCCTCCAATTGCATTGAGGGTATTTGTCACAATGGTGTGTTAATTGAGAATGATGGGGAGATCCATCAAGCAACTAACACCTACTTTACTAATCTTTGTTCTGATATTTTTGTCCCATCACTGGAAGCTCAAGGCTAGGTGCTGGATGTTATTCCTAAAATTGTGACTGATGACCTTAATGGCATGTTGTGTGGTATCCCTTCTGCTTAGGAAGTTAATAAATCAATCTTATTTTTTACTAGGAATAAGGCGCTTGGTCTGGATGGTTTCCTCATGAACTCTTCTTCCTAGAATTCTAGACGATTGTTCCAAGGATGTGGTGGAAGCTACCAAGGAGTTTTTTGGTAGTTGTAATCTGTTAAAGGAGTTAAATTCCACCTTGATTGTGTTGATTCCAAAAATTCCTAGGGCTTCTACCTTCAATGAGTTCAAGTCCATCAGCCTTTACAATTCCATCTATAAAATCTTCTCTAAGTTCCTTGCTTTAAGGTTGCAACGGGTCCTTCCCTTGACTACCTCTCCACATCAATGTGGTTTTGTTTCGAGTGGACAAATTCTTGACCCTATTATTACTGTGCATGAAAATATTCACTCATTGATGGTTAATAAGAGGGTTGGTTTTTTGTTGAAGCTTGATTTGGTGAAGGCATATTGGCTTTTTCTGATTAAATTTTTATTTTCTTTTGGGTTCTCTAATTTTTTTTTGAAGTTGATTTAGAGTCTCAGTTTGATGATGTCCTTTTTTGTGTTGGTTAATGGCTCTCCTTTGGATTTATTTAAGAGATCTAGAGGGGTGATACAAGGTGATCCTATTTCACCCTTCCTCTTTATAATTCTAGCAAAAGCTCTTGGGAGATATGTGTAGCAAAAAGTTTCTTTGGGAACTTTAAAGGGGCTTCGGCCTACTTTCTCTTCTCCTCCTTTCTTGCACAAACAATTTGTTGATGACACGATGGTTCTGGAAGATTATACTATTGTGGAAGCTAAATCCATCAAGTTGGTTCATTAGAAATATGAGGTTTCCTCAGTTCAATTGGTGTCTTCCTAAGTGTATGATTCTTTCCTCAATACCCTAGAGCAAAGGATGTAGAGAATCACTAGTATTCTTCAATGTTCAATTGGGAATTTTCCTTCTATTTATCTTGGGGTGCCTCTTGGAGCTAATTCGGTTCATGAAACCTTTTGGAATGGGTTGATTGATAAGTTTAATTCTAAGTTAGCAGGTTGGAAAGGAGCTCTTCTTAGTCCGGTTGGTAAATTGGTTATAATTAAATCTACTTTGTAGAACCTTGTGATGTATGCTCTTAGGCTTTTTTGGATACCTCAAAAAATTTAGGAGAAGATTGAAAGTATTTAGAAAAGGTTTTTATGGTTTGGTGTTGAGGAAAAGAAGAGAATGAGTTTGGTCTCTTGGGAGGACGTGTGTAGGTCAAGAGATCAAGGAGGTTAAGGTTTGAGGAGGATTAAAATCTTAAATTAAACTCTTATAGCTAAGAAACTTTGGTTTCTTCTTTTTGGTGAAAAGGATTGGACGTTGATTCTTGCCTCTAAATATCTCACTAGTATGGATAAATTCAAGGAATTCCTAAGGGAAGACCTCATTCGGCCTTCTGGGTCTTTCTTTTGGAATTCCTTGGTCAGTGCTAGAGGATTTGTTTCTGATGGTCTTTAATGGTCAATTAGAAATGGGAGGGACATCCTCTTTTGGGATGATTGGTGGTTTGGCCATGGCCCTATTTGAGATGTGGTGTGGGTGGCTCCCTTGAGGTATTTGTGTGTCCAAGAATTTGGGACTCATGTTGCTAATTGAATTGTGGAAGGTGCTTGGAGAAGAATTCATGAGGAGTTCCAGGAGCTAGAACCTCTATATAATGTGTTGTCTCAAGTTCATATTCATGTTTTCCTCAATAGGATAAGGTGGTGTGGAGGCTACTACTACATGGACATTATTCAATGGCTTCCGATTTTCATTCCCTTAATGACATTGTGGGACCGAGGCCTCCTTGGGGTCTTGTATGGTCACCTAAGTTGATTCCCAAAGTCAATATGTTCTTGTGGTTAATGGTTCAAGATAAATCCTAACTATTAACAATATTTGGAAAAGAGGCTTCTCCATCACTAATAGGTGTTATCTATGTGAGGTGGATGCAGAGGATTGCTATCATCTGTTTATTGGTTGTAGTTTTGCTCAGGAGGTGTGGGCTCAATTTCTTCACCTATAGAGAGTGGTTTGGATTTTCCCCTCTTCCATTTGGGATCTCTGGCACTAGTGGCAGGCTCCCTCTACTAATCCTTCCTTGGTGCTAATTTTGTCCCTCATGCTTCCTCATGTTGTGTGAGGATTGTGGAAGGAGAGGAAAAAACAAATTTTCAGGGATGTCACTCTTTCTCCAATCTCCTTATTTTTCAAAATTCTTTCTGCCATCAAGGAGAATTTTATGTAAGTGGCTGCCAATTCCAATATTCCTAGCTGAGTGGTGGTCTCTAATTATGATGTTGGGGTGGCTAACTAATGAAAGCTTGACTTTGATATTTCTAAGCCCTTGATGAAAGTTAAGTCAGATAGAGAAGGAATTGTTTGGTACTCTCCTCCTCCTGGGTGGTTTAAAGTCAACTTTTACGGTTTTGCTAAAGGCAATCTATGACCTACTATTTGTGGGGGAGTATTAAGAGATCATAATAGTAGGATTTTTTGACACTAGTACTCCCTTTGGGAACCTAGAAAAAACACTACGCTGAAGTAGCAATAGCCTATCATGGTATCAAGCTTGCTAGGGAGAAGGAGATTTCTATATTATGGGTCGAAGGGGACTCGTTGAACATAATTAACTTCCTAAAGAATTGCTCCCCTCCATCTTGGTCAATTGATTTTTTTTTCGGATGCTAGCTCTATGTTGCATGAGTTTAATGAGGTGTATATCTCCCATGCCTTTCGTGATGCAAATGGGGTGGTAGACTTGTTGGTGAATCTAGGGGTGACATTAGCTAGATCTTGGGAGGTTAATGATAACCTCCCTATCTATTAATAGCTCTACTTAATAATGATACTTCCTAGCTCGTTGGAGGAGGTTATCTTTTCAACTCTTACCTTGTGTGGTAATCATGCTCACACCATACTAATTAGACACTTTGTGCCTGTGATTTTCATTAGAATTTGTGGCTACCTGAATCATATTTGCAGGAGGCACCTAGCTATTATTTTCCCTAGCACCTCAGTTGGTAGGCCCGCAAAATTTTTGGGTGCTTTTCTTTCTTTGGCCTTAGTGTTTAGTTGTATTTGCAAGCTGTGTGTTATTGATTTTGGGAAGTGTTCACCATTGAAGATGGGTGGGGATAGGTGTTGGACTGAGCCTCTTTCATGCAAGGAGTTCAAAGCTAATGCTGATGTTTGGGAAATTTTACAAAAAGGTGGGTTACTCATTTTATGGAGAAAATTCATGGGTTTAAGTCGAATGTATCCTGAGAACTCCTTGATGCTTGGTATAGTCAAGTGTTGAGCATGTTTGGAAGGGACATTGATATCAATCAAGATTTTATTGCATATGTCATTGGGTTTTCCATCGAAGGAAGGAAATTCTATAGGGAGAAAGCTATGTTGGGGGTTGCGAGAAATATTTTTCTGTGGGACAAGGAGAGAGCCAAAATGTTAGGGCTCGACTGTGGGGGTTATGAATGTTCCAAAATCAAACCTATTTGGTGTGAGGTGGATATGGTATTGATGCATTATTTTACTCTGGATGGGAAGTTTTCTGCTTTGTATGACTATCATTTCATGATTCTCAATCACTTCTATCATGATAAGCTCATCTCTTTCCTATTCTATCTTCTTATTTCTTTGGAAGATGGGATAGCAGCCTATAGAAGGAATTCAAAGAACCCCTTCTTATATGAGGATTTAATGCTACTTATTGTGCATTATATAAAATCTAATTTTGTTATTGAGTCCCATATTTTTGTTAATTTTTATAATTTGAAGAAGAGGATGAAGGGGAGTGGGAAATGCTAGATTGAGGAGGTGGATGGTAATGTAAGGACTAAAATTGAGGATTTTGATGCATGGTTGGATGGCTACCACATAAAATTGGATTATACTCCTTCAGGTTTTTTGAAAGGCCTTGCTAAAAAGGGTAAACCTTCTAACCCCATGTGTTAAACACAAAACTCAAGTGATCGGTGGTGAATAAGTTGTGGAGGGTAAAGCTAGTAGGAGGAAGACCACAAAATAGGCTTTGGGTTGCTCCAAGGATGTTGAGGAAAAGTGGTTAGAGGGTATTGGGTTTGAATAGGCTGGTGAGGTGGTGGATGTGGTTAAAAAGGACCTGGGTTGTGGTGGTGATGAGGGGGCCCATGTTGTGGGGAAGGTGAACAGTGTGGTGGAGGTGGATGAGTCTCATATTATGTCGATGTCTAAAGAGAAGGGTAAGGTTAAGTTGATGAGATTGAGGGCTTACATGATGATGATCCACCCATGAGTTCCCATCAGGGGAGAGGATTGTACTGGGGTTCCATGGACTAAACATAGGCTTCTAGCTTGGTCAAGGATGGGGTCAATATTTCTTTTAACCTGCTCATGTGGTTGGTTCAAGAGGTTCAAGATGTCCATAAAAAATATGATATGATTGCTCAGTGCAATATTTCTACTTTTAGAAGCCTTAAAGAGAAGGACTCCATCTTTAGTATGGTCAAATCTCTAAATTCCATCCTTGGTCTCTTGGTGGATGACGTGGCCAATTTGAAGAAAGCTCATAGTTCGAGGTTATCCACAATGGAGAAAAATTCCTTGTTGTTGTATAAAGATCTCAACACAATGATCAAACTTAGAAAGGAAAAGCTTGAATCTTCGGTTGAAGGTTTGGTGTTCTTGAATGAGAAAGCTAGGGAATGGAGTGGGAGGTATTTGTTTCATGAGCCAATGAACCAAGATGAATGGGAGGATGCTGACAAGAGGGTGCAAATTGTGAATACAGGCACGAGACCAAGTGTTCATGCTCAGAGTAAGACCAAGAAAAGCAAGACTGTGCCAAGGCAAGATGTCGAGGAGATCATGGAAATGCACAAGGTCATCACTAAGGACTTAGAAGTAGCTCAAATGTTAAAGGATATTCTTTAATTGTTGCTTGTTATGTTCTCTTTTTGTCTAGTTTTTTATTTTTTTGGTCATTTGTGTGTTGATGGGGTGTTGATTGTTTTGTAATTAACTTGTTTTTGGTTTTTGGTGGGGTAGCCAGATGGCTATATCTTTGCTGCCTCTATTCCTTTTTGTATAGGGTTTCAGGGACCCTTCAAAACTTGTTTATTGCTAATCAAAAACATAAATTGATAGTTTTTTAAAATTGTAATATAAGTATACTAATAATTTGCAATTAATTATAAATATATTTAAAATATATTTTAATCATTTTATATTAAGTTAATTTGACTAAAATATTCTCCCATTAAATAATATTGTAATTATATATTTACATTACTTTTTGGATTTTTCTTGATATGCACCAATTCAATGCCCTTAACCCTTTAATCACTATATAAATTTTGATAAACAATAAACATATATTGCTTGTTCTCTTTGAAAAATTACAATGATCTATTTTTTATTAAAATCATAATTGACGATGTATTTGGAGGGGTTAACCATTAGAAGCCAAGCAATATTTATACTTTAAAATTTAATACATCCTTAAAAGTTGGCAGATTGACTCTAAACAAAATCCAAAGGTTTTACTAGTTGTATTTGGTCCCAACTAACTATCAATTGATGAAAGTCTTCACAATATAAAATTTGAAAAGAGAATATATCTTTTACAAATAGTGGAACTTCCTATAACTAGAGATGTTTTTATAGAAAGTAAATAATTCATGATTATTTTAAAGCCAATATCATTTCACAAGATAAAAGTAAATAAGTTACAACTATTTTATAATTTCAAAACCATTTTTAATTAGATATTGGTTAATAAATGCATAAATTTTTCATTCAAAATAGACAAACATGTAATGCCCCGCCACGTAACCCTAGAGGAAGTTTCAATTCACAATAAAAGCGTACTAATTTTTTTTTATTAAAGTGAGTTAAACATACATGTTCATCTATAATTGATAACATCCCTTAAGGCTACATAACCGAGATTACTTAAATCCCCATTAACATACATCATTTAAATTTCATTGCATTAAATAACACAAGTAGTAAGCATTCATTCAACTTAAATAAATAACAAGATAAGAAGATAACATCCATAACATATATCCATTACATGAATAACTGATTACAACACTCATTCCCAGAATGAGTCATAAATACATAAGAGTTACAATTACATTAATCCACCTCATAAATACAAGAGGGTTAAAACCAACTTAATACATTTTGAAATAAAGCAGTGCAAGAAATAAATACAAGAACCGTGAGCTGTCCAACTAGATGTCTCGCCACCAATTAATGAAGATCAAGGGGGACCCAATGGTTTATGGTGCATGTTCCACCCAACCAAGTGGTACCCAAAGGCCCACCCCCCATGCTAGGAGATAGTAACCACATAACATGGACAAGGTTCTACTACCTCTAACCAAAGGTAGACTCATATTCACTCATACTAACATAACCAAGCAAATGCAATAAACAAGAACAACTCACATCACTGACATAGGTCACATTACTTCCAAACATAAAATAGATCAAGTATGTTCAGAGAACAATACACATAAAACAATACAACAACTGTTGTCCTAGACAGAGTGTCATCACATAGTTAGTCATGAGATCTCCTCTGGGCATTATTCATAGGCTTCAGATATCCTGGTGACCTCAACCGAACCCCGACCCTCAAGCTCACTCATGTGGCATCAAATACCTCTTGTAAGGACAAGATAGATGACCATGCGATCTCAGGACTTCCCACTCATCCCAAGTCTAAACGAGCCCTTGTGTCTATGAGTGAGGATAAATTATCTTGATTAGTGTGAAAGGCATCCTAATCATCCAAGTACATTAATTTAGTTATCAATTACTTAAACTACTTCCAAAGGTTACCCGGTCTTACCTCTTTGGGCCCCAACCCCTAATGGAAGCCACTCTTCTATTCGACAACACACACCCAAACAATCCACCAAGGGAATTACAAGTGCATACAACCTAGGTATCATAACCACTTCATCTCAAGGCAGAAACAAATAATAGAACCCACTCCAAACATCTTGGAGGCAACAAGACACATAGTACACTCCTTTCACAGGAGGTACAAAACATCCCCATTCGTGGAAACGGGGTAAATACTGAAAAGACACCATGCACTAACCAAAGGAAAAACAACTGGTTGACATAAATAATCGACAACCCTCATCCTCTATGATCTTCTGGAAGACTTTCAAATTTAGGACTAACACTTAATTCCATATCCCACAATGCAACTTGACGACATAGCTACAAAAGCATTGAAGTCATTAATCAAATCTAATATTTGGATTTCCTAAATCCATCCTTAATCAATAGGTAACATTGACAAAGTCAAATACACAATGACTAGGTTAACTCAAATAACCCTTTTTTCCCTTATCATGAACGTAAGGAAAATAATAACAATAAGCAAAGGCAAGGAAATACCCTATTTTCGGATATCTAAAATCCATTTCCCTATTTAATGCTTCTCGCAAAAATAAAAATAATAACCTTCCATATTTTTATTAAAACATATAAATTCCTTCCATTAAAATAAATACCTTTCTCTATCTTATCTAAACATGCACATTATTCATTTCAATTTAAATTAAAATCTAAATACTTTGCATGCCACCAAAATGCCCAAAATAGAATATCAAATGTATATACATAAAAATATATATATATATATATATATATATGTAGCATACCATATATTTAAATACATATATTATATTTATATAATCAAAACTATATTCAAAACAAATTTTACAATAAGCATTGATTTTAACCTTCTATTTTTCTAAAAATTACCAGACTATGATATTAACTACTTTTGGTTATTATTCATACTTACCTATCCATCTTCCAATATATGAATATATATATATTTATATTAAATGTTATATAATAATATATATAATATTAAATTATATATACTATTTATATTAAAAATAATTATAGAAAAGATATTCAATTAAATGAAATTCATATAAAAAAATAAATTAAATGCAAATTAAATTTCGCAATGTACAAAATACCAGTGGGTGGACGGTACCACCGAACGTCACATCCGTTGACTGTACACAGGACAGCGGCCGCAGAGTTTGGGGAGTCCGCACTCCCCATGGACAGTGCGTCCCCCCCAAGTGGTAGGCACACTGCCCATGGACAGTGTGTCCTTCCCATGGGGAAGAGTGGGTGGTGGGGTAACATCCGTCCCCACCAACCACTACGACAATAATTTTTTTTTAAACAAAAGAAAACAATAAAATCTACTGAGGCGAAATCCAAAATACAACAAATTTTTTTGATAAGAAATTTCAACAAATTTTCTCGAAATTCGTTTCCCAAGAATGTGGTACGGACGACAAGAGTAAAATAAATAAAAACTTTAAATACAATTTTCAAATAGAATATATATATATTTACACTGACATTTATTTACTAGTAAAATTGAGAAAATAAATAAAAATAACCAGTTATAGGAAATTAAATAAAATTTTCCAAAATGATTTTCTAAATTTCGCATATGTTTAAAAACTGATTTTATCAAAATAATACCTTTAAATTATAAACAATACAAAAATTGAAAAACTAATGGGGATCTAAATTTATCCATTACAAATTTTCTATAGAGGATTTGTTTTCAAAACCAGATTTGATTGTTTTCTAAAGGAGTAAAATCTCTTACAAAATTTTAAATGTTTGATGCACAATTCTAAGATTTAAACTTAACAATGATTCTACAAATCCTTAATTACAAAATTAAATCCTACAGTATATTTATACAATCTTCCTCAAATTTTAGATTAATTTACAAATCCAAATTCCCTATGAATTCAATCAATAGATTCTTTAAACAATATAAATTTGTTTTAAACAAACAAGAACAAGAAAAACACAGAACAAAACCTGGATTTTGAAGCTACACGAAAAGATGAATTTCTGATGCAAGCCTCCTCCAAAGATCTCCTGAATTTTCTTCAACTGTGCAATGAATCCAATCCAAAACTCAACTAATGCAAACAAACTTTCCTCAAATCAGTTCTATAATCAAAACTTTCTTCAAACCCTTCTCTGTGCAAATTTTTCCAAAAATTCTTCTCTGCTTTCTAGAAACTTTTCTCTTCCCCAAAATCTTCTTCTTGAATGAATGAATTTTCAATCAACACTCCTTCTTAACTAAACATGCACTTTAGTCCTCAATCAAAAATATCTTAAACAACCTAAATCTAATTGCATGCAAAATTGAATATTACATATTAATTTAATTTTCTGTTTTCAAAAACCCACTTTCAATTTAAAATGCAATTTGAAATAACTTTCAATTTTTGCTTTTATTTAATTTAATTCAATAAAACTTAATCAATTAATTTTAATTATTTAATAACTAAATTCAACCCTTTTGAGATTAAATTTAATTAATTAAATAAATTAAATTTTATTATAAATTTTAAATATAACATCAAAGTATAATTTTAATTTAATATAAAATAATCACCACTTTTAACCAATGCAATTATTCTAAAAATTGATTAAAAAATCACATACTTTTCAAAATCAAATAACATTAAAATAAGGTAAACTATGACTCAACCAACAAAACTGACGACACACTAAGGCTAGGGCATAGACTTGACACATGTTACCTAGCTACTATCTCCCATTCAACTTAACCATTGGATCAACACGCTCAAACCTGTGAAACCAGGTGGAGTCGATGTCATGTACCTGCATCCTAAAAACCAAATAAACAACATCATATAGTATATTCAACATATAATACATACCGTGAAGAAGAAATCACGGATTTGCAGGGCGCTCGCAAGCAAGTGATGAGAACCCGTCCTCTTCACCAATACACTCATCAAAGACTGACATTAACATCCTACTCCATAATCTCATAATAAATCTCATGTTATAACCACTAACATCATTAAACCATTAAAGCATGTAAAACAGTAATCAGATAAACACATCACACAATAATAGTTCGTCGCTCAATAGTAGCGATCAAAACACAAATAACAAGGTGTGTCCAGTATCAAAGTAGCTGCAACCAAACAAAGCATAGAGCAAACTGAACAAGAAGCAAAATGGAGGGGTATTACATTCTCCCCCCCAAAGACCAGGCTTACTCTTGGAAGCCTGCAAACAAGTAGGGTTATAACTCCCTCATCCTAACTGCATAAAATCAAAAACTTAACCCCTAAGGATGAGTATCCTGCACTGCACGACCAACTCCAAAAGTATTCCGATGCGAACAATTCCTAGCAAGGTGGCCCTACTGACCACAAGAATAACACCTAATGTGACCAAACCCACTGCCTCCTATTGGTGCGGTAGACTGCTCCGTACTACCCCAATCAGCCGTAGACTGTGAACTCAGGGTTGGTTGTACCTGACGATTGTGTTTATTGTTAGAGTAATAAGTTATTACGCTTAATTAATTATATCATACTGGTTAATTAATTAAGTCACTTATTCCTCTAGTTGCTTAAGCTAAACTTAGGCACATTAATAATTGATTAATTATTAAGTGTGCACACTAGGGTTTCATTTAGGGTTTCTTGATCTCCTTCATAAGGATTGATCTCTTTGTAATATTTGAGATTCTCATAATGCATTTTACACTTTGAGGTTTACAGAAAATCTTGTGGTTTTGCATGTCTTTTGCATGTGACAGGTATCCATTTGCATGCAGGTGATCTTGGATTCTAACATGGTATCAGAGCTTCAGACCTGCCGCTGCTTGTTCGTGATCTGAAGATATGGCTTCTTAGTGAGTTTCAAGTGCAAGGGTTTCCACAGGCATCTTTTTTGCAAGATCTGGGGGTAGTCAAATTTTTGAGACACTATGGGCTCAAACGGACGTCGCCATCGCGTTCGCAGCGCCCCAAAACCCTATAAACACCTGTTAAATCATCCATTTTTGAGCAGTTGGTTTCTGAGGCAAACTTTTTTTGCTAGAAAGGCTATCAGCCTCCCCGGCACGCTTCACGAGGCATGAACTCTGAAAAAAATTAAAAAAAATTAAAAAAACCGCATGTTTTTTTAAAACCTTTGGCGCTCGCAGAAGAAATGAGGGCGCCGCCACCACGCCACCCGGCGGCCACTAGGAGCAGCGGCCTCGGGCGGTGCCACCCCTTCACCACTGTCAGTCCGCCTGCCCTTGAGGGCTTCACTTCCTCGGCTGTAGGTCACATGGGGGACCGGGAGCTCCGTGCCCGGCCCCCGCCCGCGGTCATATGGCGACCAAGGGCCGAAAATTTTTCTGCAGGGAGTGTTTTTTTGCGGTGACGGCCTCCAGGCCGTCAAATTTAGGCTTATGAACTGCTGATGTCAGCATGACATCAGTGTTCGTACAACGGTGTTGGTCCCCCTAACCCTTATTTGCCTTAAAAGAGCAGTTTTTTTGTTTTTGGCATAACTTGGGCATACAGTATCGAAATTGGGCAAACGAGATATCGTCGAAAAGCTGGTTCTGAGTACTTTCATTTGGTGCACTTTATTTTCAGTATTTTCCTGTTTTACTATATTTATTTCTGGTTGAAGTCAGATGTACTTTTTATGCTTCCGAGCTCATATCTTTTTGCCACGATCTCCGATTTTTGCTATCTTTGCGGCGTTGGAAAGGTATTGAGGAGCTCTATGTTTCTATTTATGCACTTTTTTCTGTATCTATCACAAGTTTTTTGTTATTCCAGATTTGACCCGATGGGTGTTTTGGAGATTAATTGGATATTTTGGCAGTTGGGAGAGTGCATCTTGCATCTTTGCACTTCGTTTTCAGTGATACATCATTCAATAATCGACTGTTGCTTCATAGATTCCAGCGTTGTTCCTGTTTGGAGTTTTTGAGTGTTCCGTGGCATCAGGTCTGCTATTGCATCATTATGATTTCGATATGGTTTCTTGTAGACAGAAGTATCTTTCCTTGGTTGCCAGATTGTGGTTCCAGTGTTACTCTATAGTGTTCTTCCAGTGCTTCTTTGCAGCATGTCATATCATTGTAGGGTGGTTTTGTCCCACTAGGTTTTCCTCCTCTACCTCTTTCTTGCATTTGTAAATGGGTACCTGATTAGGCCTAGTTGCCGGGACCGATCTTTGCTTACATGCATCTTCTTCTAGTGTTTTAGCTTCTTCCTAAGTTCATCTTAAGGGGGGGTGTTAGAGTAATAATTTATTACACTTAATTAATTACATCATACTGGTAAATTAATTAAGTCACTTATTCCTCTAGTTGCTTAAGCTTATCTAGTTGCTTAAGCTAAACTTAGGCACATTAATAATTGATTAATTATTAAGTGTGCACACTAGGCTTTCATTTAGGGTTTCCCTTTTAGGGTTTCTTGATCTCCTTCATAAGGATTGATCTCTTTGTAATATTTGAGATTCTCATAATGCAT